>JAAOAL010000084.1:0-332789 GCA_013186775.1 Fusarium dlaminii | reverse complement strand
ATTTTAATTTTTATTATAATTTTAATTTAATAATAATACTTTATATTATAAAATGTAATTAATAAATTTTATAATATCTTATAAAGCTATAAGATTCTTCTCTTAAATTATGGGAATATACCTATTATTACTACTAGGTAAAGTTAAATTATAATAAGAGATGGTTAAAATCCTGTCTACATCCCAGTCCTGAATTAGAATGGGCTAAGGATTCAGAAAGGGGGAAAACCTTTAGGCCATAACTCCCTATTTTTCACATGTCAAAACCGGGTCTATCCAGTGGTTATTCTGACTTTCTAATTGGTCCGATTTGCTATCGCACAGTCGATATTATTATGCCTCTGGTGCAGCTTTTTAGCGTGTAGCTTGCTGGCACCTAATTGGCTAGAATAAGGAGGGTTCCTTTTTGTAAAGGTGCCATTTATGAGTTTTAAAGCCGACGAGCCCCGAATAGCCCCAGCATTCCCAGGACCCTCATACAGGAAAACCCCAGTAAAATATCGTATTTCAAGTAAATCAAGTTCAGGGCGTTACAGACTTACTTACTTGAAACATGTTGGGCTGTCAACTTACTTGACTTACTTGAAATACTTGACTTCATACTTGAATTGAGGTCAGCACTGCTGTCTAGGTACTACCTTAATTGCATCTAGTTAGTTTGAGATAGGCTTTAGTTCTGCTTGCAGCTTCGGAAGAAGCCATGTCACCTTCTTGCGCCCATCAACATCTATGGATTAGCTTTATTTAGCTCGTAGTTTCAATTTTACCTTAACTCTATAGCCCGAGTTATTTCTGCAGAATGCATCGGCCCAAAAAGAGAGTTCAATGAACAAGACATTACATCACTCGCCTTCCCCCCATTTCCCCAGTGACACAGGAATATTTTAGGCGTACGAAGTGTGGCGTACTTCCACACCAAGTGCTTGTCGCTACGATGAGCCATCATCAATCCAAGGGATCTCATGTGTCTGACACTTCCATCACTCCCTGAAGAGAGAACACCGCTGGGAGTTTTTAAATGCTTACATTAATAATATAACCAAACTTTACCAGGTGACTTACTGTATATTCTAAAACAGTATAATAACCAGCATAAAGTGTAAATGCTAATATAAATAAAGTACTAATAGTATACTACTATACAATAAGGTTAGTGATATAATAATACTGTAATAATAAACTTTAAATATAATATAAATGGTGTGAACTAAAGCCTAATTATCTGTTAATTTAATTTTAGTTAACACAATACCACACCATTACTAAAGCTATGTTTTCACACGCAACTAATAGGTAGGCTACCCCCTCTGGGAAATTTAGGCGCCTAGAGGTATATATATACCATACTTCACCTTGTTTACTTTTATACTGTATAATATAATTCAATAATGTAAGCTGAGGTACTGTTATATATAGTAATGTAGATTTGCCCATCGATTTCCGGCGTCCTGGACCTCTGCTTTATACCCTTCGCTATTCGTCTCAGGATACCAATCCCTCAACCTACGAAATGTCTGAACGCTATAATAATGGTGAATTCGCCAGTGAGATGTGCGTCGGCTGCACAGCGCATCACTGGGCTGTCGCCACACGAGCTTTGGTTTGCATTCTAACCATAGGACTTTCCGAGCTACTCAGAGGTAAAGATGGATGGTGCGGGTTCTGGTTCTCTCCTGAAGGTGGCTCGAGGCCCGTGCTACCTAGACCACCTTACCAAAGCCAATTCCCTACTGAGCGAGAGTGGTCACCGAGAATGACCCATATGGAAAATGATCCCCGGCATAGAGCTTTCTCATATCCGATCCCAACTTACAACCAGGGAGAGCTAGACCGTGAAATCTGTGGCTCTTTTCCGCAACCGCAGAGTCCTGCTACAGGAGCCTTTCCGCTACCCCAGAGTCCTGCTGCAGGCTCCTTTACGCAGGCGCAGAGTTCTGCTTCGGGAGAGCAATTTGGCAGCCCTCCCCCGGTTAGCCCGATTGCACAGTAACTAGACCTTCCGCTATAGTAAGTGAGCTTCTGTGCCTACTAGTTTTCGCGATATATAGTAACGACGCGCAAGAGCAGGGCTCTAACGATACAAGCTGCAGATCCAACGATGTCAAGTCTCTGGCTTCGGAAGGTGAATCTGAATCGTCTCTTCCGCCTCTGGGATTGACGTCTTGCCGCCGTTCTCGTCGCAAGGCCCCATATGCGTATGAACTGGTACGAGATAAGGACAGCGATGCAGACAGTTGTTACGACCCAAGATGGGGACAATATGAAGACGGTACATCATTCATTCCCCACTTCCCTGTCCAGTTAGCTCTCTAGCTTTTAATATAACTTGATTACTTAAGAATACGTCTTGACATTATTGGGCGTGAATCGCCACCCTACGCTTAGTACCACGCCCTATTGTAACTGCCAACATAAACCAATTAGGTTATGGTTTTCTATAGGATCTCGAGAAATGCGGACGCTCTAGCGCCGGACTAAGGCCCTCGGCGTTCCACTTTTCCGATGATCACTTCTACGTAATTCAGGACTTCTATTACAAGGATAACTCGAAGGGGCTTGTCGGACGACTGGTGGTTGCGGGGGAGGCGGATATTGGTTTTGTCTCGTCTTGGAACTTACCTTAACTTTGCAAATAGCCTCTTCGAGAGGGTTAAAGTTTCGCAGGCCTGTCATGCCCCATGTGGGACGATGGACTGGGAATGTGGGGTAATCGATCGAAGCCCAAGTGCTTCTCATGGGCAATATCCAATCCGACTCTTTGATCTCGGATATACTCCAATCAAGACTGGCCTTAACCTGCGTTGTACTTTCTGCCCGACAACGTTGCGTAGGAAGCGGTTTACCCCACAACTGCCATGACGATATCCCGGGACGTCATCTCCGCACACTTTGCCGAGTTGGGAATGTTGAAACGACCCGGACCCGACGTAGCCGCCGGCCAAAAGCGAGGGTTGCCCTATACAGATGAAAGTGATCGTTAATTCTCGTGATCCTACGATATCGGAGATGCGGGGTGATGTACCAAGTCTGGATAACCCTGTCTGAGATACTTACTTTATGCTCTCCCTTAAGATCTGGGGCCTCCGCATGTAATAAAGCTAATCGTAACCTTACTTATTTGCGTTTTGGGCATCACTAAAATGACGTCGGATACTTACAAAGTTGCTGTTCTTACCGTATGTTACCTCAGAAATCATTATGCCTGGCCTTCAATACTAATCCCAAAAGTCATCACAGGAGCACAATGCCAAGCCGACGTTTGAGATCAAGCAGCTCCCCAGACCCTTTCCTGCTCCCAATGAAGTCCTCATCCGCCTTTCGCTCACCAGTCTATGCGGCTCTGATCTAGGCATGGCCTTGGGTCATATGGGACCCGTGGGGAAGATTCTCGGCCATGAGGGCGTTGGCAAAGTCGCAGAGCTTGGCTCCAATGTTGCCAACTTGGATCCCAGTGTTGAGATTGGCCAGAGAGTTGGAATAGCATGGATCAGAGATATTTGCGGAACCTGCAACATGTGCGTTGACATTGCTAACGAGGGCGAGACACGATGCGTTGAAGCTTTGCACTCTGCCAAAGCATACGATGGCACTTTTGCGGAGTATACTCTTGTGCCGTTGCGATACCTGGCTCGTATCCCATCAACCTTTGATGATATTCCTGACGAAGAGATTGCGCCAATTCTTTGCGGAGGCGTCACAGCTTACAAAGCCATCAAGAACTGCAACCTTACACCAGGACAATGGGTGGTCATTTCCGGCGCTGGCGGCGGTGTAGGAGCTCTAGGCGTTGCGTATGCTCACGCCATGGGCTATCGAGTCATTGCTGTTGACGCCGGCCCTGGAAAAGAAGACTACTGCAAGTCTCAAGGCGCTGAGCATTATGTAGATGCTTTGTCTGGTGTAGACGCAGGAAAGCAAGTCAAGGACCTAACTGATGGCCAAGGAGCTAAAGCCGTCGTCGTCACCGCAACTGCTGCTGCTGCGTATCAGAAGGCGTTCGACATGCTGGGACCGTTCGGCACATTGATGTGCGTGTCGATTTTACCAGAAGAAGCCAAGATTTCCTTCCACCCTCTCTGGTTCATTGATAATGGCTGGACTGTGAAAGGGTCGGCAGTAGGGACGAGGGCTGATATCCTTGAGGCTTTGCAATTTGTCAAGCGAAGGCTCGTGATCCCCAAGATCAAGTGGGCCAATCTCGAGGATATTGAGGGTCTGATGGAGCAGATGTCTAAAGGACAGGTAAGTTCAGAGTCATAAAATTAATTATCACTAACTAAGACGAATGTAGTTGGAGGGAAAGTATGTCATGAAGTTGTAGAGTTGGAAGGTGGAGAGTGGAGTTGGGGAGAGCTGAGAATTTGTGTTCGTGGTTTGTAGAAAGTATTGAAAGTCGCTTCATACAAATATCAATACATGAGTAACCAAACTACTTTATTTATGCAAGATTGATGAGTATTCAGCAAGACAGCGGTATTTTTCAGTAACTGCAAATAATCATGATCTTGAATCCTTGGGCGGGTTACTCCATCTGTCACAGCCGTGAAAAGGGCTTTGGATCAAAAGTCATAAACTCAAACTTTCTCATAGACGAAGTACAGCAAGCTAGAGACAACACGCCTCGTACAGATCAAGTCCATTTTCTCCAAAATTGATGATGTTTCTTCTACTGATCCTCCCCCTCTAGACTGATCTGAGGTCCAGTAAACGTCTTTCGAAGACCACCGAACCAGAGTGCAGTGGTGAATACCAGGCCAACCGCCATAACTACGATAAGGTAGTTCATTGAAGATGCCGTAACAGGCATGAAGGCGGGAAAGCAGAAGCTGACAGAGAACAATGCAACAAATAGTGTAGCTACAGCGTTTACGGCATATCCTGATTTTCCAAGTGAGAAAGACCTCTCAGGAAGGCAGCTACGCCCGCGAACGAGCAGCGCAGCCTGGGGGAGAGTGACAGTAATGTTGAGCGCAAAGAGTGTAAGACCAATGAAGCTGTTGTAAGCGGTGCTTGAAGCAACGTACAAAACTCCAATAATGATCTGCAAGGCAAGCATGACTGCAGTGGCTCGAACAGGACTGGCCCAATTAAGATGCGACAGGAATGCTGAGAAAGGGACACCGCCGTCTCTAGAGAAGGACCATATTGTTCGACCAGAGAAGATGAATAAGTTCAGAACAATGTCGTAGAACATGACGATGTAGTAGACAGACCAGATGGTGGTGGCAACTCTGTTGTTGAGAGCTTGGTTATAGACCTCGAGAATAGGTACTGTCGACTCAATGATGGCATCAACATCCTTGATGGAGAACATGAGGGCGATAGTCCAGGCGACAACAGTGGAGATGCCAAGGCCGATGGTCAAGAAGATAGCCCGAGGGACATTCTTACTTGGGTTCGGCACTTCTTCCGCCAAGTGAGTAGGACCATCAACACCACTGTAGGCCCATAAGCAGGCAGTGATAGAAGTGATCATGGCCCAGCCATCTCCCCATCCACTGACATTCTTGTACTCCTTGAAAACAGTAGAAGCCGACTGCTTGTGATCACTAACAGCAAGAAGAGTGACCATGGAAGCGATGAAGCCGACCAATGACAACCAGAAGATGGTAGTGGTCAATCGGCCGATGGCAGCAGGGAACCGCGAAGTGGCAGCAAAGGCGATAATGCACAGCAAGATATGCATCAAGTACGTATGCCACGCCTCGATGCTATATGATGGATGCCAAAGTTGGACAAGGTCTAGAACAGAACTGGCAGCGAAGAAGTTGCAAGACGCTGTCGCAGCCATCAGGTAGATAATGGAGATCCAACCAGTATAAAAGGCAGCAACGCGTCGGGTAGACGCGGGAAAAGCCATGAAGACAATATGATACTGTCCACCAGCCGAAGGAAACGCTGAGGCCAATTCAGCGAAGCCAATGTTGATGGTAGCCATGATGATGCCACCAACGATCAAGCCATAGATGATCGAGGGTCCTCCACCACACGCAAGCGGTATAGCAATGCCTGAAGCAAAGGCCATCCAAGAATTGGTGGTGGTAAAGGCAAAAGCGAGGACAGAAAGGGGACTGTATCGCTTCTCAAGCTGTTCACCACCGTGGAGGTGATGGGTGGCGAATGTCTTGCCAGCAGCTTGGGAGGGCGTCAAGGACGCATTATCGGGCAGATCGTGTTTCTCAGCCATTCTGTCGGTGTTCAGGCTCGAAGATCAAGGCGGGACGCGAGGATGAAGGTCCGATGCTCCTGTTTGAGGAGGATGTTTGTGTATTGCTGGGGGCTTTTTGTGGTCATTCGCTACGATCAACAATGCCGTCGAGGTTGCACGGCCATAAAAATATTAAAAGCTGGAAGTAGGGATAAAGTGATTGTAGGACCAAAAGGCGCTGCCAGAATGAGAAAGGGCGATATCGCATGGGTGCAGTCGCATTCTTAAGAATAAACGCGCTCCCATGGCCTAGTCTTGATCTGCACCACCAAGATAGGGCGCGGCACGACCTCCGTTGTCGCGTGGCACCTCCAATCTTTAGTCAAACTATATGACAATCAATAATCGGAATTTCTCAGTCATATCTCCCCCTTCCCACTCGTCTTATCTCCAACTTCCGGGGTTTCTGGGGAACCTGGGGCGCGCGCAAAGATTAGGCGAACCTTGCCAGAGCCGAGGACGTGGTTCACTCGCATTTTAGAAACGCCCTTGTTATCAAGTCTGAGACTCTTACTCGTTGACCCGGTAGATGTCGCCTGGTCTTTCCAAGTACGGTCTAGTTCTACGGAGGCGAATGGAGAGGTTACGGCCGGTTAGTAGCCGGCTGGTGGGGCCTATGTGCCGAAGTCCCGTGGAAATTATGATAATAATTTTTCTACGGATATCGTTATTCTGGGAGAACACGCTCGGACTTGGCCGCCGGCGAAGAATTAAACACGGAAGAAAGATGTTCACAATAGTGCCGTTGCAGCCCTTGCTACAGGTATCCCGATACCCCGACACTCCGTGCATCTGAGGCACCCATGAAAGCCTGTTTGTTTATCATGTTCGAATACAGTATAAGACAGGACTTGGTCATGCACAGATATTCATACCAAGGTAATGGTACCATGTTCCTCTCCAGCATCTCCAGCATCTCCAGCATCTCCAGCGTTCCGGATACAGCCACAATGGCCATTACTCAGCGTAGGCCCATCCTGAGGGAGTAGTTTTTTTAATGTGGTAAAGCTCGTGTCAAACGTATGGTCTGGAAGACAGGCAGTACCAATGACAAGGTAGCACTTGTGATGATACGCAACGGAAAAGATGCAATTTGGCCTCTTTTGGCACTCAACACAACAGTCATAAGCAGTGACTAGTGGGAGAACATTGTACGTGTTCAATCCAATATTCACTGCATTAATCCCATGTCCGCCGTTTGCCGAATTTATGAGATTCTCAGCGTTGCAAGCGGCCCAGGAGCTTTCGGCTGGGGCGAGATCTGTTCGAGTCACTAGATGGTGATGGTGGTTAGTAAACGATTCATGACCACAGAACCACGAACTCGAGATGTACCAGTTTCAGTTTCTGTCGTGGTTTTCGTTGTAGTTGCTTTAGTGAGTGTCGAGGTTGTCGTTGCAGTGTCGTCCGCAGTCATTGTGGTATCAGCTTCTGTGACTGTACTCGTGACCCATCCTCCAGTGGTTTCATGCTTTGTAGCGGTTTTCTGATCAAGTGTAATCGTTTTTGTCCACGCTATACAACTTTTGAAAAGCACGGTTTTGGTAATCTGGACGGATTTATAACACGCGACAACGCCACGGGATTGAGTTGGCTGAACGGGATGATTTTTATCGCCGGGTTCGATTTCGATGGTACAGGGACCCTTTAGCTCCTTGGGCTTGGCTTTGCGAGGAAAGACTCGTGGTGGGAAAACACGCGCAATGTCCTCCCAGGCATTCTTTCTGGGCAAGCTTCGTTTGGATTGGCTTCGCTTTCGGGAAACAAAATCAGATGCCGAGGCAAGAGCGATAAATCCGGAGACCGTTGGGACAGTAACAGTCGATGTAAGGGTTGAAGTGGTGGTATAAACTGTCGTGTCAGTTTTGATGAAAGTGGGAGTCGTCACGGCTGTTTTGGTGACTGCGGGCTGTTAGGCGATGAGATGAAAAGATAATGACCACATCTTACTCACGGGTCTTTGTAATGGTGAGTGTCTTAACCTTTTGAGGAGCGGTAACCGAACTGGTATAGATAGACCTGGTAACAACGGTGGAAGTGACAGGACCTAGTTTGATCTTGAAGGTTTCATGCAAGTGTTTCCAAGTGCAATATGGTTTGCTCGCGGTCAATTTGACCTTTGTGCTAATGGTGACTCTAGGTGCATCAAAAACCGGGGTTCTGCTCATTCTCGTTTCGCAGAATTCTTTAGTAATCGTTTGGTCCTTTTGAGCAAGGACAGCACCCTGCAGAACAACAAGGTTAAGAATGAGACGCATTGTAATCAGTACAATCTCCAATCGTGACAAACCCGAGCTTCAAGTCCGATAGCTCAATTTTGAGCGGGATTGTCTTGGTTGAGGAATTGGATTCATCTTATATTAATTGAGGAGGTAAAACCTAAATGTCACTATCTAGGTTTCTTATCCGCATTTGTAGTACGTGAATGGCCAAACTCTGCAGTATCACTTGTAAACTATGGACCACATCCCCTATTTATAGTTGAGACCTGGGAGTCAAAAGTCAAAGTCAATGGCATGATCATATGAAGTTCGGGGCGGTAAAAATGTCTCGTCATGCGTTTTAGGCCCAATCAGATGACCAGATCTTGTAAAGTTTTGGCGGTTATTGAAAGCATGGCCTGTAATTCCATGGAAATGAATGCTCATAGCTTAAACCAAAACTAAATCACGATTAGAAAACCTATGTATCATTACCCCTTCTACTTCTCATGCAGGTCCCCGTATATTCACCCGCTGAACCCATGTGTCATGACCTTATTTCACACGTTTGCATTCTACCAATCTCGCCTCGAGTTTCTCTAAACAGGATCCCTCGATATCATACTAAGTATTTGTGCACTTCCACTACCCTTTCTCTCCTATCTCAGCGATACCCAGCTGGATTCGGGCCATCATGATGGAAAAATGGAGGTTCATTGAAGGCCGAATTCCGCATGTTAGCAGAAGGTGAGTACGCCTTTGGCTCGGGCGAAATACCCGACACTAGAGGCTGATAGTTCGCCTCGCCTTGAGCGTGGGTGACAGGCTGTTGCTGGTAATAGGGGACGACTGGGGGCTGATCGGTCGCTGCAACCACGTGTGATCCATTATCTGCTTGACGCTTTTTGTGGCGTATGAACCAGAGGCCGAAGCCAATCAAGGCCAGTAGAGCAAGCCCCCCAAGAACACCACCGACAATGGCTCCTACGGGGGTAGAAGAGTTTGAAGACGAGTCTGCTCCGGATGACGAACTCGATTCGGCAGATGAGGTAGTCTCTTGGGTCTTGCTCTCTCCTGTCGTTTCTGTCTTCGAGGTCAACTCGCCATCTGAACTCGTAGGCTCAGAAGTAGACTCTATGGACGTTTCAATGCTAGCCGAGACGCCCTTCAGATCTTTGTACATTGTCACTTCCATATCCGTCGTTGTGCAAAACGGATAGAGTGTAAGCTCATCACCGTCACTATCAGTCGAAATCGCAGTGACACAGCCCGAAGCGCTGGTTAAGCGTCAGTTGATAATCACACGATAGAGCTATTGATAGTAACCCACCAGCATAGCTCATCTGATGACGTCGAAGTGCAAGTCAATGAAGTAAAGCATCTTGTTTTGATGTATCCATCACAACCAATGTGACTACGGCTGGTTGCACAGGTCGTCGTTGACACGCCAGAGTAATAGCAGTAGTTCACGACCCAGACTTTAGTCTCATAATTAGCAGGGCTTCCCTTTTTTCTTTTTTTGAAGTAATTTGAGTACTTACACTGCCCCGGGATAGAATAGTAGCCACAAACATCGTAAGTGCCTAGATTCTGACGCTTGAGGATGTCTCTGTTGTAAGCTTCTGGTGGCTGTGTGATTGCGGGGTCGGGAGGGCAGCCTGTCAAGCCACCGACATTCAGCGCGTAATAGACGTCAGCCATCTAATCGCTTATGACTGAGAATACTGGTAGACTTTTCTTATCGGCGCCTTTCAATCGCTATGCATACGTGTACAGAAGTCTCAAGAGAGCAATCAGGGGGATGCGGGGAGAATTGAGACAAAGTCAGAAAGCGAGAAGATCAGGAGAAAGGCAGGACAAGAAAGAACCTGAGGCGGCCCTCGTTTTCAGACTCCTTTTTGGACTTCATCCATAAATAGATATTGGTGGTGTTACAAGAAATTACAAACATGCATGAGCTTCACAAGTAAAGAACGCACTCTGCTTCTGAGCCCTGAAGAGCCAATGAGAATTACATTCGGAGGTATGCCGCAACATGCGGTTGAAGCAGAGGGCACGCGATTGGCAATATGCCAGAGCCTGATCTGCAAGCTGAAAAATGTGTATCTTGTCTTGTCTTCGAGGCCTGCTGGAACCAGTTAGAACAAGGCTCTGTGAGACGAGATATCTCTTTTCTCTGTTTACATGATGGTTCTGACCAATGGTTGAAGTTTCCTCGCAGCCTGATTTTATAAAAGACAGACCAATGCAGTTGGGATGATGCCAAGCATATTTCTTCCAGTAGGACAGAACCAACCTGCATGTGGCGTATGCAGAAGATGTGTTGCTTGTCAGAATCCTCAGCCGCTTTCTCACAAGCCTTAGCATGAGACAGCTTCAACGATTGACACTTCCAATTTCCACACTTTCCATGCCCTGATGATCTCAGAAGTGGCGTTGACAATGGTAGTTAATAGGGACAAGGCCTTGATCGGGGTGGCTGCAGATTATTAATTGCATGGGAACGTCTTAGCTGACCGGACCAACCGTGGACAGCTGCGTGTCATTCTACATTCGCTAGATCAGCAAGGTAGTAGAATGGGTGTCACTACTCATAGGCTGTCACTTATGACTAATCTGACAGTAGGTATCTCACAGCCCTTCTGTTGAAACAACTAATGCAGCACTATATAATTCTTAACTCCTCGAACCCAGCTGTAACTTGGCCCATTCTCTTCAGACTTCCGCAGTTTCTTTCCATAGTCCCCTTACCGTTATGAACTCTGTATAAGCCGCCAAAAACGAAGCTATCGTCTCCGGAAACAGTCCCCCGTCTCGTATCCAATGAACCGTCAGTGGCCCATAAAGAAAAAGGTGAACAAAATTCCTCCGCCATTCTGGCTTTGCCTCTTCGTCTTGCTCTTCTCCGGTACGTTGGCTTTCATATCGGTCGTATAGCAGCTGTGCCATCGCAGACATAACATAAACACCCCAAGACTTGAGAGACCAGACCATGAGCTTCGACTCAGTCTTCTCCGACCATTTGAACACGCCGCGTCTTGTAAGCCATGCTAGGTTCTCCGTTCCATAGTAACCAAATAGTCCAAGGATATGTGTAGCTCTTATGGCTGTCAGAACGAGGTACCTCCGTGGGTTGCTTCTCTTTTCCTCGCTCTCGTTCTCCGATGCGAAACTGATTAGAAATTCTTTTGCATCCGCCCATGTCGCCAGTAAACCCCATAACCGGGTAATGATCTGCCAGTCGTCCAAAATATTCGACAACGCCCTGAATCGTTCGGCGATAAGAGGTTTGTTGGCGGACAACGAGCTTATCGTTGCAAACCCCCTGAAAGTTGATAAGGGTGACAAGAGTCTTGGCGGTACAATCCTCCTTAAGACTTTGCCAATTCTGAGAAGCCAACTTTTAAGCCTATCAGGAATTGGTGTTTCGAGTGCCGTCGCCACGAAATGTGCTGCGTAGGCCAGGAAGAGGATGAGGGCATCATGGCTCTCCCGGGTATGCATCAATCGATTTAAGCGTGAAATGCAAGCATCGAGCTTTTTGATGGGCCACAGTGCTTTGCTGCCACTAATGGTTCTGTTTCCTATCGAGGAATCCTTGGTAGATACATGACTGTCTTTTTCCGGTGTATCTATGCCTTCTATCACCGGTTCAGGGAGGACTGTTCTTAACTTTGTCAGCTGGAGACTTTGAAGAATGAATGACAGACGTTACTTCATGTCAGCCATGTTGCAGGTGAGAGAAAGGGATTGATTTCAAAAAAGATTTCTGGCCATGAGAATTGGATTGCTGATACTTCTTACTTCGAGGACGGTGGTGAGATAAATGAGTTTTGATCAAAATCCAAGGACCCGGGGGTTGAGGGTATCAATAGGAAATGATTCTGCGGGGATCAATTGGCACTTATCTTATTCTGGGCAATACTTGGTGCGCGTGGTGCAGATACCGGTTGGACTTACTTAATAATGATTGATGCCATGTGTGAGGTTTGTGACAGAGTTGATATTGTCACTATTAGCAAACAGCGCTAGTCACGTTTGCTACGAGCCATCCTACGAGCTTTGCAGGACCGATAGTCCTCCTAACTGGAAAATAGACTAATGTTACCATTTCAAGCCATGCTGTAGACCACAAAGATCTGTTTTCTCAAGTTATCTTCGAAAGCCTGTCGTTGGGTTGTTAGCCCACATAAGATCCCTTGATGCATGAGGCAGATCATTGGTCTCTCAACCCCACTTTCATTTCTGCACGCGTGCTGTTCCCTAAAATGGGCAAAGCTGTGCATCGCAGCAGACCGACTTCTAGCATGGATGTTTCCTCACTGAAAACCAGAAGATAACTTGTTCATGATTTATCCATGGAGCTTAATTGAGATCTTTCTTCGAGACGCTGTGTTGATTTTATTAAAATCCATGAATTTCTGTGCAGACTTTCCTTATCGAGAGGTCGAATTCGAATAGAAGACAGTTGACGTCGACAGGAAATGGACTTTCGACGGGAGTGGCGCTTGGGATGATTTCGGCGGTCAAGGTATTTCGATCCCAGGGATTGCTCTCTTATAAACATGGCTTTGAAAGGGTTTGTCTTCCTCGCCTGGGGGGAATCGGTCTTTATGGAATAGCCATGATTACGTCGACAGCGATTCGTAATTTCAGCATGAGACATTAGGCGGGAGAAGGAGTATTGACTTTGTGTTATATTACACGTCGCTTGTAAAGACCTGGAATAAATATGACCGGTATTCAGAAAGGAAAATCCTCATGCATCACGCACGTACCATACACCGCCCTTCCTATCAAGTCAATTTGACCATCGTCATTGGATGAGCTCACTCTTTGAAGCTTCGTGGGCATAGCGCAACTTGAGTCCTTCATAACAACCCAAGAACAGTCCGTTCCCCACAGCAGCTGCTATGCAAGTGACAGTTGCCCCTCTGAACAGCCCTGAAATCCCATCTCTTATCAAGATGCCCTTGGCAATGGAAATGGGGCCTCTCGCCGCGGGCTTTCTAGCTTTCTCGCGGCTCGGCGAAGACGTGAACAATGCTTCTGGCTGTAGAAGATGGCTGGGAGGAGCGACTTCCGGTAACCGCATCCTGGTTTTCACGACGTCAATAGGAACAAAGAGAAGCGAGGCTATTGAGCCGCCGATACCAGCAGTGATTCCGCTCACTTTGACTTGTTCCGCTATGCTCTCGGACTTCTTCGATCTCCGGAGCCAGGTGCCTTTCAGATACTCGTAAATGGAGAATGTGAGACTGGTACGTGGCAGATTTCCAGCCACCAAAACCGTGTATCCTGTCCATAGCTTCAGAGGATGCCTTGCGAAGTGCTTGAGCGAGGCTAGCATGGGATTGCGCTGGACGCCACCTTCTGAGAATCTGGCAACTTGCGCGTTCTGTTTGAGGACTTCCGACGGGTTGATGATGGCGCAGGCGACCATGTCAGCCAGCGCGCTACTGGCGGCATGAACAGCTGTTTGGGACAAACTCCCAGGATTGAGACCCTCCTTCGGCTGAAGAGAAGTCTTGGCCGTTTCGTAGATGGTGAAGAAAGTGACAGAGGCCGGGATGGTCGTGACGACGGTTGGTGTCAAGCCGCGATAGAGGCCTCGGAACAGCGCCGGTTGGAGTTTGCCCCCCTGGCTCTGGTATTTGGGTACATACTCGGGGGATTGGATGCGTGTAATGAGAGTATCGAATGGGTGCACTACAAACTCAACACTCAATGCCGCGAAAGCAGCGGCCTGTCGCAGTTAGTATTGCTGATGCCGCTCGGGATTCGCGATGCTCACCAAGGATATGTCCGTAGCATCCGCGTTGGTTGGGGCGGACATCAATCAGAGTGCCAGAGCTGATTGGCCAAGAAAAAGGCTCAAGTGGACTGACCCCGACGATGAGGAAATGGTGGTTTGGAGCGATGAATAGATTTCCAGGCCCCGATCAATATTTCTCAGTGCCTGGTGTTTGGCGCAAGATCAACGACGTCAACATCGAAGGTTGGAGGAACGCGCTAGGTTATCTCCCCGACAGCAAAAATGACCAAACGATGAGCAACGCATCAGCATTCTTTCCTAGCCTAGGAGACATAAATTGTCTTCCACAAGGTGGTGTCTCATAATTCGCAGTTCATGAGCGGGTTTTGAAGAATCTGGACGATGCGGGTTTCGAATGAGCATCCCCTTGCTCTCTGGCTCACAATTGCCTCCAGGCTCCAGGCTCCAGGCTCCAAGTGCACAGCGCTGAGAGGCAGAAATCGGATTAGCTAATCACAACGCGCCCCTCAATAAGCAGCAAGCAGAACGCTCGACTTCATTCACCTCACGCTCACCATGACTCAATTTCAGTGAAATGAGAGCGCACCGCTCTCCGATGACCGCATTTTCTCTTTGAACTCACATCAACGCCTTCGAAGATCTTTCTAGATTCAACTTTACTACCGATGAGTGAACCAGACCCTCGAGCGACTGGAGCTCAGCAAACGGTAGCATTTGTTAGGCGGAAGCGAAAACAAGTCGGCAGAGCCTGTGACGGCTGTCGACTCCAGCGGATTAAATGCGACAACAGCGTTCCATGCCTCAACTGTCGCACGCGCGGTCGTGAGTGTAGTAATAGTAACGCGCCTACTGTGTCGACCCTTCCTCAAGCGCAAGATGAGATCGATAAGCTGAAGCGTCGGGTGAAAGAGCTAGAGGCTCAACTCTTGCAGGCGCGGAATAGCGACACGATCGCTTCGCAACAACAGGAACCGACGCCGCCTGGCGGATCTCCAGCTCTCACAAGACTAGCGACTCGGGAAAGCACGAAGACAAAATTTTGGGATGGCGTGTACCTTCGCCCAGCACGATCGCCGCACAGCGCTTGGTTCGGGCCTTCGTCGCTTTACTTCTTCACCCATCGACTCAGCACATTTCTCAGCGCTCAAGCCGACCACATGCTCATTCACCTGGCCAGCAACCTGGAACAATTGGGCCAGGCGGCGACTGTAACACAAGACTCTTCGCGATTGTTGGCTCCACTCACGCGAGTCAACGAGGAAGGCTTCTATCTGACCCCAGTTCAGGAAGGGTTCTTCATTAACCTGTATTGGGAGACCTACCATACATGCATCTATGCCGTAGTCGATGAGGCGAGTTTCAAGGCGCATTACCAATCGTTATACGTTGATGTGCCGGCCGGATCGCCGAGAAAACCATCCGCATTGGTGGACATCATACTCGCCATGTGCATGCAATATCACACATCAGCGCTCCCATGCGGCCAGCAAGGCAACATTCTCGAAGACAACGATGCAACCATGGCCGGCCGATGGTACTACCGAAGAGCGCAGACACTCTTGGCTTGCGAAGTCGAGAGCCCATCCATCTCAACTCTTCAATGCCATTTGCTCTGCGCTTTGTACGTCTGCGGGGGATCATTTCACAACATGGCCGACACAGCTATTTCCCTTGCGATCCGAACAGCCTTCATGTTATGCCTGCACCTGGATCCACCGCCCACGATGCCACGAAGCGAGCGCGAATTCCGAAGACGACTATGGTGGTCCGTTTTCGAGGCTGATTCCAAGGTCGGTATGAAGGTCGGCCGCCCGTTCCTCATTCGCGACTCGTACGTCATGCCCGAACTACCCAGTGATACCCTCGAAGTAGCAATGGAGTCAGGTTCGGCATTTCCTCCCATCGGAGATAACGCTACATGGCTCAGTCTCAATCTGCAACGCACGAAGCTATACCAAACCGCGAGAGCTCTCAATCAAGCATTTTACGGGCACACGCTCAACATCGCCGATGGGAACTCCGTCTATGATGACCCAAACACAATGGAAGATCTTGCAAATTCCTGGGGCCCGCGAACAGTATCTCTCACAGAGTGGACGAAGCAGATTCCCCGAGCTCTCAAGACAAACCGGGAACACGGCAGCCCGTACTCCATTGATGACTCCATTCTCGATATCGAGCAGTTTGCACCACAGTGGCTTCAGCGACAGCGTTTACATCTCGAACTCGAGTATCATCACCTTTGCATCGGTCTCCATCGTCCGTTCCTATCTTTCGCTCTACAACAGGGAAGTTCGGCAACTGCAATGGCAGCCAAGTGCGCCCAACATGCGATGCAACTCACAAACATAACCCACCAAGTCTTATCCAAGACTTCAATACTCAACGGCTGGCATGAAGCTTTCCAGTGGCAGTGGAGCGCCGCGATGACCTTGGTCGGATTTGCTGTTGCATATCTCAATCACCCACTGGCGCCAGCAGTACGCTCATCAATAAAAGTCGCTGTCTCTGTTCTCGACATATTCTCTCGTAGCTTCGATGCTGCATCCAAAGCCGCTGTCATCGTCCGTACCCTGCACACGAACATCGAGTCTGTCATGGCCCAGCTCGCGATGCAATCGAGCCCGACGACCGCGGCAGCCATGGATAATACCCTCTTGTATAATTTACCTTTTCAGGGAGGAATGGCGAACACAGTCGCCAATCAGTTTGATGCGATCAGTGGAGATTTCGATCTTCTAGATATGGCGATGAATGTGGACTTTTGGGCTGATCTCGACATGCTTCTACCGGGGATTTCGGGCTCTACAACTGATACTGTTGCGGCTTAATAACTGGGTTATCATCAATCCAGACAAACCAATTTTGCACCTTTAACGACGAATGAGCGACTGAATGAGACAAATTAATTATACTTGGTATACGGACTGCTCTCCATAAACGAGTGAATACTCAACACTAACGATACGAACTATGTCAACCAACAACTTCGAAAGCCCACTACCCCCTTCTCCTATCGCACATCTGGAGCTCAAAGCTTCTCAAACACAGCTACAGCCGCCTCAGCAGTCGAAGTAGCGCTAGCAGGATTCTGACCGGTGACCAAGCGACCATCAACAACGTGGAAATCATCCCAAATACCAGGAGCACGTTCATCTTCATACTATTAGTAGAGTTCAAGTCAAAATTTGGGGAGGGAACTTACAAGTTGCACCGAGACGAGCGGCTACCTCCTCGACCATTTCACGATCCCAGCTGCGAAGCTCGTCCATGATCTTCATCGTATACTCTGCCTCGGTAGTGAAGCCAGTGATCTTCTTTCCCTTGATCAAAGGCTCATTGGTGGTGGGGTCAATAAGATTGGCAAAAATGGCTGGGCCGTGACAAACAGTCGAGACGACCCCACCGTTAGCCCAGACTTGAGCAGCGATGTTCTGGAGAGAAGATGCAGTGGGGTAGTCGATCAGGGCTGCATGTCCAGCTGAGGCGTAGAACAGACCATACTTGGATGGGTCAAGCTCAGAAGCCTTGGGCATGTTGTCGAGCTTCTTGCGGAACTCGCTGTTGGTGTCGTTCCAGATAGCGAGGTCATCGCCGTTGAGGAAGTCAGGTTGCTGAGAGAGCCAGTCGGGTGTATAAGTGCCAGTCTCAGAGGCAAGGTCGACCTCAAATCCGGCAGCTCTCAAGACCTTGTAGGGATGAAGAGCTTCGCTGATGAAGAGGCCGGTGGTCTCTTTGCCGTCAAAGAGAGTGGCAGAAGCGGATGTGACGCTGATGAGGGCACGGCGAGCAGGAGACATCTTGTGTAAGTGTGAGTCTTTTGAGTGGGAACAGAGGCAGTATTGGTGAAGATTGTTTTGAAAGCTGTTGGGAGTTGTTGTTGAGCTGCTGAATTGTTTGGATTGATCTTATGTCTACTGATGGGGTCATCTCAATCATATATACTCGTGGTGATTGAGTTTATGCGAGGTGCTTACGAAGACCATGACCCCGCAGTCTGCGCTCACGGCCTCACATTCTGGCATTGTCTCACGATGGTGCAGCAGAAGAATGAGCCATTCCTATTGGCCAGGCTTGCATCACGAGAAGCAGGAGTCCAATTCGGGATGGTGTTGACCATGCTACACATGAGCATCCCCAGCTTCGTCATACCCTCAAATCCCGAGAATAGCTCTTGATAAGCCAAAAGATCATCGCGTCGAATCGGAGGTGCCCATTCGCGATTGTCGACACTCCGAGGCTCCTCAAGGATCGAAACATGAGTGGGGAGCCTTTCAATCAGGAGATGTTCCCATTTGTCAACAGATCTGCACTCATAGGGAGCCTGTCCCATTGGATCGGGAAACGCCGAATGGGTCCGCCAACATCGGAATCCCGGAGTTGGAAATCAACGAGTCAGTGAGAAAATGACATAATCCCATGTCGCAACCGTCAAGGTGACCAAGATAATAACGTTTATCTTCAATCTAATTTTTCACTTCATCAGGCAATAAGAAGACGCCATGGCTCCAGCTGGCTCCTCCACCATGATCACAACCCTAAAACACAGAACTTGTACTTCAAGCATCGCTATTGCCTTTTCTTCATTACTCGGTACTTGACCAACATTCACTTTCCAAAATGACAGTCACAAAGACAGCCACCACAATCTCTCCCAACAGCAGGCTGTTCAAGCCAATCCAAGTCGGCAATGTTCAACTCGAACACCGCATGGTCATGGCCCCTCTGACCCGTTACCGCCATGACGACAACCACGTCGCAAAGCCCTTTGTAGAGCGGTACTACTCCGAGCGAGGTTCAACGCCCGGAACCCTCATCATCTCAGAAGCTACCGGCGTCTCAATGCAAGACACCGGCATGCGCCAAGGTCCAGCCTTTGTCACAGATGAACAAGTCGCTGCTTGGGATAAGGTCATTGGCGGTGTTCACGCAAACAAGTCACTCTGGTCGCAACAAATCTGGGGCCAAGGCCGAGCTGCTGATCCTGAGTACCAGAAGGAGCGCGGATTTAAGTATCGCTCTTCTAGTGCTGTGCCTATTGAAGAGGGTGCTCCTGCGCCTGAAGCTATGACTGAGGAAGAGATCCAGGGCTTCATCAAGGACTTCGTCGCTACTGCTCGGCGTGTCATCGACGCTGGTGGTGATATGATTGAGATTCATGGTGCTCACGGATATCTTATCGATCAGTTCACATCTGACTCGGTCAACAAGCGGACAGACAAGTGGGGAGGCTCTGTTGAGAACCGAGCGCGTCTTCTGCTCGAGATTGTCAAGGCTGTCTCAGACGAGATTGGATCCAAGCGTGTTGCTCTTCGCCTCTCACCATATGCTTCCTTCCAAGGAGCTGAGTCCTCCAATGTCAAGGAGCAATATTCATACATTGTCAACGAAGTCAAGAAGATTGGCCCTTTGGCTTACCTCTCACTTGTCGAAGCCCGCGGTGACCCCGCTAAGCTGCTTGCTCCCTACACCGACTCTTCACTTGACGCGCAAACCCTCGACTTCATCCTCGATATCTGGGACAACACATCACCTGTAATTGTTGCCGGTAACTACAGTCCTGCCTCTGCTGCTGAAATCCTCGACGGGCATTACAGCAAGTGGGACGTTCTCGTCGCTTTCGGACGCCATTTCATTGCGAATCCCGATTTCGTCTGGAGGGTCAAGCACGGCGTTGAGTTGACCAAGTACGACCGCACTACCTTTTACGTCCGAGGATCAGAGATCGGCTACAACGATTATCCTTTCTCCCAGGAGTACGTTGATGCGCAGAGGGCTTGGGCTGTAGAGAACCTTCCAATGCACCCCAAATAAAGACAAACAACACGACTTGGATGATTAATGAAACGATAGAATAGAGCATACAATTAGATCAGGATAGAAAAAATACCACTTCATTTTACAATTAGTATATGTATCATCAGTAAATAGTGAAGGCTTCTATCAATATCAGTGTGGCGTGACACGTCGAAGGAGAAGGGCGCTGTTGACATGCCCTCCACTTTACATGTCGTCATGGTTGCGAGCGGTGACTTCTAAAGACAATGACAATTCACCACCTTTCATCTTCTATTTAAGGTCTTAATACTCAAGAATTCCACGATTAACAGTCGAAAGAAGTTACCATGGCACCGTCAGCAAGCTCATCATCCAAGATCTTCGAGGGCGGGTGTCTATGCGAAGCCGTCCGCTACAAGATCTCCTTCCCCAGGGATCATGACCTTTCCAAAGACTCTTTAGGGTGCATTTGCCAATGCACCCAGTGTCGCAAACAAACAGGAAGCTTTTTCCTCGCTACTTTGACAATTCCTGTCTCCGCCATCGAGTGGCAGGGCGACTCGGAGGATAAGATTAAAAGATATCGCAAGTCCGAAAATATCGCGCGGGGCTTCTGTGGCGACTGCGGCTCCTTCTTGTTCTGGCATCCCGACGGCAAAGATATCAGCATCGCGACTGGAAGTCTGGACCCTTTGTATCTTTTCGGCGAAGGAGTTGAGGACAAGAAGAGTGAAGTTCCCTCGGATGGGTTTGCAAAGGAGATTTTCAGTGGGCATTTCAACGTCGAGTTCTGTGAGAGTGAGATCAAGGGCGTTACGGATGATATGCCGATTCTTCACAAGGGAAAGCGATGTCAAGGCGATAGCTCCAAATCTTGAGGGCTAAGGGGACCGCCGATATTTCCAAGGTCGTGTAGTTAGTCTCTGTCTCTATAATTCTTCTCCCCAGAATCCTGCCTCATCGGTGGCGACAAAGAGCGTGGACGGGGTTGCGGTAACGGAATGTCGCCCTGTGCATTGATGCGACGTATCATATCGCCGACCTCGGGGTAATCAGGCTCGTCTTTCGGTCTTCTGTCGAATATTCTCATCTCTATGATAGTAAATGGTCTTCTTTCCCAGATATCTCTGTAAATATGATGGTGGGTGAGTGCTCTCGGTGCGTCGACTCTCACGCAATTCTGCTTATCGCCAAGAATCGGCAGAGGTGATGGTAATGATCCCGGCTCCTCCTGGAGAAAAAAGTCAAAGAGAGCCTGTTGCTGCTCATCTCGTAGTTGGTACACCCTTATCGTCTGACTCTTGCGACATGGGTGAAAGTAGATGTTGGGTATCTCGTCCGGATTTTCGGGGCGCCGATCGAACACAGTCACGCCGCCTAGAATGCGATCCTCAGCCCAGTAGCCAACCATATCTGCCACCCCTTCTGGGTATATATCGTCATCAAGATAGTCGTGGTGACTGAAAAGGGTTGGTCCAGGTGGGAATCGAGCCATCGTCTCAGATAGCGGCATCTCCCAATATGTGACGCCGTCGATATCACCCTGGTGAAGATGAGGTTCGACCTTATGTAACCAAACTGCTATTTGATGCAAAGCAACAGCTACCAATTCGACTAGGCGCATGTTGAAAGATTTTGAGCCAGGTTCGGCCTTTTGAAAGGCTTTTAGAGTCTAAAGGGATGGTTAGTGATGATCATCAAAATGATCAAGCTGATGATGATATCGTATCAAGGTCTTTGCCATTGAATTTGGTAGGGACATACTTCAGGGTCAAACTTGAGACTCGAAGGGTCCCATTCTTTGTAGTAATCTTGTGCCTTCTCCAGAGCACCGGGGCACAATGTCTCATGATCATCAATGATGTGCTCTCCCATGATACCAGGAAGCCGACGGTCCCAGGCAACATCCGCAATGGGGAGGCCATCTATAATCTGGGCGTATGTTAACTGTGACAATTCAGTTGAAAGAACATTCCTGATGGCTCGGTCTAAGCTTTGGCGATGAAGCTCAGAAGTAATGCTGTTGAATGATACACGACTGTCATACGCGGCGCGCGCAATGTCTTGGAGCCTTTCCTTGTGTGCTTCTAGCTGGTCTGGATCCATTGTTGATATCGCTCATCCATTTTCGTGCGGGGTGTGGACTGGCTATTGTTCATATGACACATGAGAAGATTAAGTACCCAGAGGTCACGTCGGACAAATGCGGGCAATGGTGTTGGCAAAGTAAATGCCTGACTTCCAAGGCTACCTCCGCCTGATTAGCCGTGCTTGGACTTGTTCCAATCTTCGCAGATGACCACAGGCAACCTCAGATTAGTTGAACCTCTCAGCTCGTGCCAGTCTGTGCCGGTTTCTCTGGCGACACTGGAAAGTTGTACTTCTTGAGAGTGAATGTTACTTATTATCAAAATGCGTATCAATACCATGACACTTTGACTCACGGAGTCTAACATCAAGCAATAGCTCTTATACGACTCTTTTTTTGAATAGTTCATATCAATGCACTACTGCAAAATGAGGCTTCGCGTGTCTGTTCAGTATCTCTGGCCGGTTTTGGAGTAACGATCAACGATGTTCTTCCGCATATCTCGTTATTCACAATGGGTTCATATTGACAGTACTATCGCTCTTACAGCACATTGCAGTTCGTGAGAAAAGGTCTTGAAATAATAAGAAAGCATAGAACAGAGCTTCAAAGCAGTGAGAACTTGCTTGAAATATCATTCACCCAGGCCGCGAAGTCCTTATATTAAAATGGATATCATAACTATTCTATCCACGTGCACTTTTACTTTCAGGATACTATCATACTCCGCCTATTGCTATACAAGAAACCAAGTACCAACCTCAAAAACCCTAACATTACAGATTTTCCTATTGGTTGCCTCCAATGGGGATGCTCAACCGCTATCTCGCCATCTCAAAGGAGCGGGAACAAGGTCAACCTCGACACTGGATTCTCATGCCTGCAGAAGAAGATGCCATTCACGCAGTCTTCTATCATATAACTCGAGGACCCATGCACGGTAAGCCATATGAAGTTACCATTGAGCCCAAACGCGTTGAAAGCCATGGTATTAATAAGCGTCACTTGATCGCTCAGGTCCTCGAGAAGGATAGGCAGAAGATCAGGGCTGCTGTTCGACAAGTCCCTCCTCTGTTCTGCCAGCGTTGGATCTTGAACGTTCTCGATGTCTTGGAGAAGGAAGGTGTTGTCCTTGAAGGAACTTGTTCCAAGTGGAATGAAGCCTTGGAAACTGATCCGTTCTCAGATGATGGTGCTCCCTCGAAGAAGTGTTCGGGTGACGGCGATGCTACTGACGCTTAAGGTCACCTAGTCACGTAGATTACCATCCCTCTTGATCAACAGCTGAATTGTGACAATCGTCTCATTTGAGTATGAGATAGAGTATTGAAGGTATGCTTGGGTAGGGATTAAGAAACCGATTTGGGCATTAGGGAGCGTGAGCACTTCTTAACTTTAGGCCAAAGTGCCAAAAGCTACTCTAAGGACCCACTAAGTATACACTAAATTTACCTAAGTCTTTCTGACGGTTAGAATAGATATCGTCAATTTTATTGCCTAAGTCTTGCTCCTTTGTAACAAGGAGCAGCAATCTACCGGACATACAAGATTTGCTCATGAACCCCATTCCAGTCTTTCACCAATCTCCATCGACGTAGTCTCAGTTGTTTCCAGATCAAATTCAGCCTTATCAAGTAGCTGAAGCTTTACAGCTTGCGCCAGACCATCCACGTATCCCTCCGTAGTGAAGCAAATCTTGGTTCCGAACACCAGCTCGCTCGTATCAGGTACGGTAACACTCTCTGGGAGCCGCTTCCCGCCGTTAAGGCGGCACAATGCCGCGATAGTGCTTAGAAAGTCTCTGGTGTAAGCTTGGTTAGACCGGTCCTCCAATACTTGAAGGTTGTCTATAAAGACATGCACCAATCTCGGGCCCAGCTCACGCACATCGCGGACCAGTTGGAGCGTCTCGCCCACATTCAAGGCCCCTTGCGCAAGGGCAGCGAAGCGTGCAGGAGATAGATCCACCCGGTAGTAACCCCTCTCTGGGATTAGTTGGACGAGTTGCATGATGACAGAGGCCAGGAATGCCTCGAAGCCGGCTCTCTTGGACTTCTGAAAGGCATCATGATCTGTGAACGTGCAAAAGTAAGCGACAAACGGGATGTTGACCATCAAGGCCCTCTCGAATCGCCAGAATAGTCTGACAAGACATTGGTCGGCTGGTTTCATTGAGGGGAAGGGATCGGGGCAGATTATACTGCTGCACGGTATCTCCTCCTTAATAAAACCTTGTTTCTTTTGCTTTCCTAACAGACAGTATCTTCTTAGGTCCTCCAGGAGTGGGCAAGACTTACACAGTCGGTACGTCAGAGGTGAATATCCAGAGTGAACACTCACTAACAAAACGAAGAAGCTATTTCTGAATGGCTACACCGGCCACTCCTTGCTCTCACGGTGGCTGATATCGGCACAGTCGAGACGCTCGTCGAAGGCGAGCTTGTGAAGTGGTTTGATCTTGCGGAAGCCTGGAACGCTGTTCTTCTTGTCGATGAAGCCGACATCTTCCTTGAACGATGGCAAAACCGAGACCTCGCCCGAAACGGACTTGTATCAGGTAAGCTGCTGTTCGAACCTTTTTCTCACAGATGCGAGGTAACATTCCATCCACAGCCTTCCTCCGACGAATGGAATACTTCAAAGGCCTTCTGTTCCTGACAACGAACCGCGTCGGACAGATCGACGACGCTTTCATCTCACGAGTCCACGTCGCAATCGGGTACCAGGCCCTCGACGAAGAGACCAGGCGAAAGGTCTGGAGTGGCTTTTTCCGCAAGCTGGTGCGCGAACGCGCTGGCAAGGTACAGATCGCACCAGACGCGAAGAAATGGGTTCTTGAGACCGCCGGTGAGACGAACCTCAACGGGAGAGACATTCGCAATGCATTGCAGACAGCCATCACCCTGGCAGAATTTGAAAGCGAAGAGGACCCGGACTATGATTCTGCATTGGTGACAGTTGTCACTAAAGCCCATTTCCAGAAGGTTTTTTGGAGATGTGTAATCGCTTCCGCAGTTATGTGACAAGTATACGGAGGGAGGATGAGATGAAGCGTGCTCAAGGGCGTGGTGATCGGAATGATTATGGCCATGGGTTTGATAGCAGGATGTGCTAATTGCTTGTCACTACCACGTCAACACAACGGGCATTAGCTCATTTGATGATAGGTTCTCGGAAGTTGGTCAGTCTCTGCCTCTGATATGCATCAAGACCTTTAAAAAAAAAAAAGGACCATGAGCGTATGCTGGTGTTGGCAAGCGGATGCATGTCTGCTTAACCAGACATATGATGTGCAAAGACAGCAAACATCAAGTGCATGCGAATAGAGACAAGGGAGGTCTGTTAGTCGTGAAGGTGTTTGGCCTTGAATGGGGCTGTGGGTAGTGGAGCATCAAATTGCAGAATTAGCGAGCGGGGTCCATTAACCAACAAAGCCGTCATCAGCCGTCATCGTATAGTCAGTACATCAGTTTGTGGCTATTTAAAGCACTGAAAACGCAAGTTCGAGTCTTGCTGACGGCAAACCTCTTCTTTTTGCTTCTCATCACTTGAAATGGCTTTGCATCAAGTTCGTTTTGACTTTTTGTGTTTCTCCAAAAATGCCTCAGCACGTCAGATCGTGGGCAGCGGCAAAATCAATTGCCCAACATAATATATTCGCTGATTGAGTGTTTGGCCATGCTCGTATCGCGCATTTTTGGACTTGGTCAACGGCCTGCTTCTATCATCGTCTCGATTCAGGCGTTTGTTGAATTGGTACGCCATGGCTTCCCCTGGGAGCACAGTTGTGAGAGAAATCACTTGCTATCTCTTAATCAGAAATATTTATTCTTAGCAATCTGGGGGACAAAATCCCGCAATATATCATCGAAATGACTCTTCAGACCAAGAGTTTTATTAAGGTGCCGGGTAATGATAATGTTGGCGATTTATCTATGATCTTGATATAATCTCAGTGCAGAAGACTCAATTCAACCGAGAAAGAAATCAAGAAAGGAAAACTATTTTTTAACTTTCTTATAAGTTTCATCTTTGTTCCTTCCAATAGACGATCCTCTATGATTATTCTGAGATGATGGTGTTGCAGTAAAGCTGCATTCCACCTGCAGCGCTGCTGTCACCTCCAAGAACTCCAACTTCGCAGGCTCGAAACAAGTCAGCTAAGCGTAATTGGTTTAGTGGTAAAATTCTCCGTTGCCATTCGAGCAGGTAAAATTCTCCGTTGTCGAGCAGCGTCGGGGAGCCCAGGGTTCGATTCCCTGATTACGCATTTCTTTTGCCTTTTCTACATCTTTTGCCATTTGCTGTTACTGTTGTCATCTCCCCATGTTCAGTCGAGATGTTTTGAACTTTATTGAACGATGCGTTGCAAAGTCTTAAATTGTCGCGTGGCAGCTTACCCTACAAGAATAAACCGCACTGTGGCTGCTGCGGCGCAACTCTCTTGTGGCGCCGTTACTACAACGGGCTAGACCGTTTGCAGATCTTACCTCACTTTAGTAATCGCGAACATGGATCGCATCAAGGACACTCTGTACGACTTCAGCCTCCCTTGATTCACCTCGTCATTTCAAACTCTCACACAACATCCTCCTCATCACGCGCCAATTGAAGTCCCCAAGATTTGCGCGCGCATGAATGCTTCCAATCGCTAGATCACGACAATCCGTCAGCATGGGCGGGCAACAGCCGGATCTGCTGCCTCGCTCCGAGCACGAAGATAAGCCCTCATCGTCAGCTCCAGCCTCGCGCTTCAACAGAGACAAGATCAGATGCCTCGACGGCTTGCGCGGAATTGCATGCCTTCTTGTTTTCAATTATCATTTCTTCTGGCCATGGACGCCTGCTATCATGTTAGGTTATGGCGCGTTCCCTCCACGTGCGCCTGAGCCGTATTGGGGATTGCAGTCGTTACCTATTATTTGCCTTTTGCATCGTGGACGTGCTATGGTTGCCATTTTCTTCGCCATCTCGGGCTATGTTATTTGCCGCCATATTCTTCGCTTGATCCATGAGCGCAAGCTTGATACTGCCTATCAGAAGCTTGCCTCATCTGTTTTCCGACGTGTCTTTCGCCTCTATATTCCTCCCACCATCAGCATGTTCCTTGTAGCTGTGCTAGCTCAAATCGGTGTCTTCAAGTCCGAGTTCGCCATTTACAAGGGTCCTGACTCTCACTACATCAATGCGACGATTACTCATGCAGACTTGGCCGAGGGTAACTTCTGTGCTAACGGCACCGCTGTGAGAGGAGCTACAGGTATTGCGAATTACTTGGGAATAGAAACCACCGCGTATCTCCGCAATACCACCGGATATCCTGAAGGAAATACCACAGAATGGACAGACATGCTCCTCTGCGTCAATCATACAACACGATCGTACGGACCATCTCAACTCTACACCTTAGAATCCGAGTATGAGGCCCAGTTCCCTAAGAACGACACCAACTCCACCAAACCTGTTAAGGACACCACTGGTATGGAGCGACTCGCAGCTCTCAGCTACCTTGATGACGAAGACGATCTGGATCTCACCTTCGGTAATGCCACCAACGCCACAAACCCATTGAACCTTACTTGGGTTCAGATGGGAGGCTCATGGGAGGAGCATCCCTTCATTCACCCGAACTTGACATATGCAATGAAGAACTTTACCAGATCCTACGCCGAGTGGGCCAACCCCTTCAACTTCGGTCACTACCATACACGCTATGATCCGCACACTTTCACAATTCCAATGGAGTTTCGTGGCTCGATGGTCATCTACATCTTCCTCCTCGGCACAGCTGCCATCAAGGCGAAATGGCGAACGAGAATCGGTTGCTTTCTTTCCGCGTACAGTCTCTTCATCGGACGATGGGACATGGCGACTTTCTTGGGTGGCATGTTGCTCTCAGAGCATGATGTTCGTCGTTCATCAGATCTGCCACCATCGGCTACTGGCGCGAAGGGTCGCGGAGGAGATTTTCAACGGACAACAAAGGGAACGGCGCTGCGATGGGTTGGTATCGTCTTGGCGTTGTATTTCTTGTCGTATCCCGACTCTGGTGCTGAGTACACACCCGGTTTCGCCTATCTTTCGACCTGGGCACCCAAGTACTACACGCCGCTGTCTGGATGGATGTTCTACGAGGCGATGGGCGCCGTGCTCCTCGTTGCGTGTATCCTGCGAAGTCCAGTGCTCGTTCGCTTGCTTGAAAGCCGCCTCCCGCAGTATCTCGGCAAGGTCAGCTTCTCACTGTATCTCGTCCACGGACCTGTGTTGCATAGTTTGGGCTTTTGGATTATGCCGAGACTGTTTGACAGCTTCGGAAAGACGGGCGGATACGCGATCGGTTGGGTTGTTCTGCTGACCATCACGTTTTACTTGACGGATCTGTGGAACAAGAAGATTGATGGTTGGAGTGTGACGGTTGGAAGAAGAGTGGAGAAGATGCTTTCAGAGGACTAAGCTAAGGTGACGTTACTATGAAGTTTGGTGGTAAACAAAAGAGGGGACGTGTGACGGGTGATTGACGGTGGTGACATGTACATTACTGCATTTATGCAACGTTTTGCATCTGGAGAATGATTTCCTGGGCTTTATATCAGTTGAAAAATTGCGAATAACAAACTTTTGAAGCCTGTACCTCGAACGTGGCCGTTGGAGCGGGCCCATGTTGCACCGCTTTTGAAGTTTCGAAGTTAATCCAGACACCGGTTTAGGCAACGGCTGAAGCGCAAGAAAATCCTTAAGCTCGGCAGTTGAACTCATCTGATCCGCCTTGGATATGAGGCTGTTGAATCGGGCGCCAATGAGGGTTAGAGAACAGAGCAGTTCTGCATCTCGTGCACCCCGCATGCTCGTGTGACAATCAAGCCCGGCCTTCGTTGCAGCATCATCGCAATGAAACAATCAGCATCATACTATGGCAAGCTAGAAATAAAACTCTCAGGTATTGGTTCTTCTTTGTTAGAATATTCTTGACCTAAGTTCAGAATTCTTACGATGAGACGTCGTTATTCTTACGTCACCCCCACTGATGGACCCAGCGATGTCGGTCCCGTCAATTTTCTTATCAGATCGCGACGACCTGACATCATCACCTTCTCATACTTTTACTTCTCTCATCAATCGAAATTCGCAGGAAAATGGCACCTCAGCCCTCGCTCCTCGCTGCCACGGCCAAGGTACGGTCCATTCAATCGTGCGATGCGCTCGCTAATATTTGCAGCTCAACAATGGCCTCATCATTCCCCGCATCCAACTCGGTCTCTACATGATGTCCACCAAAGAAGCCACCGATGCAGTTCGCCAAGGCCTCCTCACCGGCTACCGCGGTTTTGACTGCGCGCAGATGTACCACAATGAACGCCAAGCCGGTAAAGCCATCAGCGACTTTCTTGCCAGTAGCGAGAACACGGCAGGTTTGAAGCGCGAGGATATTTGGTACACCTCCAAGCTCGCCAGCTGCGACGAGTCTTATGACGCAGTGCGACGATCTGTCAAGAAATCAGTTGAGGCTTCAGAGTTGGGGTACATTGACTTGTTCCTCCTTCATAGCCCGTATGGTGGAAAGACAGCCAGACTTACGAGCTGGAAGGCGCTGGAGGATGCTGTGGATGCGGGTGAGATTCGTGCTGCTGGTGTGAGCAACTTTGGTTCTGTTCATGTAAGTTTCATGTCTCCTGTTGCGCGTTGAAGATACTGACAGTCTCAGATCGAGGAGCTTATGGCTTCCAACCCTCGCATCTCGCCCGTGATCAACCAGATCGAAGTTCACCCTTTCAACACCCAAGAAGGAATCCGCGCTACTTGCGCCAAACACAACATTGCCATCGAGGCCTACGCTCCTCTCGCTCGCGCTGAGCGCATGGATCACCCTGCCATTGTGAACATGGCCAAGAAGTACTCCGCCACACCTGCCCAAATATTTGTCAAGTAAGGCTTCCAACCTGTACCGCGTTTTGTGTACTGACGTTATCTAGGTGGGGGCTTCAACATGACTTTATCACTCTCCCCAAGAGTACCAAGCAGAAGCGTATGATAGAGAACGCCAGTGTGGATGGATTTGAGATTTCGGAGGCTGATATGAAGGAGCTGGATGGTTTGGATGAGCATTTGGTTACAGACTGGTGAGTAGCCTTATCTTCGAAATTTCTTGAGTTGAAGACTAACAACGGTACAGGGACCCAACTGACGCGCCCTGAGTTCCCTTCAACAGGACCCCTTCCATATTTACATATATATACAAGCACTTTTTTACAAGGGGTAGTCCTTATGTTGTGACATCGAAATGGGAGTTTCCGCTCTCTTTTTGGCCCTGGTTCATGAGCTGAGTGACTGCGGCTTTGACAAAGTACGAACAAACGCGCAACAAAACAACTGGTCAACCCCCAGATGTGGTCACGAAGCGGCAAGAATATATGAAGATGTAGCAGTCTGTCGAAGAAAGTCTAAATTCAATTTGGATTGCGCCTGGTAAACAAACGTGACCAGATCTCATGCGATGGCCAACCACTGCTAATAATACCCACCCAATCCAAGCTGACTTTTCTGCAAAGACACGAACTTTCTCACAGCCTGTCATTAATATTTCTCCGTATTTAGAGTCAAGGCCAATGGCTAAGAGCTCACAACCACCACCTAGGACTTAGATACATCTCAAGATGGCAAGTCTTCAGCTCCCATTTCATCTGATCCATAACAATATTAGTTGCCGAAAGGGAGAGACTTAGTATACCAAGGGCTTAGAATACCTCATTAACTATGGTTCATATGGAAGCAGTATGATGTCGTTGGGTTAAGTAGGTACTCGTCCTCGAGGTGGTGGCGTGAGGGGAGGTCGGGGTCGCAGCCGGGGGGACTGAGGCGACGAGGGGAGGCTACGAGAGGAGGCTATCAAGTATCTCAGTAAGTCTTGGCACTATCTAGACAATCTTTCCACTTACAGGGGCGGCCAGGCCAACTGCGTCGGCCGTGATTTCAGACTGAATCGTGTCAGTGGAAAAACACAAACCTAACGGTCGATTGGGATAGCATACAGCTTTACGCTTCCAAACAAAACAATTCTGGTAAGCATCAAGAACTTGTAAGAGTTGCGTGATAAGCACTTACCTTCCCTCCTGCCTTGGGGCTGCCTTGGTCTTCTGAAGTGTCGTTAGCATCTTGGGCAGAGAATCTGTTGATTGAGGTTTCCCACGGCAGTCTTTTTCCAGTTTTCCTCCTACAACAGTATTAGCAACCTAATTTGAGATCTCTGGTCCTCTCCAGAGCTCTCAGAGAGAAGGCATTGGATACTTACGGGCTTGGTTGTTTCGGCCATGGCGTTTGCCAACGGCTTTATTGGGTGCGGCGATGTTGACCGTTGTGAATTTCTCTGAACCTGTTGGCGTTATGCATGTCGTAGAGAAATGTTCAGTATGAAGAGATGATCAATGTGGTGGTGGGGATGTTGCAGGAGAAGAGAAGAAAAGTAGATGTGGGCAGTCTCGGCAGCAGTGATCAAAATATCCCGTGAGCACGGGCCAATTGGACATCGCAAATTCCAGCTTCAGGTGTGATGCACCGTCGAGATTCAATATTGCAAAGCACCTCTTCCAGCCTCGGTGATGGAAAGAAGTATGAAACCATCTCAACTCTCGACCACAAAAGCCCTTAGGTAAGTTTGTAGTAATTTAGTAAAAATTAGGATAGTTTAGTATAATTTAGGATATTTTAAGGCCTATACTTTATAATAATTTATAATTAATTTAGGACCTTTTATTAAGGTTTACTTTAACTATACTAAAGAAAATAAGGGATAAAACTTATAACTTAGAATGGAGACACATAATTAAAGGCAACCAAACTAAGCTTATTGTGTATCAAGATAACAAGTGATGAAGACCTCTGAAAGATTTTGTAGTTGAATGTCTCTCTAACCCAAATCGAAATCTGTTCCATACTGTCAGAAACGGGAACCAGTATACAGCTATTGTGGTTTGTGTAATGGTGGCCCGTGCCCAAGTGTTGATTCAAGACACGCCTATCGTGAAATTCTTCTTCTCTCTTCTCCTCCTGCAACATCGCCACCACCTTCTGCCGTCAGTAAGTATTCCCCTTCCCTGGGGCATTCCAATGCGATATTCCTTTACTAACTAGTGAAAACAGCGTATGTATCTACTGATACCCGATCTCCCTTTGCGCTAGAACTTGGCCGCTGACGTGTAGTTCTTCACGATAGGTGTTTCTTTGTCAACAAGCCGTAAGGTCATTTGCGGTTTGAACGAGATGGGTAGCCTGCTAACATCCATACTTGCCTTCGGTAGATCGTTTCCAGCGGAATTTTGTGAGTTCTCCCACTCCGACTGGCATCCAGCTCAAAGGAGTCACTCTACCTTTTCGAGTCCTCAAGTAACTGATACTTCAAGCAGTCACACAACGCTCACATGTACGTTCAAATCCAACTTCAAACTCGACAACATCCCCGCTCGTCAACATTTGCTTTCGAATGCCCTGACACGATTCAGTCCAACATGACTCCCAATGCTTCGGCTGCGGCTTCGGCTTTGGCCCCCTCCTCCTCCCCCGCCTCCCCCTGGTGTGGGCTTTCCAAGCCCAAACGCCTTGTAAGTCACCCTTATTCTCGCTTGAAGACACGTATTCCTGACATTCCGTAGCCCAAACGCAAGGTCCGTACTATAAGCTTTGTCCCATCTGTATACTAATGACCTCTGGCAACTAAACGTCTTTCAGCACTTCGACAATGAGCTCACCGTAAGTCTCTCAATGCAAATCGACGGAAACCTTTGCTGACGGTTCCTGTCGTTTAGTACCTGGAAGTTCTCGCCGAGGTAAGAAGATTTAGAACTCCTATAAGTCAACGATAAGATGATTGACAGGGGATACAGGCCAAGCGTCTTCGGCTTGCTGTAGGTTTCCTACAAATGTGAGCCGGAAGGGTTCTAACACATAGGGTCTGATAGTACAACGTTGCTGATCTGAACGTACGATTCCCACCTCACTTTGAGCTTGCCTTTCCATTGTCATCCGCGCGGTGAACCAAGGTGAAAAGACTGACATGATTCACAGTGGATTCATGCTGAGCGGGCGCGCCTTGTGGAGTGTCTCGAAGTTGTAGATAGCCTTTGTAAAGTAAGTAACAACAAGATACACTCGCACTCCAATATGTCTCGCATATTAACATGAGTTCTAGGCCGACGCTGAATCCATCGTTGTGAGTGCCACGGTTCATTCGCCTAGATGCTGTTCTAATCAATCCTCTTTCTATCGCTTAGGCCCTCGAGGGTGAGATTGCGGTCTGTACTCCTCATGGTTTGCCTCGGGAATGGATCGCTGATAAACACCAGGTTCTCAAGAGACAGGCCGAGGCTCACGCTGAGGCAATGGCCCCTGCCATCGAAGTAAGTTTATCCCCCGATGTGAGAGATCTAAATTAACAGCTTTTCAGAAATTGCTCGAGGACGCTGTAGGCAACATCTCCAGTGTGTTTTGACAGTAACTGACTTGTTGGACTCTAGCGAAAGACCCTTGAGGAGGAGAAGGCTGCCTCTGTACGTAACATTCTTTCCTGCCATCGATGTATGCTATTAATAACATCGCACAAGGCTGCTGACGAGATCGAGGACCTCGAGCCCAACACCTCGAACGTGAGTTAGCTTCATTACTGCCTTCAGAGTCATAAGATTAACACCACTTTAGTAATTCTTTTACACTAGTATGACCTACGCTTCCCTCCCTTTGACATAGGTTGACGTGTTCAAAGGAGGCAAGCATCACTACTATTATCATTACCACATTTGATAAATCGAAGTAGGACTGACTCGATGTTTCTAGCCGACTATAATTACGTATGTATGTCAGATTGTAGACCTAATTATAATGATATTGTTGCTAACCTTCCCAGTAGTCTTTTTAGTCTCACATATGAGTAAGAATCTGAAACGAAACAGGTTTCTATTCGATAACTAATGTCGATGCCGATGCAGATTGATGAACGCCGCCGGGGCACGGCCCCGTGCAACCAAGGATCTTCAAGGTGCCTGTTGCTTGGTGACATGCCGTGAATTTACATTGCAGATCGTATCGTTATCATAACGAGGTCGAAGATTGAAGTGGATCTGCTTCAAAGGAATGACCGATTAAGGGTATAGACGCTTTTTCGACTGTGATCCTCGATTAACCATGTGTGCCAAATAACAGCGCTGGTTTATATTGCAAGTGCCATATTCATCAGTACTCTCAGCTCTACCATGGTCGGTTTGCCCTGATGCCTTCGCTCGGTTTCGATGAAAGCTAACAGCAGTCTTGTGTCAATTTGAGTTAATAAAGTATGAACTGGCACTCGAGAGCATGAATACGACTGCTACCACGGGGTCGAAACGTGGCGATCTTCGAGGTAAGGGCGCGATGCCATATCTCGAAACAGATATGAACTGACTGGCTTCAGTGTAGAAGCAGGCTGAATTGTGAGACCTGGGCGGAGACACACGCGGTGACGCCAGGTTGGCAAAGGCTGTATGGGCGACTGAAATTCGGGGTGGATTGGTCTCAATGGTTCTTGGACGGCCTCAACTCAATGATTTACCCCAGCAACCGTGAACCAAACTCCCTTCTGAGATCAGGCTCCAGTCAAAGGTTTTAACAACAAATCAGCTATGCAATGACAATTAAGACTACCAATAACATGATAATAGACAGGAAATCTCGCCTAAACTACGCCTTATTGGTTGCCCATGAATGATCTGCTCTGAACACTGACGCCTATGTAGGGATCCAACCGACGCTCCCTGAGTTCTCAGATATATTCATTAGAATATTTGTATTATAAGAATCATTCATTTTGCAATCAAGCCAGATATCGGTTAAGTGAAGGAAACAGCCATTGAACTCGTTGAACTGAAGATCCACCGACGCAAGACTAATTTCAACTCCATCCTTGGTATGCTTCTCGTGCAACACCAGACGGCATGGATGCCGATTCCAAAGTAAACGTGTCAGGGGGCATCTTCATGGAGTAGGTAAGCAAAAACCTCACAGACTTAGCTACAGGGCCAAAGAAAACTTATCAAAGTATCCCTAAAGTTATCATAAATTATCATAAAGATGGATCCTAAACTTTCCTAAACTTGCCTAAAATGTCATAAACTTACCTAAACTTCGTTTGCTTAGGATCACTAGATTTCGAGAGAAAAAAGTCTGACACGAGGGCAAGATTCGGCTCATCTAACTTGAAGCTGAGAGCTGACCTGAATCTGACAGTGCAGCGAGCAGGCGTTTTCCTCCATGTTCGTGCCTACCTTGTGTAACATCGAGTTGGCCCGTGCCCACAAAATGTTTTGACCAGGGCTCTAATGCTTCCGAAGGCATCCTTCGTCACCTTTTCTCTTTTTCACTCACAGCATCTCGCCGCGGCACTCACCCGGTACTTGGGCAGAGTATCCAGCGACGAACAAAAGCCAACACGTTCAAAGAAACCGAATTTGCTTCTTGCACTTCGCAAAACAAGCACAGCGCTCAACATCGGCGCCGCCACGCCACCGCCGCCAGTGAGCATCCCTTGCCCTGACATCTCCGACGGAATGGCTAGAACACTGACATTCTCGTACTAACTTAAGAATAGGAAATGCATCTTTATGCAAAGACTGGTGCAGAAAAGACTGAGAAGAAGGCCTCTGTAAAAGATATCACTGATCACGAGGGGCCTTCTTGTGGACAAGGTGAGTAATCAGGATCAGCCTTTACGATGCTCGATGCTGACCAGAACGACTACTATTTATAGAAGCGCAAGACAAGGCAATATCATAACCAACAAGACTCGAATGCCAAGGATACTTCTTAGTCTCAAATGACAACCGATCCGGCCGCCCATCCACGGTTCGTGACCATGAGTTGCAGAATTGTCCTTTACCAACCCATTTGAGTAGGCACCTGGCTCTGCCTGCGGCCGGTGCCGGGGCCGAGGGCGTCGCGCCCACCACCTCCGACGTGAGTAGCTGCATAACTGGCTTTAGAATGATGAAGACTGACATCCTAGTAGTAAATCTCTTTCGTCAAGTACGAATTGGCCTAGTTCCCTTCTCTTGAATTCATGCTAACATTTTTCAAGTGAGGCAAGCACCAGTACTGATACCATGACCGCATTTCACAACCCGAATCAGGACTGACCTGATCTTTCTAGTCGATGAAAACCACGTACGTAAGTGAGACACTATGCCTAATAGTCATGAACTAATTGCTAACCTTCTTCCAGTAGTTTTTTTAGCCACAGATATGTGTAAGATTCTTGAACCGAAACAGTCTTCTGTTCGGTAACTAACGTCGGTATAGATGAATGAGCGCCACAGGGGCGCCGCCCCTGGTAAAATGAGGGAACTCAGGTAGCCTAATGCCCAGCGACATGCTGTGAGCTCAACAGGTCGTGTAGAAATCGCAATCAGTTTGCAAGCTGAAGTGGATTTAATGGACGAAACAGTCAAATTCATGGCTTCCCATGCCAACGCGGTACGTAAGTAACCTTCCCAGACTGCGTATTTCATCACTAACCAGTCGTAGCCGAAACTCCCGCTCAGTACTCGGAGCCAGTCCCATCACCGGACTACCTCATGCCGACTGCAACACACTGGAAGAACGGCTAAATGAACTTAGGTGACTTGCAGTCAAGGATCAATATAAGATTTCAATCAGGTGCCTCAATCGGTAGTTATGCGCAGAGTCTAAGAGTGCCAGAGACCCAAAGTCGCTATGGAGAGTCTCGTCTAAACTACGCCTTTTCCACTGCAACCGTCTCGTCCGTGTCACTATTTGCTTGTCGCTCAGCTGTACCCAGCTGCCGGATTACCAACCAAGCTGGAAAGATCGCAACCGCCCAAATACCAAAGTTCATATACGTGCTTCCCACAGTTGCCATGATCGGAAGAGCATTAAGACCATAGCTCAGCGCCTGCCATGCAGACTCCGTGCCTCTCAACAATGCAGACAGCCTCACCGTCTCTTGCGAATTGTTCGAGATCTGACCGATGATGAAGAAGGCAAAGTTGTAGTTGAGCTGAAATCCAGTGACAAGGAAGACGAAAACACCGAATGCGGCACCAAAACCAGGATCACTCCAGTCGTAGATGGGCCCATCGCGCTTGAACTTGGTGACGTTGATGGTGAGCCAGATCCACCATCCTCCTTGGAGAGTCATGATGACAGCGTAAGCATATCGGGCTCGCTTCTTGAGAGAGATTTGGTTCTGATCAAGCCAGACTCCCAGAAGATTCCCCGCAATGACTGCGGCGATGCCAGACACGAACGAACCGAGAGCTCGAGCTCTCACGCTGAACCAAAGAGCGATGTAGGTGAAGAAGACCGACTCAGAGTAGACTCCTTGGCCGATCCAGAAGATTAGTAGCAGGAATTCCTTCTTGAGGAACGTTCGTGTTGTGGCCTTGAACTCTTTCCACGGATGGTCGAGGATGCTCATGTCGACCTTCTTCCCGTCTGCGCGCTGGACCTGGGAGGGCTTATTAAGAAGGAATGCGACAAATGGTCCCAGAGCTTGAAGAGCGATGAAGATGAGGTAGACCTTGTACGAGACCTTGCCCGCCTCGCTCCGATCAGCGTTGAGACCAAGGTTGATCGCGCCACCCAAAATCTGTCCCAATCTAGTGAATGAAAGCCAATACGCCACCAACCGTCCTCGATTTCTGGGTTCCGGATATCCAATGGCGATCGCCGCCTCAGCCGCCCAAAAAATACCCGCCGATACACCACAGCACGCGGCGCCGAAAATGACAAGCCACTCAACGCCGTAGCGGTTGTTCAGATAGAGACCTGCGCTGTAGGGAGCAAAGCCAATGGTTCCGATGACGAGGGCGCCTTTGATCCCGACGTATTTAACGATGCCGCTGGTGAACCAGCATGAGATGATCATGAGGCAGAAGGTGAGGGCGTTGCCGGTGTTGACGAGGTAGGGCTTTTGAGCGCCGCCTGCACCAAGGGAGTTCATCGCGCCCCAAAGACCGGGGGCGGCGAAACTGCAGAGGCCGAGAATGGTTGCATTGTAAAGTGGTGAGCGGTTCCATTTCGCTGCCTTCGTCAGTACAAATATTCAAGTGGTAGATGGTGAACTCACGCTTAATCGGAGCCTCATTGAGCGCCTCAGCATTTGCGGCATCAGCCGTGTGCTTTTCCTCAGATTCCGACATTTTGGCGAAGGTTCCAAGTGCCGGGCAAGTCAAGAGATTTGCCGAATTTTGTGCGACTTGAATGCAGCGGAAGAGGAGTTGATAACTGATGTTGAAGAGCGGCGAAGCGTCAAGATAAAGTAGTCGGAATAAAAGAATGGCACCACTCAACCCCAGCAATGATGACAGGGACCAAGATAAACTATGCAAATCAACCCCTCGATCGGTGATGGTGGCGTTTCGATCAAGTTAGATCGCCGAGCATTGATAAGGATTTATGCAGTTGCGTGATATCCATCTCCGGCTTCGTCATCGGCCCTTGGCTGTGCCACGAATGGTGAGCCGCCAAATTTGGCCCGTGTTTGATGTTTCACAGAGCTCGGCATAATACACTTCGGATCATGGGTAGCGAGAATCTATTGACAACGACTTGCATCAAGTCATCGCAACGTTGCCTTGATCTTTCTTCCAAGGATATCAACGATAGTTAAACAAGCCCAACACTTTACCTAAGAATACCATAAACTGAGGCCTAATCTTGTCACAATTAAGTAAATATATTGTGTGCTCCATCCTGGTAGCATCATAACCCAGTCCATATTGGTTTCATGCTAGTATTTCTATGCGGAACAAAATATGGAAGGTTGTCGTATAATGTTGAAGTCTTTCACAGGCTACATAAGCTCAGTGGGCTCGATTTTAACCATAATTTGACCGCCTTTGCACATCCAAAAATCATATCGCCAGCTTCAGCGTGTTCAAGATCGAGCTTGTGATTGACCTGGAACTTGATTCGATCGAATTTGGGATATCTTCCCAACGTGGTCTTTCGTAGCCCAAGCTTTCGAATCGGTCATGCAGCCAAGAGTGATACTCCTCCCGCTCCTCCGGAGACAAAGGCGTAGATCCCCGTACATCAATGCTTTCCTGCGCATGTTCCAACCCGACACAGAGAGGGCAAATAAAAAATCCTGTCAAGAACAGTGAGGTGGATTCACCAACCAACTGCGAATACCATCGGGCCGAAGTACCACCTAATCCAAAATCGTGCCCAAACACGTGCTTTCCAGAGCAGCAGTTGCAATAGCCATCCTCGAGATTCTTGATGACATCTGGAACCGTGAGCTCAAGGTGGAGAAACTTGGTCTTTGATGCGAGCAAAGCCGTGGGAAAGGCGCAGGGCGAACCGAAGCTGGGGAATGGAAAGTAGAATGGGTTGGGGCAGGATGAATCCAGGTCGGGATGGTGCAACTTGTCGGGATGTGCCAAGTAGAATCGATACATTTCGATTTCTTCGAGTTTCTTGATGTTACCGAAGGGTGACCAGCGTTGGTACCTCTCGCAGACAAGCTCATCGCCTCCCGCGCTTGTCTGTAGTACCTTGGGTCGCACGAGAGAATACCGGTGATTCTCTGGGCAGCGACTCGAGAAGTCGATAATCATGTCCCAGACCTCAAGCGGTAGTCTTTTGCCTCCTTGGGAGGCGATGAGTGCCGGCGAGTAAAACACGATACTTTCGATATAGGCCGGTCCTAAGAGTGTCCTGTTGAAAAGCATGAGTGGCCGCCACTTCAGCAAATCGCCGACTTCTTCTGGTACTACCGGCCTCATTCTGATCTTATTATGAGGGTTCCCTTGAGCATAGGAGTGAGTGTTCGGGACTGTATTGCAAGAGGTAAGTGATACAGAGTGTCACAGCAAGGGTGCTGTTAAATATTTTTACTCGTAATACGTGGCTGGGTGTTCCAAACTCTCTCATGAAGGTTTTGTGCAGATAAGTTTTCAGAGACAAGCGAAGCAACCACAAACCTATCGCCAACTGGATACTTTGATTGGAGGTCGAGAAGTAGAGAAGCAATCTAGTTTCCGTGTTGGCGAAAGTCAGATTGCTCCAAGCTCGTGACCACAAATAAAATTCATCAAGAAGCTCTGGCGTAATGGGTAGAAATCAGAATTTCCATGGTCCAGTTAAACATCTGCAATATGCACTTTACTTTCATTGTTGCATAGTTTGACTGGCTATAAATAAGTGGCCCTGAAAAAAAGTTGCCTGACTTGGTGTCTGTCCACATCGTGACGCGTGACTGGGCTTTCGCGATGACGGCGTACATTAGACTCAAGAACTATGGTCTCTCAAGCAGTGCCTCTGAAAAGCAGCCAAGCTGTACTCGGTATTAAAATAGCTAAAGAAAGATAAAAATGCCCAGAAAAGAGTGTCCATCTGTAAATTGGCTGAGCTTGAAGCAATGATCTCAAGACAATAGGGGGTTTGACGGCGCATAAGAATGCCGATACTGGGAACCATAAGATAGAAAACATTTAATCCAAAGTTAATAAATGAATATGTAGCAAGAGTCCATCAGTAACGCATCTAGCAGCACTTCAATACCGATACCCTGATGATGGACAAGAAACCAATCCTGTAGGGTATGGTGGGACTTCGCAAGACTCAATAGCAAGAAAGATAAAGACTGCCAAAACAAGTCCCTCCTCTCAAGTCACCTTACCCTATTATCCAAACAGCTACCCTCCAGTACGGCCCGTTTAAACAAGCTTAAACTCATCTCCCCCATCCCGAGAAATACATGATCTCTGGGGTGCAGTGCGGGTAAACTCGCCGTCGAACAGGAATGTATTATTTGAGGCCAACGACGGTTTCTGGGGTACAGGTCAAGACCCTGGAACAATTCACGCAAACTCATTATTCATATTAGTCAATGAGGTGAATAACCCCACAGATAAGCGATTGATGGCGGAGATGAGGGTGTCGTGGAGTAAAATTTGATGCAGAATTTTATGAGGCTGACTCGATGTATAAAAGAGCTTTTCACCCCGGATTTTTTCGGTGGAGATTGCTGCAAGCCGAGACGGCAGTTAGCTCGACCAAGATTAAGAACATCTCTCGCATTATGTCTGAATGTAGAGAACATGTTTTTCGCTCATCAGAAACAGAGTTTGGGGCCCCGGAGTAATCTCGTTGTCCGGGTCGGTCGAGATTTGATCTCGACGCGTAGAGAATTATTGTTAGGATATCATAACGTGATGATATCCACACGCGCCTTTTCGGTGACGGAGCCTCAAGGGATTTCTCACCAATGGCACGTTTCATGCACGTAAAAATAACATCAAGGGTCTCATGTCATACAGACCCACAACCGGCAGATTCTTTCCACCACCTTACGACTTTGGGTCAAGCGTCTTCCTTTTGGAAGCTTTTTACGGGTTTTTCGTACGCCACTCCGAGCGCGGCTCGCAACCTCCCTTCGGGCCTTTTCTCTCAGAAGCTGGAATTCTCATCAGGAACCATGGAGTTTCTGAGATCAGATGGTACAAGGGATCGTTAACTCCGGAGTGGGCATGACATGAATGAATTACGAGTTTAAATGGAATAAAAACCTGGAGAAAGGTGCTGTTATCTAATCATGACAGCAACCGCGACATGGTGCCGGGTCCGATCTTTCGGAGGTGGATACCCCGGATACACCGAGCATGCGCTATGGCTCGCCTTGCGCCGTTTTTCCCGTCACAAAGCTCTTCTAGCCGGTTGTTTTCGTTCCTCTTAAATACATTTGTCCTGTCTCACTTTCCCCGAAGACCCTGTTTGACCTCTTGTCATCCCTCCCCATCGTTCGTCGGTTACCTATTCCGTACACTTCTCGACTCTTCTACACTGACCGTTCCTTGGTCATATGAGTAGCCACTCTTCTACCCATCTTCCCACCGAACATACCCCTCTACTCACTCACGACACAATGGCTACCACCTCACCCAAGGCCAAGTCCGCAAAACCCGCCAACATGATGGATGATCCTGAGACAGCGGATGATATCCAAGTCTCCCAGCAGAAGCAGCTCGCTACCCAAGGAAATGCTCACTTCCACCGCCTGGGATGGAAGCGTCTCGCCGTCGTCACAATCGTCGAGGCTATCGCCCTCGGCGCCCTCAGTCTTCCTTCAGCCTATCACACGCTGGGCATGTTCCCCGGTGTCTTCCTCACAATCACTCTCGGTCTCGTCTCCATCTTCACCAGCTACATCGTCGGCCAGGTCAAGCTGAAATTCCCCCACGTGGCGCACTATGCTGATGCAGGACGACTTCTTCTCGGTCGCTTTGGCTACGAGATTTTCGGTGCTGCCCTCGTTCTCGAGCTTGTTATGGTTGTTGGTTCACATGCCTTGACTGGTAGCATTGCGCTCATCGACATCAACGGTGGACACGTCTGCTCTATCGTCTTCTCTGCTGTTTCGGCTATCATTCTTCTGATCCTTGCCATCCCCCCATCTTTCACCGAAGTCGCCATTCTTGGATATATCGATTTTGTGTCTATCCTTGCTGCCATTGGTATCACCGTCATTGCTACCGGTATCCAGGCTAGCGATTCAGCTGGCGGACTTTCTGGCGTTGAGTGGTCTGCCTGGCCCAAGGAGGACCTTAGCTTCGCCGAGGCATTCGTCGCAGTCAGCAACATCATCTTCGCCTTCAGTTTCGCAATTGGACAATTCTCCTTCATGGACGAGATGCATACACCAACCGATTACATGAAGTCCATCTACGCCTCCTGCTTCATCCAAATTGCGATTTACACACTGACTGGAGCCCTGTGCTACGCTTTTATCGGCCCCTCGGTGCAATCACCCGCGCTGCTCTCCGCCGGACCACTTATTTCCAAGATCGCTTTTGGAGTCGCGCTACCCGTCATCTTTATCTCCGGTTCGATCAATTCCACTGTTGCCCTTCGATATCTTCATGGCCGTATGTTCAAGGACTCAATTCTGCGATATGTCAACACCCCCATGGGTTGGGTCAGCTGGATCACCCTTGTGACCATCTTCACCATCATCGCTTGGGTCATCGCTGAGGCTATCCCCATTTTCTCTGACTTGCTCTCTCTGGCCTCGGCTCTTTTCGTCTCTGGTTTCTCTTTCTGGATTCCCGGTGTCATGTGGTTCGTCTTGCTCTGCGAGGGCAAGTGGTTTTCCAAGAAGAACATGTTGATGAGCTTGGGAAGCATCCTGGCCTTTATCATCGGAATCGTTACACTTGGTGCTGGCACATATGCCACCATTAAGGATATCGTGAGTTGTCTCTACCATAAATTTCTACTCAACATAACTAACATTTTACTAGATCGACATTACTTCCGATGGCTCTGCTCATGCTCCTTTCACTTGCCGATCAAGCTAAACTGACTCGGCGTGACGATAGATGTTCCAAAGCGAAATGCATTTAGATATATGATGTACATTAAAACAATCTCGATTCTTGATAATATAATCACCCAATAATTCTTATATATACAGCGCATTCATTACCTGTAGCCATCGTCGTGATCAATTGTCTCATGACCAAAAAAGAACATTGTCGCGTAGCCCACCCAACAGCAAATACAATTTGGTTCCCGCCGAAAGAATAAAATACTAACGAGCCTTCTGAAAAAGGGACGAAGTTCTGAAACATATTACAAACCTAAACAGCGAAGGACATATATAAAAGAAACCACAACATCATTACGTACCACGCGCACCATCGTGTCATATACATCATTAACGAGCTGAAGGATATAGCCACTCTTGGAAGCTTGACCTGCGGCGAACAGGTGATCCAGTTGAACCTTCACTTCCAACACTGGCCCGACGATCGTTACTATTTCGTCGGACCCAGGTGTTGGTCCAGTCGGATCCGGTCGCAGGAGTCGTAGTAGTCATTACTCTCTGCTTGTAGGCTATTGGATCAACTTGTCAGTAGTGATCAAAACGAAAAGCATCCAAAGGCGAGCACGTACACGACGAATCGTTCCGGTTGGGGTCCTCTAGAACAGCCTGGAGCTTGGCCTTGGCTTTCTCCGCAAGGGTTTGAGGTGCCATATTAACTTATTTTTAGTTCAGTTTATTATCCTGAAAGATTTTGAAGGTTTAAAATGTTGAAAAGGTAGGAAATACAAATGAAATAAAGGAGAAACGACCTCACAATCACAAAAGAGGGGAAACGGCTTCTTATGTTACAGCAAGCACCCGACCTCGTGACCATCCGTCATCTTGAGGAAATGATACAGATTGTTTGTCAGCTCTCCATTAGAGCACATTGCGAATTGCCTATTCCGGTATAAGATAAACTATCACCAACTGCTTTGCTGTACCATCAACGTCAGAAACGCGGGGTAGCTCAACACCAGCCAATTATCCAACGACTGATATTGCGTTGGTTCAAACGTTGTCACCCTCCTTTGTAAGACGGATCGGACGATTGGTTGCTAAAATGATTTGTAATAAGGGGATTTTGGATTCGGCTCGGCAGTGTCGAGTACGGGGTGATTTTTCTGGATGTTTCTGCTTAGACAGGGGGAGGCAAGAAAACTTGAGACCTAGACCTTAAGTGATGAAAAGACTTCGGCAATTTAGTCTAAATTTAGGTGAGTCTTTACTAAATTTATTTTAGCATCCTCTTCTAAAGTCTCGTATTTTCTTGCTCCGTAAGGTTAGGCTGAACCCAGTATCGCGTGTTGAGCTCGGCAAAATAAGCTGCTGGATTATGTTAACTCTCAGAATGAAAGCCAGTTAGAAGCGGGCTGGATCGTACTCAACTTAGTAAGCTTCGTCATCCCTAAATCGATGCCGATCAAGTAATGACTTAATTCTGCTTCCATGAATCTCTACTCTGTATGCGTCGCACATAAGGTCCTGCATAAAACTTTGAGCATTGTCCCCCTCTTTAGTCGAGATGGGAAAGTTGGGCTTGCAAACAACAATTTCTTGTCCCTTTAATCCCATATCTTTCTCACAGTACTGCCGGCGGGAAGCTTTATGCTCGCATATATATGGGCTTCCCGCCATGTTTACCGCAAGCAAAAAGAAAAAGACCTGCCCCTTCTTGGCGTCTGTTGCATCATTTAGTGATGTCGGAAATCTTTCTCCATTTCTCCCGAACTCCGCAGCAGCGTAGTGAGCGAATACACTATAAGGCAACTTTTTAATAAACCACGGGACAATTTCGGGACCAAAGTTAAAACAGTCCATCAGGCGATGGTATAGAGCGTTCATTCGGAACACGATGTCCTGTCGGCTTGAGAACAGCGGATGTGGAGGCTTCCTCTTCTTCCAGAGCGCAAAGTTCTCGTCGGAAAGTCCGTCTTTGGGAAGCAACGAGTACATATGGGCCTCAATGAAAGCGTCGTCATGTGTGTCGCCGAAGATTTGTTCCAAGGATTCCAATGTTAACAGCAGTGTACTTGTCCGCCGCCCATGACAGGTGAAGCTAGACATAGACTGTCGAAATCTTCATAGCAGTCAAGATAGGTTATAATCATTTCTCGTATCTCGGAAACGAGGTGTTGGAAAGGGTCCCGACGCCCTGAGACACCTGCGCGCTCTGGGACATGCTGGGCCTTTGATTTTGCGAGTTTGAAAATGAAGAGTTCGGAGGAAGGGATTTTCACACAGGGGACTTTTTATACTTGTGTGATCAAGACGAACTTTATATGGTGGCAAATATCCGCATGCCAATTACAAGTCTATACTGCCTGAAGCTTAACCCTATGGCCCGCAGCCTGCCATCGCTAACCCACTCATGAAAGTAAAAGTGATACCTTGAGGTTTAGGACGGGCACTTTCTTCTAACTGAACCTTCGAATGCATAGCTCTAGACCGTCAAAGAGGCTATAACCGATGAGATCTTGGTTAAGAGACTGATAGAGCGAGTATCTCAGACCAATCTTGGTGCCCAAGCAAGACTATCATCAAACAAACACCCAGTCTTCTTCCTTCTTCTCTACTGTCTGATCTACTCCGTCCTCAATCACCTCGTCGGTTGAACTTTCCCTCGTCGGTTGTTGCGCCTTTCGCAACTGTTCCCCTCCCACTTTCTCAGGCGATCCTCTTGCGCCGTAGCCTTGGCCCCAAACTGCACTGATCGTTGAATTTTCATGGCCAGCCACGATGCAAATTCTACGGCAATTTCATTTCCTTCGCTGAAATACCTTTGATCACTGTACCATATTGTCGGATTGGTAGGACCAGAGAGCGCCAAAACATCCATCACATCGACAAGAATAAGAAAGTCCATTACATGGCCATGCTCCCTTGCAGTCAAGGGATATGTCTTTGGATATCTTTCCCCATACTTTCCGTACGCCTTAACGATGCGGTGTGCGAGATATCGATCTGCGTTTCTTTCGACAAATCCACGGACAATTTCAGGACCTAGGCTCAAGTAGTCTCCTAAACGTCCATGAAGGGCATCCATCTCGTAAACTATTTCAGGTTTTGTCGAAAGCAAGGGATCGGCGAGTTTCTCGTGGTAATAGTCCCCCCGGTTGTAATAGTCCTCCGCATCTTGTTCCGATAAGCGACCGTCAGAAAGACGACAGCGCAAATGAGCGGCTCGAATATGCCAGGAATGAGTCAAGCGACCTTAAATCAGCAGACAGAACTTAGGGTGCCATCTGGGGCTGAGGAGAAGCAAGGTTAAAATGTAAAGTATCAAGTTCGACGCGAATTCTCAACGACAAGAGAACTATTTAAAAATTGGTCCCGAACTTACCTTCGTACATGACTATGTTCCCAAAGTGTAGTCGGATGGTTTCATGAGACAGATATTAGGAAACCTAGAAAAGCTTATAGTGACAGAATTTCCATTGGTTTCCCGAGCCTAGACCATCAAAGTCAAAACTTGCATGTGAACCTTGATAATAGTTAGCCAATTGTATGATCCCGAGAGCTAGAAGACCTCTAGACATGAAAATATAGTGTTCCCTTGAAATGAAGCTTTGAGAAGTACTTTTATACCAAGTTCTGTGTGCTGATTTACGCCCCGGGCTACATACCACAAATGCAAATAACGCATTTACCGTAACCAAATTCATAACACAAGCAACACCCATGATTGCCATATGAGTGCACTTGTTGACAAACAAGCCGGAGTCCCAACTTCCGAGTCATCATGAGTTGCTTCAGATTGGGTCAAGGGCAGTTGATCAATAGCGTCGAGATTTTTAAATAAGATATATTAAGATCATCCTAGAGCACGTCCAGTCCTCCTCGTCGAATTGCCCATTCGGACCATATCGTCTCTTTCTCATTTCACCTATGACTGGACCTGGACCTTGCTTCATACGGGAAGGATGACCTCAAAGAACAGTTTTCTTTTTATAGATTATTGCTTCAAATTATCATAGAGACTGATAGTTATTGACTCATCCTCTCGATGACCTCGAAGCTTTTAGGATAGAGATGCTATCTCGAAACCCCAAATAGAAACTTGTGCCGCGTACTTGCGTTCAACAACGAAACTAGCATTGGATAAACACCATTTCTTCTGCTTCTCTCTGCTCCTCCTCCTCCTCTTCCTGCTCCCAAAAATCATCAACATATTGTGCTATTTCAGATCGCTCAGGCAGGCCAAAGAACCTTTCAAAATCGCCGTCAACCATTCCTGGAATCATGATCAACCAGTGATCAACAAGCATAAAAGAACGCTCTTCTTTTATTGATCGTTGTTTTGGAGGCTCTCCCAGGCTTGTCACGAAGGCTGATGGACATTGTTCGATCATATCGATGACAAGGAGAAAATAGACAATCCGGGATGCGATTTCGTACTCGATCGGAGGCATCACAATTGGAAGTTGTTCCCCATTTTCTCCGAAAGATTTGGCAAGGAAATCGCTGAACCTGCCAAGGCAGACGTCAGGGTATTTATCCCTGTAGAGAGGCACCAATGCAGGACCAACCGCAAAGCAGTTGAGCATTGCTTGGTACCTGTCATACATCTCGAAGATCAAATGTTGCTGTGGCGTGAAAAGCGGGTCCCGGCAGAAGATATCTGGCATCACATAAGGATGCTCATCCTGTAGAATGGGTTCCTCAATCTTCGGATATTTCACAAGCATCAAGACTTGCGAAAACAGGTGGTGGTCCAGCTGCTTGTGGAGGGTGTCCCAAGCTTTTAGTAAGTTGCTGGTCTGGGATTGGCGCCAGAAAACAGGTGATGATCGACGAAGGTACCAGAAAACTTCCTTAGATTCCAAATTCGATATGATCATTTCCCGAATCTCTAAAGGGAGGCGTTCGAAGGGATCCATCTTGAGAATTCGAGGTTGGTTTATGGTATGAACGGTTGATCGAATGCGGTGAAGAAACTTGGAGTTTGCGAGCGAAAATTTGGCTGGGCACTGCTACTTATATAGTGCTCAGAGGGAAAAGAATTAACTTTGCACAATCAGATGTTTGACTCACGCCTGTGGTGAAAATTCGGCGAATGGATGAGCTTTGGGAATTTGGAGTTACGGAAAATCCAGATTAGTTAGGAAGCTAATCACGGTCCAACTTCATATTTGTACCCATAACCTTAGCGAATAGTCATTTTGGAGCTCAGTCTCGTCATGTTGGTACTGGAACCCGTGATCATCCTCATCAAACTTTATGTATCCTTTGCACAGCGCACCTTTTCTTCGAGGCATATCCAGGTCTTTTCTAAGTGGGCGGCGGCTGAAACAGTAGTGTTGGGCTCTCCCATTCCTAACCAGTATATACTTGGTGTTGTCATCTGGAACATTTTCATGATCATCTTCTCCAAGGCCCAACTTATCCAAACAGGTGAAAAAGCCGCGACTTTGCTGACGACGTTGCTATCCAAAGTAAGCTTGAATATAAGCCCAAGTCTATGATGACTATGATGATAGTGAGTCTTTCAACTTATTCGTGACGTTTGTAAAAAGACCGTACTACCCTACAGAAGTGTGATGAGTCGGCGATTTCTTCTTTCAGCCTGCCTAGGTAGCCGACGCCAAGAACATCGCTTCAGCTAGGATCCGCAGCCCTGTCACTTTAGCTCCCCAAGCCCAACACTCGTTGGCTGGTTTCTATGATCCTAGCCAGCATTGAGGCACAGATCCTTGTATGATGCCTAAATCGTTCCATATTTAACCCAGGGGCAACCAACGAGAGTCTAGATTGTCCTCGTGTAAAATTAGACCGGCCGCTGATGACGGAAACATAAACACCACCTCATTCCCGGCCCCAACGGTTCCCTCTCGTTCTTTGACGCCATTCACTCTTTTCTCATGGCGACGTTCAGTTTATTACATGCCGCTCTTCTTTTCTGGGTTGCTCTGGCAGCTGCCCAGGGTGACCTGAAGGCTCTCAAACATAAGGGCTGCTATTGGTCGAGACCGACGAATTCTGTGTTTGGTGGATTTTTAGGGACCGAAGTTCAGAGCCAGAAGTGTCTCAACACATGTACCCGACGCGGTCAGCAATGGATTGCGTTCGGTTCCGTCAACTGCTTTTGCAGTAACACCGCCCCGAGTTATCATCAAGTCGACAATAACCGCTGCAATGCGCAGTGTGTCGGTATCTTGGATGGTGACTGCATCAAGCAGCCGAGAAACAACTATGCCCTCGGGGAGGAGGACGAACTTTACGCCGTTTTCTCCATCCCTTCCATTGCCAACGACAAAAAAAACCGACTGTCATCGCATCACAGACAGGGACCATCTATTCAGACAACCGAATCTAAGCAGCTCGCGACAAACCGAGGCGAGGTTGGCAAGATCACGGCGCAGGGATGCTATTATATCTGGATGCGTCCGTCAACACTCAAGAAAGTGTTGATTCGCAACGATGACTCCCGCCGCGAATGCGCCAACATCTGCGCCCAGGATGGAAAGCCTCTTGCTTTCATCAGCGGAAACGCTTGCTCCTGCGGTGGCATGTATCCTGCAACAGATGCCACTGCTCTTTCTGATAAGTGCCACATGCCATGCTTGAGCGACGGTGATGATAGGTGTCAGCGCGATTCTGAGTACAAACCAACTCGTCATGATCGTTACACCGCTGTTTATGACACCGGGCTTGGTGTCGATGTTGACACCGAACCTTCCATCGCTACCAAGTTACGAGATTCTGAGAAAATATCTACGAAGCACACTGAGCCGAATGGACATCCGGGATATGCTTGCTACAGCAAAGTACCTATAAGCATTGCCCAACTGATTCCGCGCAATAGTCCTATGCTATGCCACCGCTTCTGTCAGCGAAAGGGCATGATGTATGCGTTCGCCGCGGACCAGATCTGCCGCTGCAGCAACGAGTATCCCGACAAGGGAGACGAACTTCCTGATTCTCTGTGTAATATCCAGTGTCCCGGAACAAGTCTTTTCAACTGCGGTGGCGACAATGTCGCGTTCAGTGTTTACAACCTCGGCCCTGAGAGGAGGCCTGTCATCGAGCCAAAGCCTATAAGACCGATTGAGCGATGCTTCTACGATATCCCCAGGACCGCAAGCCACATACCGCTAGACGCAGGTGCGGTCTCAAGGCTCCCCTCATCCTGCGTCGACTCGTGCAAAGCTGCAGGCAAAGGTGTTGCGTTCATCAAAGGCTCGCAATGTCACTGTGCCCAAGGCTATCCTCGCGCTAGCTCCACAACAGACCTTCGTGAATGTCAGATTCCTTGCGCTGGCGATTCTAAGTACTCTTGTGGAGGCTACGGAGTTACTGCAGACACTTTCTCAGCATACAGGACTGGCTACTCTGGTGGAAGATACCGCATCCAGCACGAATCCAACGACAGGGCCCATATACAAAGGCCTTATGAGGAGCCTAGCTTAGGCTATGTCACATCGCATGGCTGCTACAATATGCAACCTGCTACTTTGACACGCAAGAAGCTTGAGAGCAGGAACAATCTTGAACAATGCGCTCGCTATTGTCGGCGTGAGGATAAGCCTGTCGCGGCTGTCCAGCGTGGCTGGTGCCTGTGCTCTGATACATATCCCGCCAAGAGCGCACGGGTTGATGATAGCCAGTGTGCGAGCTGGTGTCCCGGTTGGTCTCGTGACGCTTGTGGCGGAAGGGGAACTTGGAGCGTTGTGAATACGGGAATTACTACTGACGTGGCCGATGATGAGCTCAAGACTGAGCAAGTCGAGCGACCTGCTAAGATACCGAATCGTCCGGCAGAGATAGGACTGTCCAAGCTAAAGCCCCATGGCTGCTTCAGTCTTCCTGACTTCACCTCTTCGTATCCTCCACGCGTCAATATCAGAGGACCTTATCGAAGCTCCAACGGAGATTCTTGCAATCGCCAGTGCACTATCAAGGGCTATTCTGTTGCACTTCGTCATGGGTCTAGGTGCTTCTGTTCCAACAAGGTTCCAGAGGAATCTGCGCGAGTTGCCGACGACAAATGTTGGTTTACTTCCATTTTCGACACACGCGAGCAGTGTGGCGGACCAGATGATGCTTACTCTGTGTACCGTCTTGGTTCCGACTTGTCGGATCAGGAGGAAAAGGAGGTGTCCAAGGGAGATAACCCCAGTAACTCTCCTGTGAAAAGACCACAGTGCCTGCATCATGGGATGGAGCGCATCTACGAGACTTCATCGTGGGCCATCACTAAGATTGGCGAGTTTGCTCAGAACGCCCGAGAAGGCTTGGCTGGATTCCTTGACAAGGCTCAAGATGTCTTCGATGCCTGTCTTTGGAGGGTGATGGTTACGTTCTCAGATGTTATGTATAGTTTGGGATGGAGATCGAGCTCAGGTGATGTTGATCTATAGAATATAGCCATATATAATCTCTTATGTTGTTTCACGAATCTGAACAGTTCATACGGTCTACCTGTCAATATTTACCAATCGTGACGTATTCCCACTGAAGGCAATACAAGGACTAGTGACATTGGCTTACGTCTAAATAAGTACATAAATGTATGAAATGTAGTGGATGGTGCCTTGTGCCCCTTACGGTGGCACATAAACAACTCTTTCATCACCTCCTATAGTGAAGAAGAGAACAGTGCATCCATCTGGCACTGCATTTGCCATATTGTAGGAGAATTTCTCAGACTTGACATCAGCAAGATTCTGTACAGCTACAGTGGCCGACTTCCCTCCATTGGACTGGAAGTAGCGCATAAAAACTTACTCGGGGGTTTGAAAGATCGTAAGCTCTGAGAATGACCATGAAGTGAGTGACGACATCATCCGCATCCACAACACACCAGTCGATATTGACCGCGCGATAATCAGCATCACCGTAAACTCTGTAGGTGATTTCATAACCAGCATTTCCTTTTATGCGCAAGTTATCCCAGTAAGCCGCGATGGCCACTGATGGCAGGCCATTATCCAGAAATGGGTTGTTGGAGGATTGTGTGATAGAGTTGTCAAACAAGCTGATCAGCCCCTTGACGCCGACGTAGATGGTTTCACTGGACTCGGTGTATAGTCCAACTGGGAATGGAAGAGTAAGCTCCTCGACTCCATCTTCGTTGTCTTGGTCACCGTTGAATAATACTATTCGGTTGATGAGGTAGGACTCGCAGCACGAGACGGTGGACTAGTGGTGGTGGTAGTCTCGGCTTCTGAGGTTGTTGTAGAGATTTCTGTTGTTATGTCTGACGTGCTCGCAGGTTCCAAAGTTGCTGTAGTACTGGTAGTCTCAATGTTGATGGTAGTCTCTATGTCGACAGTAGTACCAGTGCCGGAAGTCTTGTCACTAGATTCCGAGGTGGGAGTATCTATCTCGGGCACTGTCGATGTTGTCGCCTCTGGGAGGCTGGATGTTGCGTCATCCGTGGTAAGCTGTGATTCTGAAGATAACACGTCAGTGGGCAATGCATCAGCTGTTGTCGCTTCATCTGATAGTGTGAATGTAACACCAGGAATGTTTGTAAAAGGAAAGTCTTCGGATGTCTCAATTGGTACTGTAGGAAAGGCGACCGTTGAAGTATTAGAAAAGCGAAAGGAACTTGTTTGCGCAGGTCGTGTCTGTGTAGGTTCTAAAGACGGAGGAATAAGAGTCGTTAAACCCACGAGCGACGTGGCGTCGAAGGGATCAGTAGAAACAACAGGGATCTCTGTACTGAAGGGAAGAGATGTGGACACAGAGTCCACTGTAGGTTGCATGGTCTGGAGATCGGTGGACGTAAGAGCAGCGCTTGCAGACGTTTGTCCATCTTCGAACTCATCGACTATTGTCAACAACTAGCTTCTGGTGATACTCAAGACACATAAAAACATACGTCCAACAACAGATAGTCTGACTGATACGCAGCCCAGTGGTGAGGACGCAAAGGTTATGTATACCTGACCAGTTCCCGGGCTCTGGCAGAAGCCTGCTTCACCACTGGGTAGGTCAGGGCTGCGAAATCGGAGAAACCCACCATCACCAGCAAATGTTGTAGCGACAGCCCCAGGGGGTACCTTCGCCTGTTGACCGCGCAGTTCTTTGAAATCTTCGCCGTCAAGAAGGCGTCCATTGGAGAGGCTAAACGCAGAAGCATCTCGGCATACCTCTGAAGTAGAGCCTACAAAGCCCCCAACTACTCTCCGGAGACGCCTCCGTCTTGAGTTATCAGTTTCTGGAACAATGCGGAAGACAACGAGCTGGTCGTCAGGCCCGGGCGCTGTCGTGGGTTCGTATCGATCGTTACCAAGGTTGTTACAAGCTGATTGGAGTCATCAGAAAGAGACTGTGAGGGTTGAAAAGTCTCGGTCAGGTCGAGAGACGGACCAATGCCAGACTCGAATGTCGTAGAAGCTGTCAAGGCAGCATCAAAAGTCTGCGATGTGCTTTTCGCATCATCTGTCGACACAGAACCCGTGGCATTCGACGAGACAGGGACAAGGTAAGTTGATAAGTATGTTAGACAGACTGTATCAGGTTCTTTGATAATATATTGAGCACTAGCTTGTGTGATTAGACTTGAAAGCAGTAGTGAAACGAGTCGTCGTGACATTTTGCTGGGTACTAAGCCGAGCAGCTTACCGACAGAGGGCGAAAAAGGCGAGGAATCATATTTGATGGCCTTTCTCGAATATTCACCGTAAAGGGAGAATTTCCCCCGGCCTGTGATGTGAGGAATGGAAACATTTGGTCGCTCAGGAGTTGAGAGTCGCTAATTGGTATGTGTAGCTGCAAGGGAGCAACAACGGTCGCTGTCTCAGCCTGGGCCGGCTTAAATTAGGGAGCGTTATGAATCGCATCTGGATAAAATATGTTTGTTTACAAGCGAGACATTGTGTTGTAGTTATTACTGGTTAGTAAATGGGGCTCCTTTTTCGATCCTTCCAAGCTCATTGGCACTACCTGACTTCCTTCATCTATGTAATTTTTAAGACTCAAATGCGTCGAAGTCTATTACATAACGTTCAATCTGGGGCATTCTTTGCTGGCCATTCGTTTTGAGGTCACATATATTAATTAAATTCGTTGCATGCTGCTGTAGGGAAAATGGCCAGGCCGGACGTTTGCGTATCTCGAGAGAGCTTCGGGGCGAGACATTGGCTCGTGGAATTGAACCAAGCCGTAATTATATCGTTGCCATCAATTGGGCACCGGGTACATTGATTTAAAGAATATCTTCGTATTTACGAGTTCTCTAGTTCTCATGTTTATACAGCGTCTCGCCGGATTAAGTCCCGATTGACACACATGACCAACAGAATCAGTAATAATGAGGAATGAATTAACGTGAATATCTATAGCCAGCAAACTCCCGCATCATTTCTTTTTTATGTCTTTATGAGTTCGACCAGTGATAAATTAACGTAATACGCCCATTCAATGAGTTTTGATCGCATCCTACATTTCCGTAAATACCCCTGAAAGATAACTATTAAAAGGTTCTGACATAAGAGAAATTGATCACCTGTGTTCGCAGCCTAAAGCTTAACCTTATAGGCAGCAGTCATCCCCAAAGGCAATGTAACTTGCCAAATGAATTCAAAACTCGCTCATAAAACATCTCACAGAGTCTTCAGTCATTCTTAAACTCAGTGACCCGTTCCGTACCCATTCCGAGTAGCTGACAAGAGCCGTTCTCTTTCACCGTCGGCCTCTATCTCAACCTTCTTCTCGACAAAGACTCTACCCTTGACAGTAATGAAGATGGTCAAGATAAGACCTACCAGAGCTCCAGCGGCTCCCAAAGTCGCGTTGACGGGCGTCGGATCATCGTGAAGTGGACCATGCGTGAGCGCATCGAGTCCAGACTGGATGAGCTGCGTAATTCCGGAGATGCAAGTGACCGTTCCGTAAATGCGCCCGAACGTGGCGAAACCAAAGACTTTCGTGGCGTAGTCACTAAAATACAGGTCAATAACTAGCATTGATTAGGCCATTGAAAGGGTACTCACGAGACGGCGGAATAATATAGAGGACGGAAGAAGACGAACGCGACGACTGTGAAGTATCCAGCTATCATGTTCGGGATACAGTTCAAGACGCCAATCACGATGATAAACACGGTCAAAACGGAAAACGTAGCGGGGACACTCAGGTTGTTGAGCAAGATTCCAATGAATGGCGTCGCAGCAACGCCTCCGATGGGGAGAGCAGCATCGAAGAACTCATTGATGCGCTCAGCAGCCTTATCGGAGCCCAACATGTATCGGTACTGCGATCTGACACCAGCGATGAAGTAGTTCATCCGAATCATCTGGAGGATCGTCAAAACAAGAATGAGAATGAACCAAGGCGTCATCATCTGCTGGTGAGCCGGCATTCCGTGGAGAACACCCCAGACACCGCTGGCTTCCTGTCGGCCCTCCTCTTCTTTGACGCGCTCGCCTCGTTCTTGACTATCGCCGGCGAGTTCCTCAATCTTCACAAGCTTGGCTTTTCTCTGCTCGGCTCTAGCACTTCGAACGCGGGTAAGTTCATTTGTATTGTCTATCTCTTCGTCCGATTGATGAACATCGCGAGTGCGGTCTTTGGCGTGCTCAATCTTCTTCTCGAGTTGCGGAAGGGTATGGTACGAGTGCGCTGGCATCCACAGGAATTCAGCCAGTAAAATGGTGACTGGGACGGAAATGTAGCCGTAGAAGAATTTGTCGAGTGAAAATGATCCGCCGGATGCTTCATAAGCCATGCGATAGAACAAAAACACTGCAGCCGAGGCATCAAAGGCCCCGGTGACGAGCGCGACGATGAGTCCAGAATATTTAGGAAACGCGTTCGCGAGTTGGTAGCTAGAGACGAAGATAAATGTACCACCGAAAGCGAGAAGGATGTTGCCGATGAGGTATCCGTGGAAGCCGGGATGCGAGAATGAGATGGCCATCATCAACGAACCGAGGGTGAGCAGAAGGCTTGAGACGAGCCAACACACTCGTCGACCGAAGCGATCAAGGACAGAGCCGGCCAAAAGAGAAGAAACGTTCGCGGAGATTGAAGCCGAGATGAACAAAAGGTTCAAGCGCATGTCCTGTTCAGCGCATGGGATCCTGTAATCCACTACCGGGCAGAGTTCGGAATAGATGCCCTCCTTGACAAGAATTGGCTTGAGGGCAGCGAAGCCAAAGACAATACCTGCTGCAAACCAACAAGCAATTATACCAGTCGCTACCTGGACTGGGCGAAGTCAGCGATGCCTGTCAATTGGTTCAATTGGGTCACTCACCATAGCGCTTGAGGTTGGAGACCTTGTAAGCAGCAATGTTGGGTAATTTCTTAGCAACCTCAACAGGCGCAAAACTTAATCGTCGCCATTCTGATCGATCACCGCTTTGATCGCATTCATCCCCAGGGACAAGAGTATTCCCCGTCCCGAAGCTAGGGGATATACTCAGATGACTCGGGCCTTCATAGTTGGGATTCGCTGGGCCTTCGTAATCGAAGCCCTCAGTCTGGGTTACATGCTGAGCGAGAGACATTTGCGCGTCCGTCAAAAAAAGCCACTACCCAAGCACAAAATAAACAGAAAAAAAGAAATGAACACAAATTGAGCTGATAAAGAAGTAATTAAATCCGAAAGAGTATTATTTATTTCCAGATGCTTGAGAAATTGCGGTCAGGATCACGATGTTTCCGTCGCTTTCTTCCGTGTACCGTTGCAGGTGACGTCAACTAGATCTCATTTTCAGAGCATGTCGTTATCGGGCGATAAGACTATTCTCGTCTTGGGGATACAAGCGAGGGTATTCGCAGACTGTGAGACCGCGGAATCGCATCGAAATGAGGAGCCTCAGGCATTTGTTGTTTGACACGACACGCAATTCCATGTTGCTTGCTGTTGCTTGCCGATGTGAAGTTTCGCGAAGCTTCCCCGCCAGGGCCACTACAGGGGCAATCCTACCAGTGATGTTACCCTACACCAGCCGCGTCATGTTGGTCGCCGCAATTGAATTGCTAGATCTGACTGGCCAATCGCTTTCGTGACATCTGTAGTGTTTTTGTGCAGTCTACAAACCTCCCGTTGCCTTGGACTACTGGTAAAGAATGATGCATGTAACGGGTGTGCTTTTAAGGGCAAGCATCAATCCCCGTCTTTGATGTAAAAGATCATTGCTGGCAAAATCCACGCACAGAGACGGATGGTTGCCAAACCCAAAGTATCAGGGTTGCGTTGATGCACTTCAAACAGATAACATTGAGGATTAATTGAGTAAGAGAACCCCGATTTTCCGTGTCAAGCTTTCCAATAAAAGCGATGGCCAAAATTGACCGCACCTATCGTGCACCTTCGCCATTCGCTGTAGGTTGAAGCGGCTTTCTTTGAGATTATGAAATGAATACTTTTATTACTAACAACTTCCGATTAGCCTAAATGGCCTACATCGTCTTCTCCATGACGATGTAGTTTATTTTCTGGGTCGTTGAATCAGCCTATTTTACAGAATCAGCAAGGTTGAGTTGCATCAAGACCCCTCATTCTGCAGGTTCAATGCGCTCTTCGACAAGATCGTCATGCTACCAACAAGGGTCAAGATCTAGCGCTCGAATCGGCATCATCAATTGCGAAGAATTTGTTTCCGGGGATCGTAATTCAGCCGTTTTCTCCCCCGCATTTGCCTGAATCTATCCCATGATCGACGGCTCAAATACGCATATATAATGAAGAGTAGCTCGCGATTGAAGTGTCTGGTGTAACCAGGACGATATAATTTCGGAGGGTTCAAAATGCGCTTCTCTTGGTTATTGTGCCCGCTTCTTGCGATGGGAAGTGCTCTCCCCGAAACAAAGACGGATGTTTCGACATACACAAACCCTGTCCTTCCGGGATGGCACTCGGACCCGTCATGCATCCAGAAAGATGGCCTCTTTCTCTGTGTCACCTCAACTTTCATCTCGTTCCCAGGTCTTCCCGTCTATGCCTCAAGGGACCTAGTCAACTGGCGTCTCATCAGCCATGTATGGAACCGTGAGAAACAGTTGCCTGGCATTAGCTGGAAGACAGCGGGACAGCAGCAAGGAATGTACGCACCAACCATTCGATACCACAAGGGAACATACTACGTCATTTGCGAATACCTAGGCGTTGGAGATATCATTGGTGTCATCTTCAAGACCACCAATCCCTGGGACGAGAGTAGCTGGAGTGACCCTGTTACCTTTAAGCCAACGCACATTGACCCCGACCTCTTCTGGGACGATGATGGAAAGGTTTATTGTGCTACCCATGGCATCACTCTGCAGGAGCTTGATTTGGAAACTGGAGAGCTTAGCCCGGAGCTAAACATCTGGAATGGCACAGGAGGCGTATGGCCTGAGGGACCCCATATCTACAAGCGCGACGGTTACTACTATCTCATGATTGCCGAGGGTGGAACTGCTGAAGACCACGCTATCACAATCGCTCGAGCACGCAAGATCACCGGCCCCTATGAAGCATACAAAAACAACCCAATCTTGACCAATCGCGGAACATCTGAGTACTTCCAGACTGTCGGTCACGGGGACCTGTTCCAAGACACCAAGGGCAACTGGTGGGGTCTCTGTCTTGCTACTCGCATCACAGCACCTGGAGTGTCACCCATGGGCCGTGAAGCTGTTTTGTTCAATGGGACATGGAACAAGGGCGAATGGCCCAAGTTGCAACCAGTGCGAGGCCGCATGCCTGGAAACCTTCTCCCAAAGCCGACGCGAAACGTTCCCGGAGATGGACCTTTCAACACTGACCCGGATAACTACAACCTGAAGAAGACTAAGAAGATTCCACCTCATTTTGTGCACCATAGAGTCCCAAGAGACGGCGCATTCTCTTTGTCCTCCAAGGGTCTACATATTGTGCCTAGTCGCAACAATGTTACCGGCAGTGTGTTGGCTGGAGATGATATTGAGCTCTCGGGACAACGAGGTCTAGCCTTCATCGGACGTCGCCAAACTCACACTCTGTTCAAGTACAGTGTTGATATCGACTTCAAGCCCAAGGCCGACGACCAGGAAGCTGGAATCACTGTTTTCCGCACGCAGTTCGACCATATCGACCTTGGCATAGTTCGTCTTCCCACAAAGCAAGGTAGTAACAAGAAGTCCAAACTTGCCTTCCGATTCCGAGCCACAGGAGCTCAGAATGTTCCTGCACCAAAGGTAGTACCGGTCCCTGATGGCTGGGAGAAGGGTCCGATTAGCCTTCATATCGAGGCGGCCAACGCCACGCACTACAACCTTGGAGCTTCAAGTCACAGAGGGAAGACTCTCACTATCGCGACAGCATCGGCAAGTCTTGTGAGCGGAGGTACGGGCTCATTTGTTGGTAGCTTGCTTGGACCTTATGCTACCTGTAACGGCAAAGGATCTGGAGTGGACTGCCCCAAGGGAGGCGATGTCTATGTGACCCAATGGACCTACAAGCCTGTGGCTCAAGAGATTGATCACAGCGTTTTTGTCAAATCAGAATTGTAGTTCCCCAATACAGCCTGCTCGTTGAGAGCAACGTTGTTAGTTGAGATGCAATTGAAGCTGCTTAACAGATTGTGCTATTATTAGTGACACGTGTGACGGGACCCAATCTCACTGGAGGGATTATCCCTAGCTTCCATGTGGCCCCTCTCCACTCAGATCTAGGATGCAAGGGCGATGAACGGTTATTGCAATGCCGATTTAACGGGGCGACAAAATCGCCGAATGTTGACGTAAAAAAGCACAAAAAATGTTCTTTTTTCATGCGGCAGCTTAACGCTTAACTAATTGATTGAGGTTTCTGACGTTTTTGCTCTTCAACATGCCCAACGCTGTCCAGAACGCTGACAACTCATGATCATGTGGCGTTGATGGTAAAAAAGCTAATTCCTTCGTCCACGTCAAGCTTTGAGCTTATCACAATGTACCTTTTTTCAGTGACACAATGTCGAACCTCAAAATACATACCGCCTTTCTGATACAGGCTTTAAGCCGCAAAAGGTTACGCCGAAATGATACCCTTATCTCTGTGGCGATGGTGTCTTAGTGGCCTCCTCATCTAACCGTATTCGATCATTCCGAGGGTCCAGAACGCAAATGCTCAGTAGCGACTTTGCTTGCAAATTCTTTTTCCCATTCATTCATTCCCATTTCCCTTATCCTTCTCTTTATCGCCATTTATCTCAACAACAATGGAGTTCCAAAAACCCCGACTGCCCCCTAAGGTACCGAGAAGTACGCTAAAACCTTCGAATGTCGTCACTCACGATGTGGAATTTTACGTACATCCGAATCTGGTCCCTGATCAAGACCCCTGCAAGGGTAGATTACTTCGAGCCACGGGTCCTATTCGAGAAGGAACCGTTCTTCTCGTAGACATACCATATGCTATCGTCCCTTCTGTGACGTCCAACGAACCGCTTATCTGCAGCAATTTGTCGTGCTCTCGCCGTGTCCCGCAGAATGGTCGCGCCGTCCGCTGTGAGCATGCTTGTTTCAAAGATGTTGTATGGTGTAATGTCGCATGCCGAGCGACGGATAAGAGCCGACATGATTTCGAGTGCTCTTGGTTGAAGAAACACGCAGAAACACTTCGCCAGAAAGAGGGAGAGTATAATTTCGCCACGGTCTGGCATGTTGTTCGCCTGCTTGCCACGTGGAATGCCGAGTTACACAGCGGTAACGCCCCGACACAACAGCGACATCCATGGGAGGCCCATTTCCTACGTGGTTGGAAAGCCGTCGACATGTGTTGTGCATACCTTGACTCGTGGCCCGAGGTGCAGATTATACATTGGAAACGATTGGTCCATGAGTACCTGAGTGATGCAACTGTTCTACCGCCCCTACTAAGTGCCGAACAAATGCTTTTGCTATTATGCAAGGAAGAGACCAATACCTTTGGACTGTATTCGAGGGCCACTGGCTCTCAGCCCGTGAACGGCAATGCTGCGCCGAGAGGTGAATCTTACGGAATGGCACTGTATCCCCGTGCTGCCCAGTTTAACCATTCTTGCCTACCAAATGTGAGCGAATAAAGATGACGAACCGCCCCGTGAATGTGGCACTGACAGCTCTCATAGGTCACTCACAAACCCGACGGCCAAGCACGAATGGTCTATACAGCAGCTCGCGACATCACAAAGGGCGAAGAATGCATGATCACCTACTTTGATCTCACAACTCATAAAGTTCTCTCAAGTAGACAAAATCATACGCAAGAGCAGTTTCAGTTCAAATGTACTTGCGAGAGATGTCTGAAGGAAGAAGCAGAAGAAAATATCGAGAGTATGGACTCATTGCCATTTGGTTTTTAAGAGGACGTGCATGGGCAGGCGTTTGGAATCTGGGAAATGAGTAGACAACAGAACACGACTTAAGGACAGCTAAAAGGATTTTATATGAAAACATGATGTGTTATACAATTTTGATTTCGCCTAAGAGCTGGAACTTAAGCGTCCTGCTACCTGTGTGTTCTTTCTCAGATTTATTTGCCCTTTAAGGACTAAGTGTAAGCTTAGACATACTTGTAGCTATGACCTATGTGCATAGTCGGACATTGAGTGAACCCCGATGCGAAAATGAACAAAAATGATTCATTAATCATCAGCTGGGTGAAATTTCAAGGCTGCACTTTGATTCGTTGCGGAGTTTTGTTTCGTGGGGTTACGGAGCGGACCGAATAACATTACAACGTTACGGACAAAATTAAGAAAAAAACATGGAACTCCAGCCCACTACCCATGATCAAGTGTACACTAGCCATGACCATGATCGACCTCTAGCTGATCACCCACAGACTGTCGGGTGTGAAGTTGGCCCGTCCGAGCCATGATAGGCTGAACTCTGCTCGATCGGACTGGTTTTTATCCGATCATGTCATGATAGCTTTCTTGGTAGAAGATCTTTCGACTATAGTGGAGCAAGTTGTATATATATAAATGCCGAAAGACTAAGACAATATGGAATGGTAAGCACGAATCACCACATCTTTTCATCAGCATGAAGGTTCTCGTCGTCCTTGCTCATCCTGAGCAACGCTCCTTTAATGGCTCTCTCTTCCAAGTCTCTGTCAACGAGCTCAAAGCTCAAGGTCATCAAGTCAAGACCTCAGACCTATACTCAATGAAATGGAAAGCCGAGATCGATCGCACAGACTTTCCTAATCTAGCAACCGATGCCCGTCTCAAGGTTGCATACGCATCAAGGGATTCACACACATCAGGAAACGTTACCGAGGACGTCAAGACCGAACAAGAAAAGCTGCTCTGGGCCGACTTCGTCCTGTTTCATTTTCCCCTCTCTTGGTATACCATGCCCGTCATTCTAAAGGGTTGGGTCGAAAGAGTGTTCTCTATGGGTTTTGCCTATGGATATGGAGAGCATAGCGATAAGCATTATGGCGATAGGTATGGCGAGGGAGTATTTGCGGGAAGGCGAGCGATGCTTGTCGTTACTGCAGGGGGCCAAAAAGAGCACTTCTCGACACGCGGAATTGTGGGACACATCGACGACTTACTATTCCCTATCAATCATGGAGTCCTATACTATCCCGGGTTTCAGGTTCTTCCATCTCACGTCGTTTATCAGACTGACAGACTGGATCAAGCTGGCTTTGAGAAAGAGGCGGAGACGCTTCGTGAAAGGCTGAGACATTTGGATACCATCGAACCCCATGGTTTTAAGCCTCAGAATGGCGGTGACTATGAGATACCTTCCTTGACTCTCAAGCCGGGGCTGGAGGGGAAGAACGCGACGGGGTTCTCCATACATATTCGCGACAGTGGAACAGCCAAGAACGAGTGATGGGAGGTCTGGATTCACTCAAAACAAGACACATACAAGCGATAAATAAGTAATAGAGTAGTGAAAATAGAAATAGATGATAGTGGAAGCTGCTTATCTAACCTGAAATGGCCTTCCTCTAGGGATAGAGTAAGACCTGCTGACCCCAAGCCGTAGCCGTCTCTGCAACAGTGACCGCCTTCTCCCATTCTTCCATGGAGAACCCCTCCTCGACAATCTCATGCCCAGCTTCCTTGCCCAGTTTAAGAACTCCTGTCTCAATCATCTTGACTAAAGACACCAACTCCTGGCGCGTATACATGAACTGCGCTTTGATCGTGATGTTGCGAACCATGAGGCTGGCATAGTTGATCTTGATATCGAACATCATACCCAAAAAGACGACACGACCGTAGGATGCCAGTGAGTTGATGGAAATGTTAAGGTGCTGATGTGAAGCTGTCGCTGCAGGCGGAGAAATGTCGATGTACGCATCAGCGCCTCCGGGTACAAGTGCGCCAATGGCCTCGGCATCCTTCTTCTCGTCGCCAGTGAGCTCAATGGCGGTGACACGATGGTAACGAGACGTGAGAGGCTTCAGCTTAGAGGCTGAGCGCGAAAGTGCAATGACGCGACAGCCGATCTGGGCTGCCAGTTCGACGACCGCGCCGGAGAAGTGTCCTGTAGCTGGAGCAACAATAACAGTCTCGCCAGCTTGAAGATTGGCGGCTCTGATACCGCCGTATGCAACCGAGAGGCGCTGGATGTAGCCCAGGTCTCCATAGGAGTAACCCATCTCATTGATGAGAATCTTTTCATTCAGAGGGATGACATTCTCCGCGGCAACAACAGCGACATCTCTCCAGAAGCCCTTCCAGAGGTTGAAGAGCTTCAAGTCGGCTTCGAGACCACCGCCGTCATGAATACCAAGCAGGACTCGGGTGTTAGGATCATCTCTTGCCGTGATGAAGTTATTCATGTAGACAAGCTGACCAGGTTTGAGAGCGACAGCATCGGGCCCGACGGCTAGGATGCGACCAATACCACCATCTCCGGGGTTATACGGAGGCCTGAAGGAGAGAGGACTGTTTCCTTTGAAGCCTTCGCGTTGATGAGGGCGTACTGGAGTGCTAAGGACACGGACAATGACAGATCCAGGAGGGACTGGTTTGGGAAGTGGAGTCTTCTCGAGCTTGAGAGGCTCATTGAAGGCGGGAAGGACTAGAGAGGTTGAGAAGTCGGGAATAGCTTGGTCGCCCATGTTAACGATGTGTTGGTGATAGATGATTGAGTCAGAATGTGGAATGAGTCCCCGGATGCAGAACAGTTGTTGGGGGAGGCATGCACTCCTCTTATACCCATCCCAGATATTAATCAGCTTCCTCTTCAAGGCGTGCGAAACCGAAAGGAATCTCAATGACAACATTGTCTTCGTGAATATCGACTGTTGGGCGTCTTGGCGAAGCGTCGGATCTAAAGTCGGACTTGTCAATTACCCATAACGGCAACTGTTAGAACCGACAACTCCGAAACCCCACTACATCTCGCCATTCACGCAGAACAGGTAAACAGCACGGTCCTAAACGCCGATGAATGGCTCTTCTGTGATTGATCTGTCAAATTCGTCATAATCAGTCAACAAGTTTACCGAGCCCTAGGTCTCGTCAGTGGCGCACCTCTGCATGTGGATACGTGTACAAACCCAATCTGACGTTGCTGCAGTATTCCACGGGAAGTTGTCGAATTCAAAGATATCACCGTTTCTTGACCCATAAGTGCCAAAGCATTGGGGCAGGGCACTTTCCTGGTTTGAATCAGAGATATTAGGGTATATAGGACGCTCAATCGAGGTTGACGAATAGATATCTGCCAGGATGACCTGAAGCAGTCGGGAACTTTCGAGGGCATATGAAGAGACACATGATCTCGTGGGCCACAGCTGTGCTGCGGTTTCGAGAGTGTGGATAATATAGCCCTTTTGGCTTTGCCTGCAATCCTTCAGTCTCGGCTATTGATCTCCTCCTTAAGGCAGACTTACGGCAAGTTGGGACAACCGAAAAACTCAAGTGGTGCCATTATCATGGTTATGAAGAAGTCATTGACGGGTAAGTTAGCCTTTACTTGTGGGTCGTTATAGAGCCTTCCCCCTCTCTGCATCTCTTGATCAACCTCTATGTATACTTCAATAGATCTTAGTGCATTCTTGCGAGACACGTCGAGGGCAGTTCCGCAATATCTATTCTCAAGGCTCATGATATTGAGGAACGGACGATATATCAGTGCGATTCCTGTGTTATAGATGAGCTGAAATAGGACTCGTTGCAAAGCGGTGAAAGTAGTGTTGGTCAAACAAGTATCCTTGACGGAATGCACGCGGAGGCAGGGTGGAAGCGATCTGTACCATGTCTCAAGCTGCAATTTGAGGAAAGGGGCGTCCTTATAGTTGCAGGTCTTGAAACCAAGGGCGTGGCAAATGATGCGTCTCAGAACTGGCAACAATTGGGACATGTATACGCAGGGGAGCGCAGCATGGGCCTCTGTCGCTGGACTAGAGAAAACAACCTTCGATTCTTCGTCAAACTCATCATCAGTTGCGTTTGTTGGGTGGCTGATAGAGTATGTATCTTCATGTATCACAGGCGGTAGTCCATGCTCAAGAGAGAGTAAGACGTCGTAGTATTGGAGATAATACCAGACGCGCCGTCTCATTTCAGCTTGGAAAGGCGTCAGACCCTGTAAGAAGTCGTCTCCATCCACATGATAGCCTCGCTGTTGCGCGATACGTACAGTCAACGCATGAAGCTGGGAGAGATCCAAGTCCTTGTCCTCTTGATGGAAACATCGTGCATGAAGATGCATAGCCAAGGCTTCAACTGAGAATTCGGTTGCTGAGCTGTACTGTCCGGATATAAGACATCGGGCTGACATGGAGATAAATGCCGAAGACTGGTAATGATTTCCACTATCATCTGGTATGATGGTACCAACCGCGAGGACTGAGAATAGGATGCTTGCCCACAGAAGGTTTGCAGACTCGGAGGTGTTCCAAAAGGCTTCGTACTGTCTGCGGAATTGGTAGATATGAATAAATGGCAAAGCGATATGTCTTGCGTTGAGGTATGTCGAGACTATCTTATCAGAATCCTGGCGGGATGGCAAAGCCGCTAGAACATCTTCTGAGGTAGCTCTGGCGAGAGATCCAAATACGATGTCTGGAGGTTGGTCCACTTGCGGAGCCGTCACAGCCCTATAATTATTGCCATTGATGGCCTGCCGAATACGATCCACACCCTCGGCTAGTTTATCGCAAGATGTGGCCGCTTGGTCCTGGTTAGGCTGGCTGAGGAGACTCTGGAGAAGGCTCTGCATCTGCCTAAGCTCATTCTGGACTCGACTATCACCACGATTGGCCAGCGAAGCAGGCGGTGGTCGCGGGGTTGAGTCTAGGTGACATGCGTCCTGGACACCACGCTTCTGACATGGGCCGCATGGTTGTTGTCTGTCGCATTTCTGCTTGCGCGCACGACACGTTGAGCAAGATACTGCAGGTCTGTTCCGCTTGATCCGTGGAGTTTGGGACACCCGGAACTTGGTGATATGACCTGCCAGACTCTGATTCGACATTTTTTGCGAGTCAATTGGGTAGGGTTAGGCAGTACTAGGGTTGCGGTAGACCAAAGAGATCATGAAATGGTCAAAGTCGGTTTCTGGAGGATTATCACCTCGTCTGCTCGTGCTTCACAAGGTGGTGGGGTTTTGGTTAATCTTTGCTCTCTGATTGGCTGTATGAATGCACTAAACTGCAAAGAGAAAACGGAGATGACACCCAAGAAAACGTCCATAGGATCTCTATTTCAAGTATTGAGGTGTTATTTGCAGTTGAGACTTGTGGCTGAGAGCTTAAATCAGCCGAGAGAACTTAGTGCCTTGATCAGGACCGCCAGGGTTGATGTTGATACCAGCCGCTTTCGTAGCGCCGTTCATGGTGGCATTTCTCACGTAGACGTTGGTGACTGTGTCGGTGTTTGTCTTGCCGAGAGAACCGACTGATAGACCGTGGGATCCTTGGCAGGTAATGTCGGTGATGGTGACTTGATCGCAGCGTGACTTGAATGCAACACAATCATCCTCGTTCTGGATGAAGATGCATTGTTTTCTGGGGTAGATCGGAGTCAAATTGTCAATAGTCAAGATCATCATGTATCTTAGTTTAGCTCGTGCACGTCTTTAGCCTAATACCTACCCCAATGTCAACCTCGAGCTGCCCCCAACCCTAACCTCAGAATAGATCCCAGGTTTCCTATTTCGATCTCTTGCTTGGCCAGTTTGGAACGGTTTCTCAACTCAGATACTCCTTATTCGATAACTTACGGAGAAACAAAAAGCCGGAATGCCTTTTAAAGGATGCCAATACTCTTGCATAGCTATTTAATGGCAGAAAGTTGCCGAATGCCTGTCTTATGGTCTAATGTATTACATTTTCAACACGTTATTTCAGCCTGATATCGAGCTGCGATTTTCCGTGAATGGGATAAGTTTCTGGATAACCTTAGCTCAGCCAACCGACAATCAACTCCATCTGAAAACACGTTAATTGCCTGTTTTTATCTCCATTCCCGGGCCATCATCATTCGGTGGAACCGTGTAGTCATATAGAATGTCTAGTCTCACCATAAGCATGTTGTTCCCCAAGAGCCTTTTCCACATGGTCCACTTGGCCATTTTCCTTGGTCAAGGTCTATCTTCCGGTGAGGCAGCCAGTCTTCCAACTCGAGCGGGCAATAGTCGCACTGTTGCCCCTGCAAATTGTATCGTGGTAAAACCTAGTGGTGCTGGTGTATCAGAGTTTACCAGTCTACAAGCTGCCGTCAACTCTATCGGGTCATTTACGAGTACTGCGTGTATCTCCCTCAACTCGGGAACAAGGTCAAAGCACCCTTGACCCTCTATGGGTCAACCACTGAGTAAGGCAATTTCCATTCAGAAGCCTCGAATGCCCTGGCGCAGTGTCACAACACTGGAAACTATAAGATGAATACCGTGATTATACAGAATACTCTTGGGTCGCAAGATGTGGGCTCTTTAGATGCAAGCTCAACCGTTAATCTTAGGGCCAACGACTTCGCTGCATACAACATTGACTTCATCAACGGATATACAGCTGGACAGGTAAGTTTATCTGATCCTGCGAGTAGGAGACATGTTAAGCATAAGATAGAATGTTGCCTTGACGGCAAATGGCAACAAAACTGGGTTCTACGGCTGCTCTTTCAAGTCGTACCAGGATACTCTCTATGCCAAGCCCGGCTGGATGTACTACTCTACCTGTTATATCGAGGGTAAGGCTGTGATTTCAAGAGGTATGATACGAGCTACTAGCGCTGAGGTCTTCATATACATAAGAGACAAAGGAATAACATTACGAAAGAATGCTATCTTGGCTTACTATCAATAAATTACTCACCTGGAGTCGAAGGCTCGACAATGTTGTTCCATCTTTGTGATATCTAACGACACTCCATCAGCTGTTTTGACTCCACCCATACTCCCAACCAAGCCTCCTCCCCAGGTCTTGCACTGCTGAGATGAAGATATGCGTCCTCTTCTAGCTTCCAGGTCAGATCACCTGGAGAGCCCTCCTTGACAACCACAACATCCGGCTCGTCACCTTCTTCCACCACTGGCTTAGTGTTTAGCGCACATAACTCTTTGAACTCTTTCATAGCAAGCTCATTAGCCACTTGAATCCCCTTAGACGCTGTGGCGACACTGAAGGCAGAATTAGCGTCTGTACCCTTCTGTTTGACAATGACAACATAAATCTTCTTCCCACTGCCATCGATGGCGGAATGGTTGACTTTGTCAACAGCCTCCAACAAATTAGCAGGGAATATGCCACTGGAGCCACCATTTTCGTCGCGGTTCTCTGTTCTGAGCTTCGATAGATCGATATGCCCAGACAGGTCATCCTCGGCCACAGGCTCACTCGGCAGCGCTACCAGAAAGTCAGATAGCCCAGACATGCGGTGGCGACAAGGGTAACGAGTACGTCAAACATGTGATCAAGGTTGATCTTACCTTCTCGGTTCGTTTCTTCGTTCATATCCACGTCACTCGACGCTTCATCAAGTGCCGATTCTGAGACGTCCGCCTCCTTGTTCTTAGCTGGAGGCTTGTCGTTGAGTTGCTCTTTAGTCGAGTCCTCACTGACGATAACCTGAGGTTCTGGCTCAGACTCGAGGCCCGGCAGCTTTCTGGGCTGTTCATGATTGGTTTCTGTAGACCTCTCGGACAAATGCCAGATTTGCTCGGAGTCAAGAAACGGGACGATGTATTTGTTCACGAATGACTTCGAGACCCCCAGTGATACCGCATCGTTGACGGCATTTTGCATCCTCGCGATGTACTCCTCTCTGATGGAGCCATCGGTAACGTAGTCCTCGCTAACATACACCAATGCTTTGACTTGCTCAGTACGTGCATGGCGCCCTGAACTCTCCTCGCCGTCCATGTAGGACACAGGATCAATGTGAGGTGGCGCATTGAATCTCACTTTACGATTGGCATTGTTGGGAAGATGAGTCCCATCGCCGCTAATCGAGTCCCGGCGCTGCTCAAGTAGATGTGATAATCGACCAGTCTTGAAGTTCGCGTATTGCTGATGAGGTTCGAAAGAAACCCTCATCAGATACTTCTGGTAGAAGCCCTTTGACACGCCTTCGGAGCGATCCAGGGTCCTTTCATCTCTGGGACCGATCATGTAGAGAAGGCCCTCGACTGAGTGATCGCTTCCAGATTCAACGACGTTGGCGACTCCGCGCTCATTGATCTGCCAGCGATAAGACTCAAGAGTGGCTTTTCCTTTGAAAACACTTCCGGGACAGCGATGGGCCATTTGCGCGAGGTGCAAGTTACTCCCGTAGGCGAAGTACAGAGTGCTGGCTGCTCTGATCATCCTTGACCCGGGCGCGTCAACTGTGGCAGACTGCTCATAAGTTGGACCCGGCGGATTGAAGGCATACATGATTTTTAGCTGTAGATACACAAATTTTGTTGGGGATAAAGCGTCAGAACACGAGAGAAGAGGGAGAGTCTGGGAATTGAGATGGCGGGGCAGACCGGTCGCATGAATTCACAGCCTGATAAGGGAAAAGAGCCTCAATCTGGCTGCGCTCCGGCCACTGTATAATTCTGACTGTGAACGTCAAGCTACAGGACTCATTCAATATGCATCTGGCCTAAATCGTCACCACCCACACCGTTTCAATCATTCAATGATACCCATGCGCCTCTTACAATACAAAACCCATTTCAAAGTTCCTCTAGGACCTACCAACAAGACTTGCACTTTATACCCGCCCGGTCCAGCGGCTGATTAATGATACGATTTGGTGATGATGACTGCATAATCGGTCTGTTGGTGGCCGCCAATTAAGCTTGGTGAAATGGCATTATGCGTTACCCTGTCTACCTGTCTGACTCCCATGTGAAATTGCACTTTGTGCCATTTTGCTTTTCGATGCATCATGATGGAAAAAGGAATTCCGGACCGACACCCCAGGCCACCATCAATTATGATGGATGTAGGCACTGTAAGCATCAGGGAGCATGACTACTGTCAAGGTATCAAACCTGGGAGGGGGCGGCTGGGTCTTGTTGGAGGGAGATGAAATGTCAAATATCTAGCCATGAAACGGACGACGATGGCATCTCGTGCATAGCGTCTGTTGATAGTCTCCAAATTACTACTTTCATCCTATCTAGTCATGGCTGATTATCATTTCGGTATCGAGATAGAAGTCATTGTTGGACCTCACAAGGTTCGGTCACCACTTAGCACCAAACATGCTTTGTACTATGACAAACTGGCTGCATCTCTTCGAAAGCGAGGTCTTAAGGCCAAGGCCGACGATCTGCAACAAGGCTATACCAAAAGACCAGAACACTACGACAAATGGTGGATCACCAAGGACGGGTCTCTTGGGTCCCATATCGACAAGAGTAAGAAGACCTATCCATTTTCATCAGTGTCCACGTTGACAAAGTTCAGTACCCATGGAAGCTGTCTCCCCGGTCCTCAGCTTGAGGGCAAACTGGGAACATGAAATCGATGTCTTCTGGACCGCAATGCGTGTTGTTTTCCATATGCCCGATCGATCGCTTCTTTGTGGAAGCCACATCCACGTATCCAAGGGTCTCAATCAGACCTTCTCTCTTCCTCAAGTCAAGAAAATCGCATTCGGCGTCGTCTACTATGAGGGCCTCATTCTACAGCTTCTCATGCGAGAACGAGCCAACAACCGGTACTGCAAGCAGAATACTCTTAATTCGACGCAGCTGATGCGCTGCAACGGCAACTACAACGCCATAGCTGAGCTCATCAAGAGTGCAAAGAGCACAACAGCCTTGAAGAATATCATGCAGAACGATAGGTACGTTCTGTGGAATTTTGATAACATCGTCCCCGGCAGCTCTGGAACCATTGAGTTTAGAGGCGGGAGGTGCTTCAGGGGAGAGATCAGAACTAAGCGATGGATTGCTTTCACGATTGCCTTGATCCAAGCTCCACTCAATATGGTACGTTCTACCAAGTATGTTTAACGCTTTTCACTACTAACTTATCAAAGAATAACATCGCGAACCCCAATGTTTCCACTCTAGAGTCATGGACACCGGAGGGCCTCTACACCATGATCAAGAAAGCTGCCAGTCAGCTCTCCTTGAGAAACTCTTTGCCAGAAGACTGGAAGGTCTTGAACGAATCACAGAGATGAGACACAGTTGTAGTCATTCATGTTTTTGGTTTTATTTTTAGGTGGCTAGCCGTCAATCAATTTGTTACACTGACTTCATGCGACCTTGCAAACTGGCAGTACCTGATTTCACCGTGACCCAAGCATTCGGCAAGTATTGACAGGCAGTTGGGCTTCGTAAGCTTGCTGCATAAGGCGACGGAACTCCAGAATAGTTGACGTGTGTTGTTTATTTCATATTGGCAGTCAGCTAATCTCCAGATCACCTCTGCAAGACACTCAACAAGGGATTTGATAAGGGGCAGTCTTATCATGCAGGCTCTACCGTTTTGGGCTGTCATGGTCTAAGACAAGTGCACGTATACTGGCAGTGATACTCGGCCTAATCCCCGAATTTGGATGAGTCTCTTCAGCTTTCAAGCTGGGGACCAGTTGTAATCCCACGTTTAGCAACCATCATTGATCAGGATTGGAAGGTGTCTCAGACACATCAGGCTCAGGAAACCAGAGTCACGATGACTCATATGTACAAAATGCAATATCTATACCTTATTATGTTTGCTTTTAATGGTTTTCATCTTGAAAATGTAACCCCACGGCCAGTTGTGACACCTAGCTGGGGACGTTACATATTGAGGTCATGACAATTGCATCAATTGTGACTCAACCATCGAGCAGCGGCACTGCGCATCCTGAGACATGCTTGCATACGGTTGACCAGCTTGTTATAATTCACAATAATAGGAGAAGCGAACTTGAAAGGGATGTATTATTTGGACATACATGCGTACTAAATCACAAGTTACGGTAGGCTGAAGTGAATACGGTAGGCCTACATGAGACAGCTTCATCACCACCCCCACGTCCAAGAGGTTGATTGTGAAAATGGTCTTGAAACCCTCTGAGAAGTGCGTACACTCCGTCCCAAGGTTGAGCCTTGGCGTTGAAATGCAGTGCCCCAGGCTCTGCGCTGCGGAGATGAGCTCCTGCGTCTTCTTCGCCTAGGCTCTTCGGGGTCAGAACTGTTTCTGTAATGACCACTTTGACGCGCCGCTCCTCTTGTTTGACCTTCCCGTTGAGATCCTCTTGGGACTGACCTCAGTGGAATGGACGGTCGGACCGTGTTCTCAAAGAAGTCACTGGGGATGCCCAAAGTGACAGCGTCCCTTATGCCGCAGTTCATGCGGTCAACGTATTCATCCCGTGCGGTACCCCACTGAGAGTAACGACTGCTGAGATAAACCAAGACGTTGCTTCTGATTCTGCCTTGCCGCTCGGGCTCATGGGATCGCGATCCTGACCGCACTGAGTTGACAGTCTTATCTAGCCCACCATCTTGGGCAAGGTATCGCGTTGGAAGCTGGAGGTCTTCAACGGCTTCATGTAGCACGACGCTATGATACGACTTGGTGTAAGCGCCGGAATGCACGCCTTCATTCCTGTCGAGGCGAGCTTCATCGTCGACGCTGACTTGGTAGACGAGCCCGTGCACATTGTAGCCGCTGCAAGGAATCACATTTGCGAACCCTCGACTGTTGATCTGCCATCGGTAATCCATCAGAACCGCCCTGCCAACGTAGTAACTTTCGGGGCAGCGGCTGGCCATTTGCTGCAGCCAAAGGTTGCTGCCATAGGCGAAGTAGAGCTGCGCCGGTAGGTCCGGCATGGCGCGAATGTGCATGCACGCAACACAGCACCCTGGTCGAATCGCCGTGATACCCAATGATTGACAGAATGAGACTCTAGGGTTCTATGCGAGTTGGGGTGAAGGATTTCCGTTGGAAGCTGACAATTGACGGTCAATAGTTTGCATGCGTTAGGCTGCGACGAGCGAGGCAATTTATGGTGGCTTTCTAAATGCGCTGATTAATTTCCTTGGTCACGCTCGCTGTCATGCAACTTTTGATCATGGTTGCGATGCTCGCGTCTTCAAGTTTGTAATTCTTATCTGCGCGTCAAGCAGTCAAAGCCACATCCAGGTGTGCATAAAGTTCCAAATCCGGAGCTAGAGGGTGCTCAGCTGCTACATAAATAAAATGACAGTTCTTATCATAATAATCCCTCGTTATGCGGGCGTTTGCAATCATAAAGGTGTGGTAATACAACGCTCAAACGAACTGGGATGATGGATGGCGATGCAACCCTCTCAGACAGTGCGAGCCTGATTGTGTACTTGAATAGATACACAACAACTCGTAATCTGACTTGCGAGTGCAGAACCTGATTCATTTTGATTGCCTCGTCCAAGTTCTGATGTTGCGACTGATATCTTGATTATGAATATGGCTTCCCCAATTGCTTGCGGTGGACGACTCAGTCATCTTCCACTTGCTTCACGTGAGCCACCATGTCTTTGTTTGGCTCATACAACTTCGGGGTCGAATTGGAGCTCATCGCTGAGCCCAAACGAGTGCGACACCCTCTGTTGCGTGCTGTCTACTATGAAGAGCTGGCAACATCATTGAGATATGATGGCGCCGAAGCAGAAGCAGACAAGCTCAATCAGCGATATCGAAAACGTCCAGAACACTACGATAAGTGGTGGATTACAAAGGATGGTTCGTTGGGAGATCCTGAACATCCGTGCAGTAAGTGTCTCTTGTCTTTGTTGTAATAGCCTACTAATGCATGGATCTGCTCATAGTTCCGCTCGAGGCTGTCTCGCCTATATTCTCCACTGATTACACGTGGGAGAACGAGGTGGACACTTTCTGGAACTCTTGGGACCGTGTGTTCCATATGCCAGAGTCATCGATTGCTTGCGGCAGCCATGTTCATGTGTCGCCATCACCAGAGATGGAGTTTGACCTGAGCCAGCTTCGCAATATTGCATTTGGCATTGTCTACTACGAACCACTGGTCATTCGACTGCTCCCATATCATCGTCAAAACAACAAATACTGCAGACCTAACACGCTACGATCTGGACCATTGTACGATCTCATGTCGAGCTTTTACGAAGAAGCAGCACTTAGAGAACTATGGGATGCCCTCGACGATGACGTGGACGAAGAAGACATCAGAGACCTTATGCAATCTGGCCCAGAGCCGAAGCAGGAGAGATATGTCCTATGGAATTTTGACAACGTCTTTGGGAGCGGCTCCGGTAGCATCGAATTTCGAGGAGGTCCAGGTTTGAGAGGCCCTATCAAGACGAAGAGGTGGATATCATTTGTTGTCGCTTTCATCCACATGTGCACAAACTTGGTAAGCTTCTCACACAGTTCTTCGTTCAGGTGCTTCTACAGGCATTGACTTACATCACAGGATATTGCATCATGGAGATACTTCACAAGGCCAAGTATGGACAGATTCTGGAGAGACTTGCGAAGGTCTGCGCAAGCTGTCAGTGTTAAAGAGAACCTTCCATCCGACTGGAGAGTCATGGCAGGGCTGGTCAGGTCAGTATCCCCATTCCATTTCGCGAAACCGTAGCTAAACATTTACAGCGGTAATTCCTATGAAGAGTCTGCTGTTGATGACTTCAGCGATTCAGGCTACGGTGATGACTCATCTATCATGGGCAAATCTGACTCTGAATATTCCGACTCTGAGTACAGTGATGGAGAATATGAAGCCCTGCAGCAGGAGTTGATCCGGGAGAGAGAACATCGCTATACAATTCTTTAGGTGGCAGGGAGATATCATAGCGGCGTTTTACGATTGGCAATAAATAATGCTGACTGCATATTTGCGGCTGAGATGAGTACCAATCAGGGTGAATCGGATTGATCGCAGTAGAATGCTGTTGGTGAGATTCGGACCATGCAGTCCAGGCTTGCGTTATCCAATGCGATCAGTCTTGGCAATCAGGCTCTGAGATAAGCATTAGATTGATAATAGTTCAGACACATTCTGCCTCTTTACCATTCTGCAGGCTGTGTCGTCAGGTGACAAATGCAATGAAACTGGGATCCTCGAGACTCGTGCTTCATCATTACGCTCAGGGCGTATCGAATACTCCCCTCTCTGTCTTTCCAAGTGACTTGAATGTCGGGTTTAACTCAGAAGAAAAAAGACTCGGTCAACCGGAAATAGCGATGCATGGATGAGGTCCAGAAGCCTAGCTAGGCCAGCCGACATATTCAGCCTCAACGTGCATGCATATTTGGCCCCCAAGACCTCTTCCGATGTAGGTGCTGATGATGGGGACGGGACGTGTCTTCAATGCTTCCCAAACCTTTGGCTGTGCAACAGACCCTCGTCTTACCAAGAGTTGGAATTGGGTTATGTGTCACGCCAGTTGTTTCTTTGGTAGAATGAGAACTTATGGGCATGCATAAGTTTCGCAGCCATCTCCATTGACGATAGGTTGTCCATGGCTGACAAGACTTGCCCACCTAACATTTATGATATTTTCCAACGCACCTCCCTACAGTGGGGTATCAGTAGCATCCATAATGTCTGCATAAGTGGCAACAGAAGTAAAAATAATCGACCTTCAAGACACAGGAAACAGCCCTCATGGTTGTGTGACAAGACCCCAATTCGACAGGATTGGGGCCTAAGAGCAGCAATCAAGCGGGTTACGTTTGAAGACATCGGGAGTTATTGTCGGCACCGCGGAACTTTGCAAGCATGTCTCAGCCGCACGCCAGCCAGAGGAATGATCCATCACCGACATCAAGCTGCTTCATGCAAGCGTCCCGTCTGGTACTGTAGCTTGCTCCCATCACAACAGCCATATCTCCCTGCGGGTAATCAAGCTCTGGGGAGGCAAAATGAGGCTCCCAGCCCAGTTATCGCTGTGTAGCTGCTTCTTTCCACTTTAATGATCCCATTCCTCCATTGTGTCGCCTACCTGCGTCGATGGTTCGTTCAAGCTCATTTTTCTGAAACAATACTATTGTTCAACATGCAAATAACCATGCTGTCGTTGTTGGTGTTACTGGCGTTAGTTCAAACCAGCTACTGTTCCGCTCTGTATGCTTTCTTCACCGACCTCACCATACAAGTTGGCGCACAAGACCCTACCACGGGAAAGCTTCTCTACAGTACCTGCAATAGTCAGGATACCCCAATCTTCCCACTTGAAAAGCCGAATATCCTCGATACAAAAGAGACCCCGCGCAATGGCACTGCGCTTACAGCCGTAGGCTGGGGGGACTGGCAATTTATCACTGTACGTGGTACCTCTCCAGACTGGTCGTGGTTTACAGCTCACAACATATTCAGGCGCAAGTCTTCTGGCAGACCGAAGATAATACGATCGTACAGGGGAAGTACATCTGCAACATGACGACGGGAAAGCTTGTGCGCGACCGCGAGTTCCAGATCTCGGCGGCCGCGGGCGTCGACTCCATCCACAACGAAACGGGCCTCTCAATCGTCAACCTCGGAGAGAAAGATGGATATCGCCTGTTTTATCATGACGAGGACAGGAAAGTCAAGATGCTGTGGTATACTGATGATGACGGATGGAATGATGGGGGCGCCATCTCACAGGATACTACCGGAGGCATGGCGTTAGGGTCGACGATATATGACTTGAAGAACATTACTGTGCCTTTTCCGAAGGACTCGGAGAATGTCGAGCTGTCGCGCTTGGATAAGTCTGGGCTCTGGACGCTAGGCATGCCTATCACACTGGTAGTACTGGACGAAGCAATGGCTGACAAGTAATAGATGCATTCCCGAACACTTTCCTCGGACCCTACACGAACAATACACTGCCCTCAGATATGTTCTGGAGCTTGGAAGATGAAGCCGACTTCTCTCTTCCTGCCTGGAACTCTTCCCTCGAAGCCATCGGCGCGGCAGTGGATCGATCACGAACACGAAGTGTCTTCTATATCGGCGACGATAAGAAGATACACGAAGTCAAATCGACAAAGAATGGTTGGAAGCTTGGCTCAAACCAAACAGAGCGCGCATGGCCTGTCGCCGATAACGCGAGCTCAGGTCTAGCTGTAGTCTCTCAACAGAGTGAAGGCAAAGCTGGGCTATACTACTGGTCCAACGAGGCGATCGTCCAGGCATTCAAGGACTATGACGGCGACTGGGTGGATGCAGAGGCATTGCCGCAAAAGGTTCCGACGAATGGGACAGATGACAAGAAGCCTCAAGGCAGACCAGCACAAGAGGATGAGCCTGAGCCAGAGGGCTCTAAAGGCCTGAGCTCGGGGGCAAAGGCTGGTATTGGTGCTGGAGTCGGTATTGGAGTGGGCGCGCTGCTGATCGGTGTTCTTGCTTGGTTGTGGATGAAGCGACGCAGAGAACGTGCTCACCAAGAGAAGGTCTCTGGTATAGTGGAAGTGGGAGGAAGTCCTCTGGAGCCACGCTTATCAGTGTTCAAAGAAGACTTGCCCAGAGAAAATGAGCATGTCGAACCATCAGAGATGGCCGGCCAAGGACGACCAGCTGAGCTGAGCCACCATGATTCGGCAGTTTACGAGATGCCAGAGCACCATGCAAGGGGATAGCGGGCGGGCATCGGATTGAATGAGCAAGGCGCGATAAGATTGTCAATTTGAACATGAGCATAAATAGCGATCAATTCCCTCTGTAGATATTATTGCAAATGAATGAGCGCAGACTGAAAGCTTGAACTCTGTGTGACTTTGTCAACCCCAACTCACCGGTACTCGCGCCGTGCTGGAAGTCGGTAAGCACGGGAGCTCTAGCAGTTCCTTCCAGTAGTGCAGTAGCCTGTGAAATAGCCTATCAGCCCTACCAATGCCTTGTTCGCTGCCCCCGACACCCCGGTCAAGTAAGCCACTAGATTGATTGAGCACCCTGCACCTGGACTGGACTGGACCAGTCGGGCCTCAAAGTTCTCCCCCCAATAGCCTACAAGGTGAGAATTATTGGAGGCTGTGTCATTCTCACTAAAGAAGAGAAGAGAGGGAATTGTCTGGACGGGTCCTGAGCTGGAGGTGAACCCGCTCAACCCAGTTCGTTGTCACTGTCGCTAATCACATTCCCGCGGCCGTCTAATACCAACACCAAATGAATATCTGACGTCTCAAGAAAGACATCAATGAAATAACGCCAAATGAAAGAAGAAAAAATCGCAAACAGGAGGTCTGAGCAAAGGGGGCATTCACCGCCAGCCACTTTTGCATCTCAGCCAGCCACTGGGCCGTATTTTGACCAGGGTAATTTGAAGCTATCGATTTCCCGGGGAGCGGCCCGTACCATTCACCGAATCATAACTAAAACGGGGCAAGTCCGCTGACGGGCCCGACCAATTGATCTACGGGCGATCAATTTTGGAGCAGGTAATCTGAGAGGGAATGCTGGGCGAAAGCCACAGCTGATCTCCGGATACACTATTGAATGCTGAGGCTGACTGTTTCCCTGTCTTGTCTCAGCTCATGAGTCTATTGACCGGATCACTACCCAAAATGGATGAAGCTCAGGGCACAAGACACGGGTTGTATCTATAGTTCAAAAAGTCTGAAGCTGATTGGGAAAGATGGCAATTGAACGAGTAGATCATTGGAACGGTGGATTGGAATGGGAAAGGCGCCATCGTCTGAAGCTGCAATATAAGTATACAGAACCCGGCACCTGATCCTCACCTGGCTAAGCCTTTGAAACTCCGTCTGATGCTCACAACATCACCATGATCTTCAAGTCCTTTCTCGTCTCATCACTTTTGGCCACTGGCCTCGCTTTATACATACCTCAAGAGGACATCACGAGCAAAGAATGCGATTGTTCGGGAAAGAATGTCCGCAAGAACGACAACCTCAGACACATGTATATCTGCGGTGATGAACGTCTGGGGCCCACAGACCTCCCCACGAAGCTCCCCCTCAGCACATATATCAGCGGCTATGACCGTTTCGGAGGCTTGACTCCTAATGAATTTCTCGAGAAGTGGTGGGATAACACGACCAGACCCGATGGTAAAAAGCCAATTGGCTGGAAGTATCCTTTGAAGAATGGGTTTGAGTTGGATGATGACGAACGCCCTATCAAAGCAAACGTGAACCTCACGCCGGGAACGCTGGTTGACAGATTTGGAGATCCAACAGGTAATTCCTATGAGACGGCCTGTTCTATGATTGGATACTAACATGTTGCTGAAGGACGTTATATCTCCCCTGCTACAGCCCCCTTCTCACAAAGAGCTCTCCACCCCGGGAATCTGATCACTGGGCAAAACCAGGAATTCCCCAACAACTATCACGTGTACAACGTGACTAAATCATTCACCGTTCAGGCTGGACCTATCAGGCCGTGGTTTGGACAGCCGGGTTATGGCGTGCAGTTCTTCCTCGGTGTTGGTATCACGGTGAACGACTACTTGGACAACGGGAGCTTAGTTCAACTCAACGTATCAGCCTTAATTAGAGAGTCAAAGCAGTGTGCACTAAAAGGAGGGAATGCAGGCTTAGACTCGGAAGAGCTGTAGACGACTGGGAAGAATGCAAGCAATAGTCAAACACGAAATATAGTTGAATACAGACAGGTCTCATGATATAAGATCATTAAATCACGTCAAGGCCTAAAACAGAGAGTTGACTTAACCGGGTAATATGTACGATGTCGATCCCGAAAATAGGCCTACTCAGACACCTCAGCTCATGATCAGCACCAACTCAGGGGGACAGAACTGGATTTAAGGATGATTAGGTTCCACATTCGAGTTCTAATAGTATTCTTCTTAGTCCTAATTTATTCGACTGAACCGTTGCTACATCCTTTCATGCCATTATCCCTCATAAGCCTGCTTGGTCCCGCCCTTGTCTACAAAGTTCGCCTACAGCGGCTCAGGACTGCTATACTCCCAGTGCTCTGTCAGATCAAGAGCCAGGTGATACAATCTTCCAATCGAAGATTCATCAGCAGCAAGTGCTTCATCATCGGTCTGTCGCCTCTTATCACATTTATCGCAGTAAATATTACTCATCGAGGTGATGGTTCCGCAAAGCTTTCCCGAGATGTTTTTGTTGCACTTCCACTTCTTGTGGTCTTTGCGTACAGTTGTTGTCGTAGCGGCCATTATGGAATTTTCTGGTTTATAAGATCTTTATATCCTGCTTTGTATAGATTTATTTGAGCGAGGTCTTGATGAACGCTTTGTGTTGTAGAGTCAGATTCCAAAAGGCTTGTTTCGAGGAAGCAAAGACTGTATTTATACCTACTCTTCATTCACGGTTATTCACTTCAAAAAGCAACCTCAATGTGAGCTTGAAGGTCTTGCAATTGCGTGACGCCTCACTGAAGCCTAATCTAGGTGTCACTTGTCGTTGCGATCTATAGATGAAAGCATATAGTCAACATAAAGCTTGGTGCTGCGTCACGTCTTTCAGCTCACATGTCAGGCATGTATGCCATGTCGGTAGCATGAATCAGATAACGCATCCTTGTGTTACATCACTTGGTAAAAGTTGCAAGCGCACTGATGAGGAGGCATTAGCTTGTGTGACGCATATCCTCCGATCCTTGAAGCACCATAAACTACTTGCTGAAACACAGCATCGATGCTTACCGTGATTGAATGGCCTCTGACTTCCGTGATGCGTAGCCATATGGGAGATCCTAGGCTTCTCAGGAACTCTATATCAGTTCACTGACCGACGACCATGTTCATTACAAGTCCCAGCACAGTTCCCAGCGGCCAGCTTTCCTCCTCAGCCACCATCAACTGCCAAATTCAACTGATCTATCATATCCATCATGACAAAATTCGGACGAGTTACGACAGAAGTGAGCAGCCATCATGTTTCCTGGCAGTGCAAAGATAAGACAGAAAGCTGCGGTGAAATCAACGACATGGCACACAAGCAATGTAAACGGTGCAAAAAGACACGGCAGGGCGGCGATGCGGCCCTGCCCGCATCGTCCCAGGACCCTCTCTCAGGTACAATAACCGAAATTGGATATTTGAGCCATATCGATGAGAAAGGCGAAGAGCACTGGTATTACTACGACCCAAACGCAAAAAGACAATCACAGATTATCTAATCACTAAGACACATGTACGAAGGAGAAAGGAAACGATATAGCTACTGGGTCATAACATCAATGTGGGCTACGCTAAGTACACTAGACAATTTCTCTATCACCAAGTTCTAGTCGAGGTGCTTCACATCAGCCTTCTCAATCACTTGCTTCGTTTCCAGCTCATCTGAATAAAGTCCTTCTGGTGCATCGCCAAATATGACTGAAATCTCCTCCAGTGTACGTCCACGGGTCTCGGGATAGAAGAAGAAAACCACGAAGCCATAGGACACCAGAAGAGCCACATACACGATGTAGTACTTCCAACCAATGGCCGCCAAGGCAATTGGGTTGACAAAGACGTTGAAAATGAGAGCCAGGATCATAATCATCCAGGCTGCAGAGATTCCGCGGCCACGTAGCTGGAAAGGCCAAAGTTCAAGGGGGTAAGCAACCTGAAGAGGGGTTCTATAAAGAGCTGTGTTAGTAATGTGATTCAGAGTATACGTGGGTGAAATAGGGTTGACTCACATAGCAATGGCATAACCAGCATTGAATAAGAACACAAACGGAATCATTGTGACTCCAACTGATCGTGATCCAGTTTGCGCAAAGCTCCCTGACATAGCAGTGATTAGGATAAAGCTGACAAGCATGACTGCGCAGGAGATCATGAGAAGAACTCGTCGTCCCAGTCTCTCGACGCATGAAGCACCAGCGACTGCAGCCAAGAAACTCCAGATCTGGAGACATCCCATGATCAGAGTCTGATCCGTGACGCTGGTGATGCCGACGGTGTCAAGCACTGTGGAGAGGTAGTAGCTGACGACTCCGTTACCGACCCACTGACTGTAGATTGCCAATGATGCAGTGATGAAGAGTCGGCGACGGTGGGCGGGAGTGGATACTAGCGATGCGTAGGAGCTTGACTTCTCGGCTTGTTTCTCGGACTCGATGGCGGTCGTGATTTCGTGAAGTTCGAAGTCGACAAGAGGGTGGTTCGCGTCACCGCCCTGTAAAGTTGTATTTAGCTAACTGTTCGATAGGCGTCGATCATGTTAATATGACTTACCGCGTGTAGCTTTCCTAGAGTCTCACGAGCTGCGTCTTCCCGTCCCACAGATACCAGCCATCGAGGACTCTCAGGCACCATGATCAGAGCAGGAAGTGCAACAAGAGGCAGAGCGATCTGGAGAATGGTCGGTATCCTCCAGGCCCAGTCGGTGTAGTTCCTGGTACCGTAGCATGTCCAAGCTGCAATTATACCACCGATAAAATAATTAGTGTTAGTCAAAGCAGTAACGACACTTCGGTGGCTAGGGTACGCGATCTCCGTAATGAGAAGAGGGACTGAGGTCGCGAACATGGCAGTCGGGATACCGAGGATGAAACGACCTGCGATCCACTCTGCCTCAGTCTTAGCACCTGTCTGAAGCCCAGCACCGATTGCCAGCGGAATGAAGCCCAGGAAAGCTGGAAGACGACGACCGTATTTGTTTGCGAGCCATGAGCTAGGCGGGCAAGCTATAAAGAATCCGATGAAGTAAATGGCGTTGATGAAGCCGGACCATTCACCAGAAGGATTGTCCATGAAGTCGGTCCATTGGGGAAGAGATTGAAGACCGTTGAGGAGACTTCCATCATATCCGATTGCCGATTCTTGTTCAAGTCAGTTCTCACAAGCCATAGTGGTCATTCCTTATGCAACTCACGGAAGCATACCAAGCCCAGGATCAAACTATTGAGTTTGACCAAGTGGGCTTGCTTATACCACGGTGTAGTCTGGTTCGGCAGAACAGCCTCAATACCCCCAGACGGAGGCTGAATCTTGGAGTCCACAGCCATGGTTCTCAGTTGACTCAGTGGATAGTTGATTTGTGGAGTTGTTGATAGCCGCTATCTGGAGAGTCAAAACGCAAAACGGGGGCGATCAACGGCCATTATAAACTACCACGGACGGCATGATGCTGCACGGGCACCCACAGCACGGAACTGATCCCGCGCGGGTCGACACAAAACGTCGCGGGGTCTCCAGATTTTTTCACCATGCCCCCAGATCTCCAGGTTATAGGATGATATAAACAAGGGATGGACAATTCGATACCACCTCGTTCCACTTAGCTGAAATGCCGACCAGGGTACATGATAGGAAAGGAACGCGGCAACCCCGCAGTTGTCTAATTGATCTCTCCATCGGCCTGTTCAAAGCGTCACTTGCACGAGTCAGGGACGTGTGCTGATATGATTCAAGGGCTGGATGAACTGCGGTTAACTCGGTTGAGGTCCGGTTAGAAGCTCTAGCGTCGGTAGAAGCTGGGGAAACTTCGTTTATGAGTCGGATAGCAATTATATGAGATTGTTATTGGTTCAATATGAAGATCCGGAGCTGTCGGCACTTGGGCAGTCCAAAAATAACATGATACCAGGTCACTAAGCTGAAGGATATGCTGGAATTAGACTACAAGAATGCTCAACGATGAGATTCTGATACAAACTGACCCCGTATCTCATCTTCAATGTCCTTCAACTTCATATCAATTGTTAGACTATGAAGCTACTGAGCAAGTTCACCGGCAGTTTTTCTGATCCCGTGAGCAGGCTCGGGCTCGTGAAGTGGGATAATGTCCAGGGACCCCTGCGTGCAACACTTGTTTCGGACGCGTAAATGACTGGCTCTCCAAGTTTCCTTCTCCTCAATCACCAATCCCCAAGCTTTCCGAAAACACTAGCTCCGCCTCCACGCGATACCCCAACCCGCCGTCGAATAGGACCGAGTCGGCTCCGTCCAATCGCCCTCGGAGCAAGACCATGGTAATGTGATACGGCAGTTGCGTGAGTATGGGGTCATGATATCCAGAAGCAGGATATGTATGTTTGTCATGATCATGTAATGCTCAATATGCATCAAGTTCTTCTTGAACGGGCGAAAGGATCGTTTCATGGATGGTAACATGGAAACAGACGATCGATGAAAGGGCCGATGCATTCTCCTGTAGATCGACTTGCTCCGCGGTTGCTGATCACCATAAGCACTTAGTCCCGGGGAACTTTCTTAGTGCGCTTGTAACCAAGTCCGCGCTATTTCCCCAGATTGATGATCCCTCGGCTCACGCACAAAGCGTAGGGTATTGCTAACGATAGTAACGGCTAACGGTACGCGCTATATGTTGTGAGAACTATCATACGACTTACTTATACTAGCGTTATAGTGGACTTTCGAGATTCGTCCGCACTTATCAATGCAACACCTCCTCCAGACTCAGGCAAGGTCGCAACAAGGCCAAAGAAGCTGGCATTGTCCGCGGAAACAAAGACAAAGTGACCGACGCGCTTATAAGTGCTTCCAGCTCCATAAACCGCTTGGAGAATAAGCCCCTCAATTATCACAAAGGCTTCCCCAACTGGATTTACATCTGGATCATCTACCTGGCGCCGCAATGTTGACCGCAAGGGCAGAAACGAAAGCGATTCCCCGCCCTGAAAAGTTGTCTCAAGAGTGTCTGGATAGGCGTAGATCGTTGACGACATTTCCAGAAGCTTCAACCAGGTGTATTCCGCGCCTATCCTCCTGCTACTTTCGAGGACAGTGCCTCCGCAGATACACCCTCGCAGTTGAATTGACCCCTTCACTTGTTGCGACCGGGAGGAAGTTTGAGCAAGATGACTTCTAACGTCAATGACTTCAATCAGGTCTTCATCTCGCGGTAGATTTGTCCTTTGAGGTAAAACACATGAGTCAACGGCAGCCCATGACCATGACGGAACACGCTCGGGATTTAGGGGTCGGGGCCCGGGCTCTAAGACAACCCAGTTGAGTCCTTCAACGATCCTTGACCTCCAAAGACCTGCTAGATATTCATCGCCGGAATTCTTCTTGAACATCTCGGCTATACCAGCCATAGCCATCAGCCGGTCATCGGGGCAGGTCAGACTGCATTTGGAGTATGTCTTGACCAGATTTATCCACTGCTGATAGACATCCACGGTCATTTTCTTGTCTTCTTCCTTTGCCCAGGCAGTCCTACGATGACCATCGTCAAAGAACGCATCGACAGCTTTGAGGTCAGGCGTGTACACTGCTTCGGTGGGTTGAGGCGACCACCGGGGAAACATCTCGCTCTTGTTCATTTCAAAGCATTCCCATACAGCCTGGGTCTTGGTGAAATGGAGCACTCTCGGCGACAGAATACGCTCCTGGAATACCCATCCACGATCAGTAAGTGGACCTTGTGTTAGTCGCTGCATGTGATGCTGGTCCCAAACGTCAAATCTCCTCGGTTTGCCATCGGCGAACGGAACCTTGATGTGCCCTACAAGTGTTTCCTGAGTAGTTCGTAGGCGGAATAACCCTTCATCAGGGCCTTCGGAAGCTGTTGCGGAGATGGTGCAGGCGGAGTTGGCATAGACCAGGTGCATCTGGAGCGATTCTCGGGCCCAATCCTCCGGCGAATCTTGAATGATGCACAGCGAGTCAATCCAGAGGTACCTGATGGAGAATCGACGTGCAACAGTGATGGCTTCCCTGAATGTCTTGGGGAGTTGAGATGTTGGTGCGCCCTTTCGGAAGACTTCAAAATTCGAGCTCAAAAGACTAATCGAAGGGATTTTGGCCCATCGGTAACTCAGAGTCATATACTCCGGAGGATCTGTGACATCTTGTGGGTAAAGACAAAGCTTCCAGGTATCCCTAGAACCAATGTCGATGAGCCGCGATGGGGCAAACTTCGGCGAAGACCGCAATCGATGACACAATTCGTGCGAGTCGCTACATGCTTCGTTCCACTCGGAAGCCAGCTGGTGGACCTTTTCTGATGAGGTGCTGGTTTGAAAGTCCGCGGCCCATTGCTGCAGCATCGAAGACTTCTCATCTGAACACCTTAGTGATACTACCAAGCTTGATGGGAAGGGAAGTCAACAAACCCTCGCACGGAAGGAAGCAAAAGACATTTCCTTTGTACTTGAAACTGGTCCACGGTCCCAGATCAAACTCTAGGTATCTTATGTGCCAATAGATAGCTCCGTACCAACGCGGTGCCCAAGTTCGTCGCCCCAGGCCGCAGTCAAAGGGTACCCAGGTACCAGGTTCATTGGACCAGCCTTTGATGGAGGCATCTGCCACGGAGTCCCAAAGTTTCGCACATACATAGCATCCATCGTCTACGGCCTGTTTGAAGCTAGAGAAAGTGCTGTGGTGCTGGCAATCTGTGTGGAGACTATTCTCAACTGCTTCTAAACCGGATTGCAACATATCAAAACAGACGCTGCAGAGTTTGCTAGGGTTCACCATCTCGCTCGTGAATTTGATACTAAAGATTATTAAAATACGGAATAAAGTGCTCTTGAATTTGATGGAATAGAAGTGACTAAACCCACGTTCCTGAAGCAGTAGAAGTTAGGTAAGATGCTTGCCTTGTCGCGAGGCAGATCGAATGTGAAGCGGGGTTCAGGCTGATCTCAAGGCAGAATTACAATAAAAAGAGCCTCGCTCACAATGATTTCGCCAATGTCTACTCCTAATGAATATCCATTCGAGACCGAATAATGCAGCAAAGTTCTCTCCAAGCCTGGTAGAATTGCGTGGGTGACGATAATTCTCCGCGTCTTGTCTTCAGTGGACGCCCAATTTTTGCAAGCGGGACCATTGTATTTTGTGCTGCAAACAATCACAGGCAGCAAACAGCAATACAGTTTTATCATGAACAAAACGAGGAAGTTTGGATAAGAGACGAGGCAACCATGCTTCAATATTCAAGTTGATATATTCACTTTCATATCTGAAATATTTGATCTCCTGGCCTGGCAAGACAGAGAGCTTGACGTTCAGTTTTCGCCTTTTGATCCAAATTACCCTGCGGCAGTGGGTCGTCGGCCGTAAGCCAGTAAGCCAAAAAACCAGCAACCCCGAAACAGCAGAAGCCACTGAGAAAAATAAGCCACCTGATACGCCAGGCCTGTGGCGTTTTTCATGCAGTGTAACGCTGGAAAATATTAAACGCCGCTTATCTCCCACCAAAGTTATGTCCGTCAACCGCGTAGCGGCCTTCAGTGGTGCACGCCAACACCCGGAGATAGGCTGCAATTGCCGAAGTGGATCACGACGTGCATACAATAAAGTTAACAACATCCCGATTTCGTCAATGCTTCTTGTAAATCTCCGCTCTCTACTGGACAGCTTAATGCTGAGATGGGGCTGAGTAGGAATGGCGTGCCATAGTTTTCGTATCAAACTCCGCCGTTTGGACTGTAAAGAAGACCAAAATTTAGAACTGTGCAGAAGATGAAGTTTATTTAAACCGTCTTCTTTCTCCCTTACCAGGACTTCTAAACCATTGACATCTCATCAAGTTTCTCTGATAACTACACAACTGAAATTCACCTCTTACCACTTACATACCACTTTGCTTTCAATATGGCCCGAGTCTGGTTCGTCACTGGTTCTTCTCGAGGAGTTGGCCGCGCTTTGGTGGAAAAGATCCTTGAGTCAGGCGATGTCGTCGTTGCAACTGCTCGCAACCCATCTCAGCTCGACGACATTGTCGCCAAGTATGGATCTGACAAGATTCTCGCAACTGCCCTTGATGTAACAGACTTCGACCAAGCCAACAAGGCAGCTAAGGAAGCTGTCGACAAGTTTGGCCGCATCGACGTGGTCGTCAACAACGCCGGCTACGCTGACATGGCATCCATCGAGGATGCAGACATTAAAGGCTTCCGTGAGCAGGTTGACGTCAACCTTTTCGGAGTCGTCAATGTTACAAAAGCCATCGTACCCATAATGCGCAAACAAAAGTCCGGCCACGTTATTCAAGTCTCAAGTGTCGGAGGCCGCGTCGGTACACCCGGAGCAGCAGCTTACCAGAGTGCCAAATGGGCTGTTGGAGGATTTTCAACTGTTCTATCACAGGAAGTGGCCCCCTTTGGTATCAAGGTCACCGTTGCCGAGCCTGGTGGCATCAAGACTGAGTGGGCAACCACTGCCACTCAGACGGCTAAGGTCAGCGAGCCTTATGAGCAGACTGTCGGCCAGATGATTCAGCTGGTCAAGGGACACTCAACGTGGACGGAGGCGTCTGAGATAGCTAGAGCTATTATTCATCTTTCGAATGTGGAGGACCCTCCATTGAGAATCATCCTGGGCAAGGATGCTCTCCAATATGCTCATATGGCGGCCAAGGCTCTTGCTGACTCTGACGAGAAGTGGGATAGCGTCTCAAAGCTGGAATTCTGATCTTGCAGTTTTGAGATCGCGATGCTTGGATAGACATCGCTGAAGCCTTTTGTACAATAGTCAATTGATGGTCTTAATTTTTTCTGAACTTGGATCCTTTTACCACCGAATTCACGATGAATGAATTCTCACCCGGCTGCTTTATCGCGACATCGATGATTTGAGATGTATGAGATTCAGTGCCGTCGCAGGATGACAGGATATTCTAGGCAGGTCACATATCACAACAAGCAAAGGTATGTCCAGGTCCAAATGCATAAGCGAATGTCTTTGTTGGTTGGCTGATCAATTTGATGCCTGTCCCACCACCAGACCCATACAATTATGCAGGAACATCAGATTTCACTGACAATCGGAATAAAAATATTCGATCGCCTTCTGCAAGACTGGAATTATTCAACCGCAGAATCATTTCCATGAAGCCGGTTTCATCCGCTAAAGTCTCATACACGAGCTCGGTTATCAAAATCCGTAAGGGTCTTATCTTAGCGTCCCGCTGACTTATCGGGTTTCTAAGGTTCGCTAAATCAGATCCGCCAGCGAACTTGAACATTGCGTCACACAACCATCAACAATTGAACTTCACTTTCACAACTCACCATGCTGTCCAGAAGTCGAGAAGCAAGAAGCATTGTCGCTTCGCTACGCAGGCCACATGTGCTGCGACCAGTCAGCCCCGCATTGGCGCGTCACAATGCCAACAGCTTCCATACAACAACGCCAAGAAAAACAGATGGCGTATTTCAGGGCCTAGAGGATAAGAGGCAGCCGATGCCGTGGATAGAGGCGTTCGAGCGTCAGCAAAAGGGCCTCCCGGCTCATAAGTCCGATGACTATCCCAAGGAACGCGATCTGACCCCCAAGAAAATGAGCGACAGCTATCATCGCGTCGTGCTTCCTCTCAAGAAAGACCCTTGGCTGTCAGACACTTATGTCAACTCTTCCGGTCACATACGGCAAGCACATCAATGAAGCGATTGCAAGCCCTAAACTAACTTTTACGATAGACTCGGAACATTATTCATGGACCTCGATGCACTCTCTGGAATCATCGTCTACAAACATACCGGTCCGGGAGTTACTACAGTGACCGCCGCTCTGGACCGTATCACAATAGCGCATCCACTCACCGAAATTTGCGATCTTGAGTACAGCGGTCAGGTCACTTATGCCTCTGGCAGGAGTAGTGTCGAAATCACCTGCAAAGTCGCCAAGGCTCGAGAAGAAGGCGAGCCCAGCAAACCCGAGGATGTCCTTCTGACATGCACCTTCACTATGGTCGCCCTGGATCCAAACACAAGAAAACCAGTCAACATCCCCAAGCTGGTCCCCACCAATGCGGAAGAAGAAAAAATCTTCAAAGCTGGAGAGGCAAAGTCGCTGTCCAAGAAGGAAAACTCCAAAGCTTCGCTCCTTCAAACTGAACCCAACGATGCCGAATCCGCTTTAATTCATCAAATCTGGTTGCGACAACTTGCATACCACGATCCGAATAATGATCTTCGCCAACCTTCCAACGTCGTCGCTATGTCCAAGACCCAGCTTTCAACGGCTGCGATCATGCAACCTCAGTACCGAAATCGTCACCAGACCATGATCTTTGGTGGTTTCCATTTAAAACAGACCTTCGAGCTTGCGTTCTGTTGTGCGGCCAGTTTTGCTCATGCCCGACCGACCTTCATCAGCGCTGATCCTTGCACTTTCCGAAATCCCGTTCCTGTCGGCAGTGTCTTGTACCTGACCGCTACTGTCGCATACACTGATCCTCCCCTGCTGGAGGAAGACGGCACTGAGCCTGGCTTCCCATACCCTGAGAAGCCCATGACCCGAGTGCATGTTCGAGTTGATAGCAAGGTCCGTGACGTTGAGCATGGTGTCGCAAAGCCAACTGGTCAGTTCAACTATACCTTCTCGGTGCCCAAAGATCTTAAGGTCTTGCCGCATACGTATGAGGAGTACATGGTGTATATCGATGCTAGGAGACGTGTTTCGCTGGGTGATAGTCAGCGAAAGGAGGAGTCAAAGGCCTTCTCGGAGAAGAGGCCTGAAGCCACGGATAATGTCAACCTGATTGGATAAGGGGGATTGGTGCTTATGTGAGCTGCGAATGAGGAAGCCTAGATAGTCTCGAAGGCCGGTGCTGATATCTGAAGGAGGATAAGGAAGGCGACACCTGAGGGGAGGATGTAATCATTATGTCCGAATCTTAATACCGAAATAAGAACTCTTAGGATAGAAGTAAGCCCAAAATGGATTACATTGAGCCATTGTTCACCTCCATATGCGATAAGACCGTTAACTCCGGGCTAGAGCACTACTTTTGGTCGATTTTGAACAAGTCGTTCACCTTTCACCCAAACACACTCTAAATGATATCTGATATCGTGAGCAAGCCCGCAATTGCTGAGATGGCACTTTCAAGAGAAGAACGACTACAACTTGCAGCTATTGATCCCGAGCTGGACGACGTAAGTCTCCAGTATCGATATGAATGACTTCAAACTGATCTGGTCCAGTACCTCAAAACAATAACTATTCCCCAGATTGACACTTCTGATGAAACGAAGGCAATCGCAAGTTTGAGATGGTATATGAAAAGTCTGCACAAGCTGCCTGATCCAGAAAGTGGTGTTGCTGAGCGCGATATCTATTATACTGCAAGAGATGGCCACAAGTTGCGCGCTCATGTATACGAACCAGCAGAAAGGTCTGAGTTACCTCCGCCGTTGGTTGTTTATATCCACGGTGGTGGCTGGACTATCGGATCTCCAGAGGATGCTGAGCGCTCGTGTCGTGATATTGTACAAAAGCTCGGGGTCGTTTGTTTGGCGCCTTCTTATCGTCAAGGACCTGAAGACCCATTTCCAGCTGGCATAAACGATGTATGGGACGGCTTGAAATGGATTGCTGTGAATGCAGAGTCTGAGCTGAAGGTTTCACTGTCGAAGGGTTTTATCATTGGTGGTTCATCAGCTGGAGGAAACATGGCTGCGATAGCCAGCCATCTGGCCCGAGACGAAAAGCTGACCCCTGCGATAACTGGAGTCTTTCTCCTCGCTCCAATGATACTACCACCGGAGAAGGAAAATGCACTACCCGAGAAGTACAAGGAACTTTATCAGTCTCGGACCCAAGCTGAGTGTAAGAATGATCCCATTCTCACTCCAGCTTTGGACAAGATATTTCACGACTCTGCAGCTGGGGATATATCCTCGCCTCTATTTGTTCCGTTCATGTGGCCAACGGGTCACCACAACTTACCCAGGGCGTATTTCCAAGTTTGTGGAATGGATGTCCTTCGTGACGAGGCTTTGATCTACGAGCAGGTCTTGCGTGAAGATAATGGGATTGAGACGCGGTTAGATATCTATGCTGGTATGCCTCATATCTTCTGGGGCGCTTTTGCACATTTGAGCCAAGGGAAGAAAGCAGCTGTAGATCTTGTTGAAGGCATCAAGTGGCTTTTGAAGTGATAATTCGGTCACTTGGCCCTGACTGCTGTGAAGCAGTATCTTACAAGACGTTTATAGACTCTTATGATCTTATACTGGCTAGGGAAGGCAAGAAAACTCAGGACCTTGACCCTAAGTGATGAAAATATTTAGGATCTAGCCTAAGCTTAGGGGACTCTGGTTTATTTTGACACCCTATATCAATGTCTGATGTTTTCTTGCTCCCTGAGGCCTGGTACATCGAAGAATCTCCAAAGGCTCATTAGTTTTCCTCCATGGCCTTTGTAATTATGCCTTCTCACTCTCTTCCTTCTTCTCCGCCGCTATTTGTACCAACAGTTCCGATGACTCCTCCTCCCGACCAAGAGGCACAAAGATATGATCATGATAGAAACCACTAACCGGGTTACAACCAATGCCTTTTGCCGCTAGTCTTGTCGCGATGACCGCCATGAATCCGATAGCTTCCAAGCTCGATGTGACATTGAGACTGATCATTTTACAGGGGAAGAAGTATTCAATCTTGTGTGACTCTGCGTATTCCTTGCTAGTAATCACCGTGATTCCTTCAGACTCCTTGAAGACCATTTGCGTTTCGGATAGGGGTGGTAGATTGGAGGTGTCGGTGAGCGTGGCGAAGACGTAGGTGGTTGAATGGACTGTATGGGTGAGGGTTGAGAGGAGCTTGCTGAGTGAGAGCTCGCCAGGATCGTTGGCTATTAGAGACATGGTTGCGCACTTGAGTGCTACCCTGACTGTATTGGCGGTGAGACAGAATGTTTACTTGAAGTATTCCAATGCAACAGAGCAGACGACTTCTTAGAGCTTTGTATTTTGATGATGGAGTACAAAATGCGGATGCAGTCAATGGTAGGGCGCGCCTGCAGAGCTAATGACGTCACTTCAAATCCACTACTGTCGATGGGATCAAGGCTTTCAAGTATGTGTTGAACATTGGCTGTACTAAACTAGTGATCGGAGCAAGGTATATGAAGTACAATACCATTTCCATCTTGAGCACTTATACCGCGATAGGATCAAACATCAAGCACCCTAGAGACAGCTGGCCTCCTTCTCAGCCTTGGCCTTGTTGAATGCATCGATAGCGGCACCAGTCTTGATGACAGCAGAAGGTGCATCGAGAGGAGGCAAGACGAGTTCGACCAACTGCACTTCATCAGCAAGGTCTCTCGATCAAGGCGAGAAAGGGTGAAGTCTTACCTCAAGGCAGCCAACATTGCCAAAGTCGGGGTCTTCAAGGAGCGACGATAGCTCTCCGCAAGTCTTGATAGGGCCGTGATACTTGGATTCGAATGCTGGTCCGAAAGTCTTGCCGAGCATGGAATAGTCCAGAACTGCGACCTCATTATAAAAGGCCTCCTTGCCGTGAATGAGACGCTCGACGGTGTATCCGCCATTGTTGAGCACGAATCTGGATCATGTCAGCAAACGCTAAAGACTGTCGTCAGAACTGAGAAGTGGGTACTTACATGATTGGCTTGAGGTCCCATCGCAGCATATCTGCCAGTGCCTGAATAGTGAGGTGCATGGAGCCCTCTCCAGTGACGAGGATAGGCCTCTTCCACTTTCCTTCGCTTTCCTTGATAGCCTGACCAACTCCAACAATTGCGCCAGTAGCATACCCAATGCTGCCATATACAGTTTGGTTGAACATCATCACTCCGCTGGGGAGTTTGGTATCGCACAGGCCGAAAGCGGACGTTCCGGTCTCACCAATGATCACATCACCTGGGCGGAAGAAGGAGCTTAGTGCCTGCGTCCGTCAGTATCAGGCTTCACTAGAAGATGCACCAGAGTGACCTACACCCCAGAGAAAATCTTGCTTGAGCTCGTCGCCGGCCTGAAAGTTGAACTTTGGATATGGATCCCAAGTGACGTGTCGTGAAGCGATGGAAACTGGGTTCGAACGAAGCGAATCGACGAGGCGTTGCAGAACCTGAGAGAATTAGCTGGCTTTGCCAAAGGTGACTGTAAGCTATACTCACATGCTTCATTGAGACCGGGTACTGGGTCTTGCCAATCGAAACCGCGAAACGTTGGAGGTCAATCACAATGGCATCCTTGTTGACAACAGTCGTAAACTCGCCCGTGTTGAAATCAGAAGGATAATTGCCAATCCAAATGACTGTGTCAACAGATTCAAGCGCCTCCTTCACAGCAGGCAGAGTGCCAGCGCCGGAGTGGACACCTGCGAACTGGGGAATGGCTTCATCAAGGCCTCCTTTGCCCATCGCCGTAGTGAAGGTTGGGAGGTTGGTCAACTTGATCAACTCATGCGATTCTTCGAGTACACTGTTGCGCACAGCACCTATAGATAATTAGTGTGATGGTTGTGCAGCTGAGACCTTAGGACTTGCCTCCATCAACAATAATAGCAGGGCTATTCGATCTCTCCATCAACTTTCTGATTTCTTCAACAACACTCTCCTCGAGAGCTGGATCGTTTGGGTGCAGCTCGGTAGGAATTGGGACGTCGAGTCCCTCGGCATCGATCATTTCGTACGCGATATCGACGCTGAGCCCGATATAGACGGGCCGGCTCTCACGCATCATGGTAGTAAGCGTTTCGTCGATCTCTCGAGCCGCAGTAGGTACATAGTTGATCACAACAGTTGCAGCCGTGATGTTCTTAGCCATGTTCTCATACATGTCGAACTTCCCGTTGCCAAGACTGTGATGCATGATTCTCTTGTTGCGTACAGCATCGACAGTTGGGTAGCCAACGATATGCACAACAGGAACAAATTCCGCATAGTGGCCAGCCATACCGCAATAGGCGGAGAGTTCACCGGGTCCAAAGGTAGTGACAAAGGCTCCCGCACCACGGACACGGGCGTAGCCATCTGCCGCGTAAGAAGAGATGAGTTCATTGGGGTTACCCTTCCAAGCGAGGTCATTGTCGGTGACGAGATCCAGGAGGGCGAGTTCGTAGTCTCCTGGAACACCAAAGACTGAGCGGATGCCGAGCTCGTGAAGACGGCGGAAGAGGTAGTCACCAACTTTGATCTGAGGCATAGTGGATGATGCAGTGGTTCCTGGTTTGGATAGGAAGTGAAATATTGAGTATAACAAATGTATTGAGTAAGAAGACTGTTGCGAATGTTTTGCTGTTCTGTTATTTCTGAGGGACCAAGCAGAGATATTTATACTCGGACCTCAATAGTCAAGGTTGTCGTTGTGTTAAGGGATGATGCCGTTACAACCGCCCTTCGGACAAGAAGCATTGAAGATGGTCGTTCAGTACACCATGGCTGCTTATGCGGCATCATTATGGATGGTGCGGAATTAGAACCCTCTGAGAGGAGGCGGAATGCAACATATGGCTCTGCTATATCGGCCGTGCTCATACAAAGTAACATCGAAGCGCTGCGTTCCGCTGCGAGCCGTGTGTATGGTGAGCCGCAAGTGCCGTGCCAAGGTTCAGCAGACTTAGTGGCTTGCCTGTTGGGGTAGCGGTGACGGCCAAAAATATCCGCTGGCCCATGACCCTGGTTCTTAGCAATTTTCGCATCTGACATGCATCCAAGCTGATAAGGGATGGGCGTTGTGATGTTAACTTCAAATCGTCTTTCTGTTGTTGCTGCCCGCGATACTTCACTGAGCTGCCTTATAATCAATCCATCGTTGGGTCATCGACCTGACAAGTTTAGGCTAGAAACATCTCGGAGAGCTTCGTAACTGGTATTATAAAATTTGTTAACTTCTGTTTACAGTGTTTAAGCACAAAAAGTAATAGATCACAATGCAAAAATAAGACCCTGAGTGGATTGAGGGCCATGTCAAGAATTATCGCATACAGCAGTGAAAAGTAGTGATGGGGGCAGCACAGTATTTCGAAGAATTTCAGGGCCAGTGGGGTACGCTAGGCTAGGGTTGCGGTGATACGCGGTAATAATTGATGGTTGCGTTGCGGGCTGAACAAACGTGCGATGACATTCCATGAAAGCCATCTATGTCACAGCGCAACGTCGAAGCGGAATAAAACCGCGTCAGGCAAGAGATGCGGCAAGTACAGAAATCTTAGTATCTCAAATACCTGGAAATTGCTTTCAGTGTAACATATTGCTACCAACTCAAGGGCATAGAATGACGAAGTCCTGCATGGTATGATATCGGGTTCCCCGAAGTTCAGTGCTCCATTCCGAGTCTCATCCGCCGCTAACTCTATAGGGGCGGACGCACTTACGGGCCAATGAGGGCCCGTGGTTGAGGGCTCAAGATAAACACTCCCAGCGGCATTACAATCGACTTCGCTGCATCTGAAGCTCTTGTTCGCTGCCATTCTTCCAAATTCCACAAGGATCGCGGATACTTACAGATCCTTATGTGTTCAAAATTCAGTAAATAATCCGTAGTAAGGTTAAGTAAGGTATTGCCGTTGGTCCCTCCGACGCTATCCAAATTAATCCCCAGCAATGTCTCATCAATATGACGAGCCCGCGTTGGCAATCGTCAAGTAGCTGTGGCTGTCACTCAGAACTTTCCCGTACTCATTTTTGACCTTCATAACTTTTGAGATTTCTAATTGTGAAAGAGCAAACATTTGTGATGCGACAAAGCCAACATGCAGCTGAAGTCTTACCCGTCAGTGTCGTATCAGAAGGAGCATCGGCCGTCAATTGGCCACTAAAGTCGCTCATAAGATCTCAAATCGCCTCGTCGGAAAGTAAATGACGCAATGAGAGCTCAAAGAGGCCGCCTGGCTCCTTATAGGCTCCAGTTCCAAAGAGGCGACCGTACACACGCAACATGCGAAGAAGCCATTAAAGTTGTGAAACAGGCTATTGAAGTCACTGAAGAGGATAGTCTGGAGCGCATGGCCCAGCTGAGAAATTATGCTAATTTCCTCGGTGATCGATATCTGAGGACGGGAAACATCAGCGATCTTGAAGAGTCCATTCACATATTCGAAATGGTCTGTGGTCGTGTTGCAGATGAAGAGGTGTACCTGGACAGACACAAATGTCTCAGCAACTTTGGCATTCAGCTCAGTCGAAGATACAGAAGGATCGGAACCGTGGCTGATTTGAAGCAAGCGATACAAGTCGGACGAAAGGCTTGTGAACTGAGTCCCGACGACGACAGCAAGTCGAAGAACCTCTCCAACCTAGCGATCATCTTGAAGCACGAATACTTCAGAACAGATGATCCGGACGCTCTTGAGGAGGCAATCAGTGTGCAGAGAAAGGCTGTAGAGGCCGTCCATAAGAATCACCCCGACATTTTTGCTACATTTCACAATCTGGCAACCCTTCTCACTACGAAGTACAAGCTTACGCAGAAGCTGGAGGACCTCGAAGAGGCGTTGGGACTTGGGCGACAGGCTGTTGACTTGACACCGAAGGATCATGCCAACAGAGCTGCTTGTCTCAACACCCTAGCAGTGCAGTTGAGTGACATGTCCAAAAAGACTGGACTATCGAGCCATTTACACGAAGCTATCAGTTGTGGGCAAGAAGCACTGGATGCCACGGGAGAAAACCACCCAGAGCGTGTTAATAGGCTGGTCAACCAAGGTGGTCGATATGGGGATTTGTTCTGGGAGACGAAAGAAAAAGAACATCTCACTGCCGCCATTGCACACTTAGAATCTGCCTTATATAGCCCTAGCACTTACGATGATTCTCGCATTCGTGCAGGAAAAGAACTCATCCAGTACTATGCGGCAGTACCTGACTGGGATAAGGCTTATGAAGCTGTCAAGACTGCGATGGATCTTATTCCCAATCTCATCGCACAGACTACTAGCAATGCTGATAAGCAGGATGCGCTGGTCCAGGTTTATGGCTTATCATCCGATGCAGCGGCTGTAGCACTCTCGACAAACAGAGGAGCTCTTGCTGCATTGCGGTTTCTGGAACAAGGACGGGGAATGATGGCAGCTTCCGTTGAAGAATCACGGATGGAAAGCCTCGATCTTCGGACTGAGCATCCCGAGCTCGCAGAGCGCTTCAACCAATTGCAAGGTCGAATCGGTTCCTTTGGAGCTGTCAGTCGTTCCAGTGGCGAGATCCACAAACCTTTATCATCAGGTCGAGATGCCGTAATGAGCCATGACCTCGGCGACCTTCATGAACTACTTGACGAGATCCGCCAAAAGCAGGGGTTTGAAGACTTTCTATCTGCCCCAAGCGAGACTAGCATCAAGAATGCTGCCATTCCGGGAGCGATTATTGTCATCAACGTCAGCGAATTCCGCCGTGACGCTATCGTCGTGGAGCACAACAAGATTCGCAGCATTCCTTTGCCTCAGCTTATGATCCAGGATATAAAATCCAATACCCAACAAGCTCATACTTCAAGTCCAAAGATACTGGAGTGGCTGTGGGATATTATTGCCGAACCCGTCCTTGGGGCACTAGGAGTCAATGAGGTTTGTCCTGAAGAACGCCTGCCACGTATTTGGTGGATCCCTACAGGCGTATTGAGCATATACCCTCTCCATGCAGCTGGCCGACATTATAAAGGATCCCAAGAGACCGTAATCGACAGAGCCATGTCATCATATAGCTCGTGTATCAGAGCCATTATCCGGACTCGGAGTCGTGCAGGTCTAAACCCGTTTTCCTTGGGCAACGAACGGGCTGTGCTTGTATCCATGGAGCGAACACCGGGGTACAGTACACTCCCATCAGCTGGCAAGGAAATAGCCCAGTTACGTCCCATCTGTGAGTCCAAAGGATTTGAGGTTGTTGAACCGAAGTCCCTCAAGAAGACATTGTTTCGCAGCTTCCAGGGTGCAAGGTTTTCCACTTCGCTGGCCACGGTGCCACCAACCTTCTCGACCCTTCCCAAGGCAGCCTTTTGTTGGAAGAAGAACCTCTAACCGTGTCAAACCTCCTCGAAACCAACATCCAGCAATACTCACCATTCCTTGCATACCTCTCGGCATGCGGCACTGGATAGATTGCCCACGAGAAGTTCCTCGATGAAGGCATTCATCTCATCAGTGCTTTTCAGCTAGCTGGATTTCGTCATGTTATCGGTACTCTCTGGGAGGTTGGTGATGACATCAGCGTTCATATGGCAAGGATCACCTACGAAGCTATTCAGCGAGGTGACTCGGCAGATGAGTCGGTATGTCGAGGCTTACATAAAGCTACATTGGAGCTACGCGATCAATGGTTCAAAGAACAGACTCCAACTCTTGGTCGCAAGAGGAAGGCAAGATCCATTCTAGGAGATGAAAGAGGAAAGATGTTTGGTCCCCGTGATATTGAAGCCTTGGATGATGACGATGAAGAAGATGTTTCTAGATTGCCGCAATGGGTTCCCTATGTTCATTACGGAGTATAGGCCATAGCTAAACATCTTTTACTATAATGGAGATCCGAGCTGAACTTCTCCTCGGGGTTCGCAGCAGCTTATTATGCATGCTGGATGTGTAATCTGCTAGTAGAGCTTCATGGCATCTACACTACCATTTTCCCTGCCTTCTAATCTTTTTGCGCCACTTTCCAAGTTGCTTCCATTTGCATCACTATCGGCCAAGCCCTTTTTCGTTAAGTCCTTCACCTTCCGAATCTCAGCTGACATTTGAGATGTAAGTGCCACGATATCCGCACCGCAGTTCACAAAATGGAAGCCTTGCTCATATCGCTGAGCAGCTACTTAATAATTAGCATACCAGATACAGACTTTCAGAGAGCTTGAGCCCTGTCACTTACCAGTTGCTGCATCAAGAGCGAAATGTCCTGCATACTTTCCAGCTGCCAAAGTTGCGTCTAAAATCCGTTGAGTCGTCTGTTGCACTTCAGGTGTTGTTGCATGATCAAATGCAACGTAGCCTAGTGAAGACGCAAGGTCATTTGGCCCGATAAAGAGCATATCTATTGAAGTATCGTCAATAAATCTGTGATGAGATCCAGTGTGTAGGGCGACATACCAATACCATCGACCTTGGCAATCTCCTCAACATTTTCCACGCCTTTGCGAGACTCGATTTGCACGAATATCATCACATTGCTATTTGCGTTGAGCAAATAGTCACGGCCGGTTAGGTTGAAAGCTGCTGGAGCAAACATGGCACCAGTGCCTCGGAAACCATTCGGGTAACTCTTTGAGGGGTATTTGGCCGATTCAACAATCTGCATCGCCTGTTCCTTCGTCTCGCACATCGGCACCATAATCGCATGGGCTCCTGCATCTAGTGCTCGCTTCACCATCCACGGCTCATTGCCCGGAATTCTGACAACCGGTGACACGCCACTTGACGAAATGGCACTGATTTGAAGGTACATGTTGTGATCATCGATATGGCCATGCTCACAGTCAATAAGAACCCACTGCTATGTTAGTCGGGTTTGATTTATCCTAGAGTAGATTGACTGACATCTTGACCTAGAGGTGCAATGGTTTTGGCGAGAGCATGTCCCGGTAACGCAAGCCATTGTCCCAGGCTTGGACCTTGACGACCTCGAGCTCGCTCTAAAGATTCTTGGAGGCGTGTTTTCCCGGATATATTGACTACTGGAGAGAGGTTTTGATAAGCCATTGTGAGTGTTATCTGTACAACTAAGCAGTTAAGAGTTGATCGGCCAACTGGCCGTATTGATGTGATGACTTACATGGTATAACCCGGCCGGAGCTCGGTCCGGAGTGGGTCGACCCCGCGTTCAACTGACGACTGTCTCCTCTTTCGTGATAGGGAGAACGTTAAGTAATCTAGGTAATCAAGATAAGCTTCTTGGTTCGGCCAACAGAAGTAATTCCGATATCGCTAGCCATTTGTCCCTCCCTTTCATCCTCCAGTATTGCTCCTAAATCCTCAATAACGTCGTCCATTTGTCCCGTTACTACTTGATTAACTAATCGTACTGCAACATCCACCATTATTAACATTCTTTATCACGATCATGAGTTCATACGACGTCATTACATCACGAGTTTGGCAGGCATGCGTGACTTGTCGAAGGAAAAAGGTCTGTCATGAATGATCTGTGTGTTCACGATACATTCTCTTACCCAACAGTAGATCAAGTGCGACGGAAATAACCCCTGTCACAATTGCGACTCCCGCGCTCTTGCATGCGATTATCCTGGCAGCAATGATAATGCATCTCATAGTCGCAAGTCTCTGGCCTGGTACCACATCTAATCATGGATCAGCGTTGACGTCTCGTAGTTATGCAGCCATGTACGAAGCTCGTTATCGGGAGCTTGATGAGCTTTGTCAAAAATTACAGGTTGTAGCAGCACAACTAACAAAAGCTATTGACAAACTACCTCAGGGAGGATGCACTAATGCTTGTTCCCATCCCTCTCCTTCTGCGTTGCCTGATCAGAGTTCACTACCTCAACAGGACGAGAATTCAGCGTTAGCCAGCTCCGTTACTGACTCTGGAAGTAACAGTCACTCTCGACCGCGGCCCAGTGATGCTGACGAGCAACATGTCGACAAGAACCAGGAGCAAGTGAATCATCCCGGAGAGTTCGGAACTCAAGCATTTGGATCCTTGGCCCACGACTCATATGGCGCTCTAAGGTCAGTCCTCGAGAACTCTGCTTGCGGTATGTGTTAATTTGAGAAGGTTCGTTGGTGGCGCGAATAATGAGTTTCTGCTACAAGCGGTTGATAGTTTGGCTCTGGCTACATGCCAGGGCTCTGATGGTTCTCCTTACTCCGTCGGAAGCCAACAAGGCACAACTCGGGTGATAGAAAGACCAAAGCCTGAGCTTCCCTTTTTTGTTCATGGTCTCAGATGGCGTGACCTACCCTACCTCCCCAAGGCGGAGGACATGAACCTACCACCGAAATACATGGCTGATATGCTGGTTGGTCTATATTTCGAGCATTACCACTATACCTTTCCTGTACTTTACAAGCCGCACTTCACCGAAAACTACAAGAGTCTATACACCTCACAAAGGGGCTTTATACAAGATAGTGGGTTCCTTTCGGTTTTCTTCGCGGTTTGTGCTTGCGCATCAAGTTTGACCGCCCCTGACGGCAATCACTCATCCTTCCCTGGCCTTGAGTTCTACGAGAAGGCTCTGGTCTTGCATTACGCTACGACCGGCCAAGCTACTAAGTCTAGGGCACAGTGCCTAGCATTGATCTCGATGTGCTGTGCTGGTTGGAATACTTTGTCAACGAGCTGGCATTTTGCTGGTCAAGCTGTAAGGGCTAGTCAAGAATTGGGGATGCATTTGGAAGTAGTAAGTGAGCAGGGCTCAATAATGCTGAAGAATTCAACTGACTAGGAATAGACACCACCAACCACGGAGTCCCCAAGAAGTCCAGCAGCTTCAATTGAGGTTGAACTTTCCAGAAGAATCTGGTGGAGCATCTACTGCTTAGATAGGTATGTTCAGAGGAGTGATTGATGTCTCGTCCGCTAATCACCGCAGAATTACTTCTATCTGTCTTGGTAGGCCAATGGCCGCAAATGATAGCGACTGCTACTGTGCTTTGCCACTTCCACTTGGAGACGAGGAACTAGATACACTATACAGTGTGGAGGGAACTTTAGACCATGACATGAACCAGCGATCAGCTCTATCAGGCTTTCTAGATCTCATAGGGCTTTGCAAAGTATCTGGCGAAGTGCAAAGCATTCAGTCGCCGAGTGAGATACGCGACCTTGGAAGAAAGGTTGGGCAGAAGAGGGTCATGGATCTAGCGCTGGGGCAAGAGAAGTCATTAGACATCTGGCTCAAAGATCTTCCAGAACATCTACAATCATCCGAGAGGTAGTCTGACCGTTAGACCTTTTTGAATGCCTGCTGATCATTAGTTATCCCACTAGCATCATGAGTACAGGATCTAAGTCTGACCTATCTGTCCAAAACTTGATCATACACGATGGAACACTCGTTGCTCTATACCAGTAAGTTTTAGCAGGTCCCTAGATCCAGTGAAGAGATCACTGACACGTTAGTTCTAGGACTTTTGCCCGTAGAAAGCATTCATTCAGTCAGCGACAAACCGTAGAGAATTGTGTAACCGCTGCCAGGAGTTGCATTAATAATTCGAGGCATATGAGAGACTTCGTACCGCCATCCCACTATCTAGCATTATGTGTAAACTACCTCACTATATCTGGTCTTGTCCTGTAGGTGCACTAGGAAGAAGGCAACATACAATGCTGACAAAAGTCTTGACAGGTTACGAATGACGAACCCAGAGGGCATACGGGAAGATGATGACTTACAGCTCTGCATTCAGCTTCTAGGAGACTTGGAAGTAACCTGGTCCGGTGCTACCAGGGGGAAGATCATCATTGAGGAGGTACTACAGACTTCTTATGACAACCAAGAGGGACAGCAAATGAACATTGATTTCCAGACATTATTCCAAAATCCCGATCTCGATCTGACCAATTTGGACTTATCCCAGGGGTTCTTTGAAAACTTTTGGGGAACATTTGTTTGATTGCCCTTGAGGGGTGCACAAATAGCATGAAATGAAGGCCAAGATGCCGGGTAAAAGCCCTACACAGAAACATCCCAAAATTGTCCTACAACGTTTCTCACTCGTCTGATTCCCTCTTCAATCTGTTCTTTCTATACAAAGGTCAGCAGCTATATCTTGAAAACTGGGGAAGCCAATCTTACAGATGGACTTGCAAACGAGAACCGGAAAAAGGCAGACTCTGGATCCGCCCCTCTAGCTGCGGTGGAAGTCTTGTCAGGGCCTTGCCAAGCGTGGTAGTAAGACCCAGGTGTCAGAAGGACAAGTTGTTCTGCCAAAGCGTTCCAAAGTTCGGTGGCGAAAGCCTGCTCTGGGTCTTCAATCTTGCCATCCCGAAGTTTAGTAAACCGACGGACCCCATGGAAATAGAACTTTGACCAGACAAACATCCCTGCTTCGGGTTCGATGTAACTGAAGACAGGCATCAGCTTTCCATCTGAGTCTGAGATGCAAGCAACGTGGCCTTGAGCCTGCGGCACCGGGGACTTGGTCGCCGGTAGGACTGTGAAGGAATCTTTGAAGGCTGTAATAAGCCAATCTCGTCTGGTTCTGTACTGAAACTGGAGGCCTTGAAGCCATGTTAAATATCCATCAATACCCCAGCTTTGGAAGAGTGCCAATGTTAATGCTTGACTCAGCCCAGCTGGGTCTTGAGTCTCGACTTCAGTGGCCCGCAGCAACCTCTCTGTAAACACTGAGTTGGCCACGAAGAAGCCCAGCCTCAGGCCAGGGAAGAGGGTTTTGGAGAATGACTCGAGACGTATGACACGTCCCTGAGTATCCATCGAGAGAAAAGAGGGTATCAACGATTCGAGAAACTTGTTAGATGATACAGGAGTGAAGGCCTGCTCCTTGTTGGTGCATTTAGGGAACTGAAGGCAATAGTATGGGTCATCTTCAACGAGTACGATATCTAGAGGGTTAGTAAAATCGAAGACAAATCTTATGAACCATTTACCCACCAAATTCGACACAAACTGCGTAGATTTCCCTTCGCCGCTGAGCTGAAATTGTGACACCCGTTGGATTCGAGCCTACGGGGACAAGGTAGAGACTGTAGGTAACTGTCAGTACTGTTCTAAGTTTTCCCATGTTGTTGACCTACAGCCGAGGTCGCCTTTGACCGATAAATGTTTCATCCCAGCTTATCAGCATCTTTCGCAATCCTGTGGCAGACATTCCCTGTTCATCGGCTAAGACAGGTGTTGCTCTGATGCCCAATGGTATCCACAAAGCCTGTGCCGATGGATAAGTGAACTCGTCAACTATCACATAGTCATTGTCCTCACAAAGAAGGTCAACGACTTTGGACCATGCGTTTGTGTTTCCAGGGTGCAAGAGATATTCATGTTCGCAAGGAGGAGCATGCATACGCTCAGTGAGCTCTCGTGCTAAGCTCAAGAGCTTCTGGTTACCAGCACCGGAGCCTTTAAATGGTTAGTAGGATGCACATGGTGTTATCGTGTTGTTAAATGGGCCTACCATATTGCAGGAACTCCGTCAAGTCCAACTTGCCACTATTCGGGCCACGTCCAAGATCAAGGCTAACTAGTGGGGTTTCGATAGAAGGTTCAGTATGTGGTGGCTGACATTCGAAGATTGCCCGCTCAACTGGGAACAGAGATGGATGAGGTAGACCTGGCATAACCTTAGTCAAAGGAATCTGTTATCCAAGGAACGGGTCATAGTTACCTCCCGCTAAACTTATCATGCCATCCTTGCCCATAAATCGAATAATGTCTTTGAGAGGCGATGGATGCCGCGCTTTGCTCTTTACATTGATATGATGAGAAAGGTCTATCGGAAGAAATTTGTGGTTTATGCTACCCATTGTCGTTGTAAATGAAGGATAAGATTTATTTTCAGTGAATTCTTAGCTCCAGGGTGCCCCAAGTTGGAGTGAGTTGTATCATTAAAAAATGAGCTGTAAAAAGAGTGTCTAATAGAGCCAAAGGTCATCCGTCCGTTGATAACGGACGGAGATCCGATGAACTGTGGAGTTGAGGCAAGATAGGCAAATGCCGGACCCGGACGGATCTCGGAAGCGGAGCATGCCAGAACAGAAAGTATGAAGCGTAGGCTTCTCCAAACAAAAAGTTTCAAGCGACAAGCCCAATCTGTCAACATGGGAAACACCATTTCATACGACGAAAAAGCCTATGATCTGAACCTCGGTGACAAGGGCAAGATTCGCGGTATTCAGTTTGATCAGAAATCTCGAAGATATGCTGGCATTCCGTATGCGCTTCCACCAACCGGCAATTACCGTTGGCGCAAGCCGAGGCCTCTACCGTCTTCGTACACTTATACAAACGATAAAGATGGTCCTTTCGATGCGACTCAGTTCAAGGCTATATGTCCACAAAAGGCATTCCACGTTGGAAAGGCCGAAGGAGGTGACGGTACCTACAGCGAAGACTGCTTGTTCATCAACATCTGGACGCCTGTCGGCGATGAGAAGACCTCAAAATGGCCTGTCATGCTATGGTTGCATGGTGGCTGGTTCCAGATGGGTGACCCCTCACAAGACCCAGGCATGGACCCAACGGAACTCATTTCTACCGGCGGCTTTGATGCTATTGTGGTAGCTATAGGCTATCGACTGAACATTTTTGGCTTCCTCGCTGGAGAGGCCCTTCTCGAAGAAAGCCAAGGTGATTCAGCAGGCAATTTTGGTCTTTGGGACCAGCGAATGGCAGCTGAATGGGTGAAGGAGAATATTTCTCTATTCGGAGGAGACCCCAACAATATCACTCTAGCTGGCCGAAGCGCTGGTGCATATAGCGTTGAGGCTCAGATGTTGCACGAATTTCGGAAGCCAGGACCTAAGACATCTTTGTATCGCCGTATTTTCATGAACTCAAACGCTATTCCTGCACAGCCAAAGTCACTTCAGGAAATCAAGCCCCAGTTTGAAGAAGTCTGCCGATTATTCAACATTGACGAGGAGGATTCTGCGAAGGAAAAACTTGCTCGTCTTCGACAGGTCACAACGCAAGATCTTGTTGAAGCTATCCCTAAACTGGAGCATCACACTTTCAGGCCTGTGACTGACCATCTGTTTATTCACCCAAACATGATGGAGTATCTTAGTAGTCAAAAGTTTGCCCATGAGTTCAAGTCCAGAGGCTATAAGATCTTGATCGGTGAAGTCGCCAACGAAGAGACGCTTTACTCGGTTTACAACAGTCCTACTGAACCGAATCTTGACGCACTAAGGATACAGGTCATGAACTACTACTCGCCTCAAGTATCCGAGCGAGTGATACGACGTTATGGCCTTCCCGCATCTAAAGACCTGGAAGATTGGAAAAGATTGTTTGGTAGGCAATCTATCACTTCAAAATTTGAGTAGTCCAGCTGAACTAGCGTTAGGCAACATCATATCTGACGGCCAAGTCAGAGCTCCATCAAGATCCTTGGTTTGGAGTTTGTCCGCAAATGGAGTGAATATCCAGGATATCTGGCGTTACCAAATAGCCTACCGACTGTCCTTCATAGACGAGAAGGTGGCACCAAAGTCGTTCGGGGTGGCTCATGCTATGGACAAGCCATTCTGGAAGTGAGTTCAATGATCCAAATGGCTACATAATTCTTTGCTAACAAGTGAGCTTTACGATAACGCATGGACCAACAGAAGACGAAAGGAAATTGATGAAAGATTGGATTCAGATCCTGCGTGCTTTTGTAAATGGAGACAACACCTATGACTATGGGACGCACTCAGTTGATGACATCAAAATCATAAATCCCGAGGGTACAATCATGGTTCAGAAGGATAGTCGTTGGGACGAGTTGATGGACATTGGTAGGATATTTAGTGGCAGCGAAAGATGAGATATCGAGTTATTGAGGTATATTTCAAATAATAAGAACTCCAGTTTAAAAGCCGTGTTCAGCAGGCTACAGAATCTCTCTTATGCTCAAGCCGGACTTGCCTGTTAAAAGCTGTTGTTACATTCTGTGATGAAAACCATCTCCGACTTGATGGAGTCGGGCGACCTGTAAGATTCCTACCGTTAAGCTACTAAAATATTGGGATAATTCAGAACAGAATAAAAGAGGCTTCGGTATCGTGAAACTGGGGTCACTCACTTTACTCGATTCATAGACTTGACGGTATATCGTGGTGCATAAGTTCCATATCTAGGTCAATTTTCTCACATTACCTAGACAGCTACCTGACAATTATTGCCCTTTCTAACTCTCTCAATTTCAACCTCCTCCACTACTGTACGTGATGAAGCATTACAAAAATTAATACTTGTACTTGAAGTGAATGTTTTCTCGGTCAGTCATATCAGACTCAGCGTTGAGCCTACCCAACCGTTCGCTCTCTTCCTCTGAGATACCTTGCTCACGAATTAGCTTTGCTCGGCGTCGGTTCTCCCAGATATCTAGCGCGACATGTTAGCTAATGAAACCAAGAGAGAGTTATCTGCTTACAGTAGAATCTCCATGAAGCCATGCTCAAGAACTCGACGCAGTAGAGGATGGCACAGGCGGTCAGACCTCTGATGTATCTCGGAGCGTCAGAGGCAACAAACATCTGTGCACCAACTGCGTTACCAACACAATATGCGACGAAGATTGTAGTAGCGGTGACAGTCTTCTTTGTCCGACCAGCAACGTTCGAAGGAAGAAACGTCCAGATCACTAGTATAGCAAGTTAGCTGATGAAACCGAGTCATATTGCGAGACTTACTGAGCCCAGGCAGTGATCCAAAGACTTGCAGAATATACATGCCCCATCTGGTCCATTTCATGCTGTCCTGAGGCAAAAAGGCGAGAGCCATCATTCCTGAAAAGGCCGGTATAAGAGAGAACATCATCATGAGGACTGAAGTTATTAGATATGAGTCAGCAATATTGCTAGGGGAGCTCACATCGAATATTAGGCTTCTTCAAGGTCACATATCCGACAACCAAGAACCAGCAGATGCTGACGCAGTAGTACGGGGTAGAGCCTTTGAGCAGTGTCTCCAGAGACGTGAAGCCGAACGACTTCCAGATGAGCTTTGAGAATGTCGTGTTGGCACCGTTAGGGAGGGCATTGATGATGGTAACAAAGAAGAAGAAGTAGGTTTGCGGATCTTTAAGGCAGAATGTTAGATCGAAGGCCTTAAGGATCTTGTAAATGGGAGAGACGAACCTTTGAAGGCGACCCAGACCTGATCCCACTTGAACTCGGATCTCTTTTCGCGATCGGAGCCAGTTTGGTTGGACATAACACGAGCTATGGCAGCGCGCTTCTCCTCTTCGCTCAACCATCGTACTTCGCGGGGAGTTCCAAGGATGAACCATACAAGTATACCACAAGTAATTGTCAAGGCTCCAAGAAGGAAGGATATCCCTTTCCACTGAGGATATTATCAGTTTTGTGTCGCATAGACTGCCCAGATCGAAGCATACTTACAGCAGCCAGACCTCCCGGGTGCTTCTCAGCATGAAGGCCAATCCCGTACATACTCAATCCGGCGAGAATGTTCATCCCAGCATTGGAAGTACCCCAAATCAGAGATCGAAGTGTATGTTCCTGGGAGGTATAAAATGCACCAGTAATAAGCATGAAGGTGGGAGATATGGTACACTCAAGCGCACCCTGGATAGCTCTCAAGACCATGAGGTGCGCGAAGTTCTTGGCAAAGGCAATGCACAGAACAATGACACCCCAAAGCACCATGACGATGGACAAGAACTTGCCGGTATGGCATTTCTGCATCAGCCAGTTTCCTGGGGCTTCGCAGACGAGATAGGACAGGTAGAAGATTGTGCTGAGCCAGTTGAATTGTTCTCCGACGAGACCTGTGTCTTCTCGGATACCAAAGACAGCTTGAACGCTGAGGGATGTTTTGTCGGTTTGTTGCGTGCCGTAGCATACCCACATGAGTGGGAGGAGCCAAAGGTCGATCTTCCAGAGGAGTTTGCGGTAGTATGTATCTGAGAATTCATCTTCGGCATCGAGGACTTCTCCTGGAAGGATATCATTAGCGAGCTTGTCGTCTTGGTTGACTTGCTCCATTTCGGCGCTGAGCTTCTTCCTGTCGTCAGAGTTGGTGTCCATTGTCGCTGATGTGACTTTATTGATCGGTGAACATGTTATGGGTCAATGAGTCAATATTTATTTGCCCTAGGTTCTGTTGTTGAACCTTCGTCAATTTCAGTATCAGTCTACCAGATACCGCTGGTGAGTTAGCGATACGCCGACTCATATCTCGGCCGGATCTCATCCGGAGGGGTCGCTATCTCGCCAAGTCTGGGGAAATGATAACCGACTTATCTACCATCACACATTGGGTCATGATCTCCCTAGTGTAGCTGATAGCTGTTTAGATCAATACGACAGTGCGTTGCACTTGTTCCAAACGACCGGAACCATTGATCCGCAGACAGCCGACTCGGGAAATAGTGCTACAGAGGGGCCTGATAAACTGAAGGCATCGATGGCTTCAATCAGGTGGGTTTGGTTAGCTTCAGCGTCGGCCATTATGACTATCGCTTCCACGTCACGTTGTAGATGTATACCACATCATGTCATGGCGGTCTAAATCTAATGCCGAGACCCGAACAAGCAACAATTAAGCTATCTTTTGGCAATAATAACTCGAGGCGCATCAAGGTAGGTAGATTTACCTTGGCAGCATTTCACGATTAGAAGGTCTGTGTATATTTGAATAGTACTAGGTATGAGTACGACTGAAGGAGACTAATATAAGTACAATTTGAACAAAAGGGAGGTTTTCCACAACAATAATCAATGCCTAAGCTCGATATCCGCTTCCACTCTAACGCGACACCTTTGGCTCCCTAGGACGTAGCAGCCAGCCCTTGAGGCTTGACGTAGAAGAAATGACTTCCATCCTCACGATGCAAACGAGTGAGAAGGGACATAATCCTTCCGGGAACGCCAGCAGACGGCCGAGTAATCATGTAATAGCCGTTATTAGCTTGTCTAACAAGACCACTGATAAACTTAAACGAGTAGCGGTTGTTTCCGGGCTCTCGCGGCTTGATGGACCAAGTGCAAGTAGGTCGTGCGAAGGGTTCGAGAGCCAAACCATGTCGTCCACCAGGGCACATAATACCACGCTGTCCAACCTGGTTGAGAGCGACAGGGTAACCTCTAAGAGGGTCGAAAATCTCGAGGTTAACAGGGGGCCAAGGGTCCATTCGCCATTCAACAGGGTTACGTGTGTTGACACTGATGCGGGTTTGGGTAGCACCGACATCCCCAGCAGCGGCATAGGTATCTTGATTAGTCTCCCAGAAAAACGGGTGGGGGCTGGCGGGATCTAGCAAGATTGTCTCAGCGAGCCTGATGGTTTCATTTCCGATGAATCGGACAAAGTTACGTTCCTGATCAAGCAGTTGACGGACATGTCGATCAATAGCACGTTGTCCTTCGTCGAATCTGACACCCTGTGCTCCATGGGCAATTTGAAGAAGATCGATGCCCTTAGAAACGGTGATCCAATAGTCAAGTACCTTTATACATGTTAGTCGCAGTTCATTGTTTTGGGCTTCTTATACTTACAACTGTCTTTGATCTACTATAGTAGGCGACCAGGTCAGGGGACTCGTTCCAGGCTTGCTGAGAGAGCTGTCGCATAAAAGCTCTCTCACCATTTGCATTCAAGAAGGTATGAATCTGGGTGAGCCATCCGGGGATTTGGTTAGCGCATGCCTGGAGTCTGTCGTCGAGCCGCTCCTGCAGGCGACCCATTTGACGCTCATGCTCTGAATCGGTGAGGTTCCGCTCAGCGATGTCATAAGCGGTATCTAAGATATCCGCGACAGTCTTGTAGTGAGCCTGGATCTGAGCCATTGGCTGGTTCAAGGTATCCAGACGTATCGATATGATACCACTGGAGAGAGTATCGGTGAGATCATCTAGAGATGACTGGATGAGTTGCATCTCTCGCACGACTCCATAGATGTCGGCTCTGGTGACTTTGGCATTGGGATCCGAAGTCAGATGGTCGAGAAATCGACCAGCTGCCCAGCTGCCTGTTTCAGAGATGGCCCAGGAGATTCCGCTTGAGACAAGAGCCTTGCCTGCAGAGAGGAGGAGCAAGCTTGCCGTGAAGGTCACAGCCATGTTGTGTAGAAAGCTTTGTATAAATAGGTAGTGAAGAGTGTGCTGAGTAGGTATTGTTGAGTGTTTGTGACTTGCTGGTTTGGGAAATTGTTTTCTGGGGGGAGATCTATGGGATCTTTATACTTATTTCTCTATTTTCTCGATTGACTGTCACAATCTAGACCCTCCTCGATCTCTTCCGTTCCCGTGGTCTTTGAAGGCAACTCTCATGACTTAACTTCTTCCGGTACCTAGGCAACCAAGGAACTATTCCAGATAGACTCACAATCTCTCACAGTCTACATGCAATATCACAAGCGTGACATATCTCTGGTTCCGTCTCATATCTTGGCAGGACAACGAATTAGTATGTTACATTTAACATCGTTCATCTACAGAAGATTCCAATATCATAACTTAAAAAGTAAGCCATAACCATAAGAAGGTAAATAAGTGTAATTAAAGTGAGACCAGTGATCGTGCCGCCCACAAAGCTCCGTAGACTAGTACAAAACCAACCACGATAACATGCCGATAAACTTCGTCGCGCCAAATAGAATCAAGGAAAGATGACGGTATGCTGGCAATTAGACTGTGGCTATGCAGATTGTGACATCCACGTGGAGCCTTGGCATTGAAAAGACCCGAGGCAATGGTTTGCTCGTGGTAACCTCAACGGCTGCTGCCGATCAGCAAGGACCAGGCACAGGGTCGAGATCGGCACGCAGCCACCCAACCGTGGTGTTACTTGATTGATTAATAAGCTAGATTATACTTTTGTGCCCTTTTCTAAGTATTTTGATAATGAGAAATGTGATGTTCCCAAAGGAGAGTGGTGATGCAAAGGCGAGCAGTTTGGGAATAACTTGGGCAAGGTGGCTATCCCAATCTGACTGCTGTACGTTTTCACACTGATGTAATATCTCTTCTCCATACTCGTCTCACAAATCTATTCTATTATGTTTTCGCTACTCTGTTTGACGAAATCAACGTTGAGCTTCGGCCATGCCGTGAACACTTTTCCAGCTAATCAGCGTCTTCTTTGAAGTTCCCGTATGTCTCAGACCAATTACACGGAAGACTAACCACCCGCGACTAGCAGACTAACATTTTAAGGCATCCGATTCAGGCCCAGCATGCCTAGTCACTGCTAGTGTCAAGATCTAGATGCGATCTCATTCTTTAGGAGAAATGTTCTTCATAGTTTACTATGTCTACATAGTATGGTTTGCAGGAATGCTGCCAAGGAATATTAGTTGTACTTGTCCGTTTTTTGCTTCTATAATGCATTTTCTTGGCCAGGAGATAACCGCTGTATGAACTTTCGTATCTCATCTCTAGTAACGTTACGGATAACTTTGGAGGCGGTTGGGAAGCCACCGAAGTAATACACCGTTCGCGGCACAGATTATAGCTTTGCCTTGACAGATGAGAGACTTTAACCAATTGTTATACAAACTATAATTCATCTCGTTGATATTTTGCATAGCTGCAAGACACGATTGTGGGCTCCAAAAGCATCGAAGAATTACGGAGGATACTCACTCCAGGTTACCGACTCGAAAAGCACTGCATGAAACGGACGATCTAAGTTCGCCGATTTCTTTGTCTTGCCTTGGTATTCATCGGAAATATCTTATCCTTAGATGCTGCGTAGCGTAGTGACTAAAGCTCATCGCGCTGATTCTGGAGGAACTATAGAGGACTGGCTCCGTTGGTAGCCTACGTTGCCCGTTCCTGCGAGCAATTTTCATGACCAACGGTAGCTATTCAATAATTGATACATCATTGGGACTTTGATTGTAAAGGGTAGGCTATGATCCGATTGTTCACCCAAATCACCCTCTCAACAGCTCTGTGTCTTTTATACCGCTACACGACGAGGTTCAATCTAAAGAGAAATTCACGTTAATATGTTTAGCAAAATCGCTTCGTATTAGGGGATCCAAATATGGCACTCAATATTCAATACCCATAATTCTAGAGATGTATATCAAACCATGCGTTATAAAGTCCACCAAAAGCACGCTTCAGGCTGAATGGAAGAATCAACTTAACTGAACTTGGATTTGCTCTCCGATGGACTAGAGAAATCTTATGCCAATATGGTAGGACTACATATTGAAAGTTTAGGAAAAATAATAACAACTTAAGCATTACAATACACTCTTATTTGCGTGTCTCGAGACATGCTCCAAGGATCTTTGGGAAAGGCGATACCACACCAAGTAAGAGATAAGATAATTTAATCTTATCTCTGATAAGATAAGTACTTCTCAAAAGGCGATCTCCTGAGATAACGTTATCGGCTCGACTTACCCTAGGCACGGGATTTTAATTACTTGGTTCTGTATAATTCTCTTTATATATTACGTACAGGAACCAAGATTGTCCTATTGCTCTCGGAGGAGTATGAATATCGTTCAAGGTGGGCAAGAAGTGAATTGCACAATGGAATATATCCTTTACTTATATGTTTTTACTTGTCTACTATAAAACGTTTAGGAATCATATTAAGTTCACGTAGTAGTTATTTAAATAGCTCGAACGATTGAAAGGATTATAAACCTGCACATAGCCTTCAGTGAGATATAAAGTAATCATCTAAAAGCCTCATTATCCTCGGCTCAGGGTACTATTACTGCATATAGCACAACTCTGAAGTGGTCATGTGCAACACTCCGGACGAAGCCCAGGGTCCCAATGCAGTTAAACCTCATCTCGGACCGACAATTTTGGGGATCCAGAGAAGCCCATGAATGACATCCTTGACTCTGCGAAAATCCCGTCGGACCGACGAGCTCGACCCCGTTAGTTTCGCCCCCCAGCCCCAGATTCTCTTCTCCTTAACCCCAGCTTTTGCTTGGCCTGCATCGCCATCTCCATCCCCGGACCCATCAAGCGCCCCTCAGAAACATATCTCGGGACGGGCGACACGAGATTCTGCTTTCCCCGGACCGACGAACGGGCCAGATCTGGAGTTTATGGGATGACGAACTGCGCCTAAAGACCTCATGAGCTGATCTCGACCCACTGGTCGCAGATTTGGAGTCCCCCGAGAACTGGCTGAGATTTGTCCGTTGACACTGCCACTCGGAGAATTGTACCATACCCCAGCTTAACTGTTCATCAAAGAGGCACCGTTAGTGTCTCGAACTTTAGCCTCAAACATGAGCCAAGGCGGCGAAAACGCGTCCCTGGGCACCGTGTCGCCATCCAACACCATCACAATGGCTTCTAAACCGTCATCAAAGGTCAACCATATTCCCGCTGATGAACCGAAGAGGCAAGCCCACAACGCCGAAGCCAGCGCCGCCACGGCGCTAGAGCACGAGCTTACCTTTCGCGACGCCGTGCGTCTCTACCCCAAAGCCATTGGCTTCTCGCTTCTGTTCTCCATGGCGATTATCATGGAAGGCTATGACATGGCTCTCATTGGCTCATTTTACGGATATGAATCGTACGTTATTCCCTGTTCCCACGGCAGGCAAAGACGCTAATTTGCTTTTTTAGGTTCCGCAACAAGTATGGCAACCAACCAGATCCCGATGGTGGCATGGTTATCTCTGCGGATTGGCAGACGTACATCCAAGTCGGCGGCATGTGCGGGCAGATCTTCGGGTTGTATCTCAATGGCTGGGTCTCTGATGCTATTGGATACAAGAAGACTATGATACTGGCGCAGATCATCATGGTCGCTTTCACGTTTATCGTCTTCTTCGCGAAAAATATCGAGATGATTCTTGCGGGACAGATTTTGATGGGCATTCCCTGGGGTATCTTTCAGACCTTGACGCTGGCATATGCATCTGATATCGCTCCCGTGGTTCTCAGGCCTTATCTCACAGCTTATGTGAATCTCTGCTGGGTTATCGGACAGCTGATATCAGCGGGGGTCCTTCGTGGACTTCTCAATCTGGACAATGAGTGGTCATATCGTGCTCCATTTGCATTGCAATGGATATGGCCACCATTCATTATTCTTGGCACGATCTTTGCGCCAGAATCGCCTTGGTGGTTGGTTCGCATGGGCCGTCACGAAGACGCAAAGAAGGCTATCCTAGGCCTCGTCACACCTCAGCCGGATCTCAAGTTCGATGCTGATGCGCAAGTCTCAATGATTCACGAGACAAATGAGCTTGAAAAAGCTACGTCTGCGGGCACTAACTATTGGCACTGCTTCATGAGAGCTGACTTGAGACGGACCGAGATTGCGTCCATAACATACGTCGCGCAAGCCATGTGCGGCAGCGTTCTCATGGGTTATTCAGTCCAATTTTATGAGCGCGCAGGACTCTCGTCAAATAGCGCGTTTACTCTTAACATTGTACAGTATTCTGTAGGCGCAATCGGCGTCATCCTTTCATGGTTCCTCATGGCGAGATATGGACGTCGCGCGCTGTACATCGCTGGCACAACATCGCTTTTCATAATCCTTTTAGTAGTCGGTGGCCTTGGATTCGCACCACAAAGCAAGGCAGGCCCTTCATGGGCGATCGGCAGCCTTCTCATCTTTTATACCTTTATCTACGATCTAGCAGTGGGACCAGTCTGCTACACCATCGTCGCAGAGATTCCATCAACACGACTGAAAGCGAAAACGATCGTATTGGCGCGCAACTTTAATAATATGGCTGGCCTGGTAAATAACACGCTGATGCCAAGAATGCTTGGTGTACATGCATGGAACTGGGGTGCGAAAACAGGTCTTTTCTGGGCGGCGTTTTGTTTTCTCATCATGGTTTGGGCGTATTTTCGTCTTCCGGAACCAAAAGGCAGGACTTATGGAGAGTTGGATGTTTTGTTCGAGCATAGAGTCAGCGCACGTAAATTTGCCAAAGCGCGGGTGGATCAATTTGGAGATAGCACGGGTGCTGTAGAGGTTGATGCCCATTCTCGATAACGGTTGGACTGGGTAAACTATGGGTATATAAGGTACACGGGTTTTAGACTGGCGTCAACATGTAATCAATTTGCATATCTTGCTCACGGTGGCTTCGTTCGCGGCCGAATCACAGCTGCAGGCAAAACAATTAGCCAAGACATTGTCACCCTGCAGTCGCATCTGCAGTGAAGCAGCTGACAATCTGTTACTCTGTAAGGGGAAATGATCGGGTACTGCCCAAACGAGTAGTAGATAGCAATGGAAGTTAATCATGAGGCGCGGGGAACGCCCAAACCTCGGATCTGATCTCGGACCGTCATGATTGCATCCATTGAATTGCAACGGATATTCTAGCGTTAACTCTCGATAGACACGCCTTTTCTCTTGGCTCTTTGACGATCTAAGACCTTCCCCACCCAAAAATCCCTTCTCATCGGCTGATTAGCTGCAGTTGCAGTCTTGTCGGTCCGACGACATCGGCAAACCGAAGCGGCTGGGGCGTAATCTGGGGGTCTAGAGAGGTCGGCTGAATTACCTACTTATTAGGCAAAACCCGTGCTTTACCATTTATTGTTGCCTCATTTTTCTTCCATTTTTATATCTTTCGACATTCCTTCGACGTTTCATGACTGCGATTGAGAAGCATAAAGTGACGACAGAGGCGAAATCACACATGGGCACTCCGAGAAGAACTACAATGACCGTCAAGAACACTACACCCCGCCCTCGATGGCATCCTTCGCCGACATACCACCTCAAAGCACCTCGGGGTTGGATCAATGATCCGTGCGCACCCGGGTATGACCCCTCAACAGGCACATACCACCTATCTTATCAATGTGAGTACACCCATTCGATTTCTCGGCCAACTCTTATGCTGACTTTGCCACCAGGGAACCCCAAATCCTGCGATTGGGGTGACATCACTTGGGGTCATTACACAAGCAGAGACGGCCTTACGTGGAAGCAAAACACACAAAACCCAGTCCTAGAACCCTCTGAGCCTTACGATGACAAGGGCATCTTCACTGGCTGTCTTCACCCTACTGGTCTCCAAGGACAAGAAGGCCAACTCACTGTTATCTACTCATCCATCACAAATCTTCCCATCCACTGGACTTTGCCGTATACTCGGAACTGCGCTGGATTGTCAGTAGCAACATCGACAGACGGTGGTAAGACATGGCAGAAGAGTGAACAGAACCCAATCTTGGAGGGCGAACCCGAAGATCTCACCGTCACAGGTTTCAGAGACCCATATCTTGCCGAATGGCCTGCTCTGGATGAAATGAGAGGCGAGGCAAGCTTGTATGGCTTTGTTTCAGGAGGTGTTGTCGATGGCGGACCTACAGTGTTTCTCTACGCGATCTCACCGACCGACTTGACACAGTGGACATACCTCGGCCCTTTGATCGATTTACCTACAGGATACAGCCCCTCTGGACGATGGGGTGGCGACTTTGGTGTAAATTGGGAGTGCGTCAACTTCATGACTCTTCACAACGAGTTCGAGGAGCGGCCTTTCTTGCTTATGGGAACTGAAGGAGGAGTGAAACCTGGTGCTAAGGAGGGTAGTGATCAGTGGTCACTTTGGATGGCTGGGTCTCTTGAGCAGACCGAACAAGGACCCCGGATAAAGCCCGAGTACAGCGGAATCCTCGACCACGGATGTTTATACGCACCCAACTCTTACGAGCATCCTATCACGAAGAACAGGATCGTCTGGGGATGGTTGAAGGAGGACGAGCTTACCTTGGCCCGACGTGAGTCCAAGGGCTGGACCGGATATTTCTCTATCCCTCGCGAGCTATTCTTATACACGGTTGAAAACGTAACGAGGAGTCTTGCTTCATCGTTGGCAGATGTTGGTTGCATCAAGGCTACCGACAATGGAAGGGGATCAAAGACGGTTCAGACATTGGGAATTCGACCACTACCAGATCTGCAAGGACTTAGACGAGACAAGCCTGGATATTGGAAAAATATCGACAGCAGCGTCAATCTTGGAAAGCTTGTCGACACACATTCCGAAAGCTGGGAGCTAGAAGCCACAATCAAGGTCTCTCCAAACAACCAAGGCCTTGGATTCTGGATTCGACACAACGAAGACTTGTCCCAAGGAACGGCCATTCATTTCTCCCCCCAAAGCGAGAAGATCACCGTCGATCGAAGAAAATCCAACCACGAAGCCGATATCGAAAAGAACGCTGTTTCCGGGCCTTTCACCGTCTTCTACTCTGACAGAAACGGCTCAGAGGAGTTAGAGAAACTACACCTGAGAATCTTCTGCGACGGCGATGTTCTCGAGGTCTTTGCCAACGATCGATTTGCTTTGTCGACTATGGTTTATGCAGATACTAAATATTGCACGGGTTTGAGCTGGTTTGTTGAAGGAAAAGGAGCAAGCGAGACTATTTTTGAATCGGTGAAACTATGGGAGAACATGAAGGAAGTTGTTGAGGTTGATGAACCTGTTGTTTATGAGCGAAGTCAGTTGTGATGAACAGCTTCTGACGTATCGGCGCATGGAATTACCATCATAAGGTTTATGATAGTCGAAAAGCCATGAATTGAACTTCTTTCTATCGAATATCTTCCTTGTCTTTGTCGCTACCCGTGCTCAGCATTTTGGGTCTGCGGGGTAGTCACTGCCTTCCGCTCACCCTTTGCTTCTCAGCAGTGAATTGTTTCAAGGCGCTGCTATTCGTAACGCGGATATGATGTGATGGATGGGGATGTTACGTTTGGTGGCGGTTAGCACTCGTTAGATCTGAGGTGGCGAAGTTCAAGTTACTACCGAAATGGGTAATACACCCCGCAATGCTGCAACCTCACGATTGACAAAACTTCCGTATTTGTTAAGCGTCAAAGCCTGCTTACTTCACCTCTATAAAAACAGGCCTGTCATTCTAAAAGTCGGCTGGTTTTTACGGGGACACAATTTCCATTTAGATTTCCTCCTCACCTCCAAGATCTTTGTTTTAAATTACATCTTCGCCTGGATCTCTACTGAACAGACTGACCTATTATCATGAAGGTCGTTGCAGTCGCTGGTGGAACTGGAAGCGTGGGTAGCACCATCGTTGATGGTCTCGTAGAGTATGGGAAACACAACGTGTATGCCCTGTCCAGAAAGGTGAGCAAGGTCTTTTGAGGTCGGTCTACTTTGTGGCTTGATATTGACCAGCAATAGGAACGACCGCCTCAAGGCGCCGTGAACTACCTCAAAGTGGATTATAATGATCCCAATGCCATCACGAAAGCCCTAGAGGCTGCGGGAGTCAACATTCTCATTTGCGCTATTAGCGTCGTATCACCAGAGGCAAACCAGGCACAGAAGAATCTAATCCAGGCCGCTGAACGGTCTTCAACCACCGAGCGCTTCGTCATTAGTAGTTTCGACATGTTGCATGTTAAAGAGTAAGTAACCCTGGGACTCCTCGATCGTGACTGACCATCGGTATAGGGATATCGAACTCTCACCATTGACCAGATACACCTTTGAGGCCATTGATCAGCTTGAAAAGACCAACCTCACCTACACCCGCGTCGCCAACGGCTGGTTTCTCGACTACTACGGCATGCCTTACTGGAAGTGTAATCTTGAGCCATGGATCAACATTATCAACATGGAAAACAAATGGGCTGTCATTCCAGCCGATGGAAATATCCAGGCTAGCTTCCTCACATCTCAGGATATGTCTCAATTCGTTGCGCGCCTGATGGATCTTGAGACGTGGGATACAATCAGTGCCATTCGGGCCAACACCTTGTCATTCAACGAATTGGTATCGGCTGCGGAGAAGGCCAGAGGTAAGAGTAGGTGCATCATTATCGGCCGCTGGTTTCTAATTACGACTAGGTACCAAATTTGATGTTGCTGTTGATAGCCTGGAGAAGCTGAAGTCTGGGAAGATTTCATTCTTTCCTGATTATCCTTCGATCGGTCACGGTGAAGGCGATGAGGCATTCTTCGCCATGATTCATTACCAAGCTGGCATTGGTCGGTATCTAGTGCCTCGAGATCTTCCACCATTGGACGACAAATTTCCAGAAGTGAAAGTTACAACGCCTTTGGAGGTCATGAAAAGTGCCTGGAAGGGGAAATGATGGTGTCAGATATCGGGCTGTCAGCATATATCGGAAGTGATTTTTAGAGCTTACCTAAGTTTCTTTAAGAGTTTCCCATCATGGAAGAACAAATAAATAAACATTAAGCATCAGTATTTTATCAGGTCTAGGTATTAACCTCTGATCTACTAGTTCTCGGTGCAATATTTTCACCAGCTTTCAAGGCTAGTCTCAGTCACTTTAAACTGTTCCCAGGTTATTTCATGACGTCAGGAACCGTTCCGCGGTCACACACAAGAATACGCCATGCAAAACACGACTAGATAGGTACTGGAATTGTTTCCAGAACTATTGAAACAAGCAGCAATGGCGAAGTTGTGGATGTCCCTTACATTATAAAGTCGCTCAGTACACGGCCTTTCTCCTGAACTACTGAATCTTATCCCCCCCCTGTTCAATTCACAGCGCCCAATTGCTATAGCTTATAACAGCTCCTTTGGGGTAAGAAACAGCCAAGTCTGTGGTTTCACCATAATTCCGCAGGCCTCGAACCCGCGGATTTCCTCCCCGTGCTTGTGTCTGTGCGCCCTAACCGTCCAGGACTGACTCGAAATCCAGTAACTCGGCACAGGCCCATAATTGAGGTTGTGAGACGACCCGCTCTCCGTCCTGATTCGCTGCTTGTAAGCCTAACAGCCACTTGCTCCCTGGCTAACGAACCTTAACATCCTACTCCTAACGTTACATGGCTGTTTCCGGCTACCGATCGTTCATAACTTGGGACGAACTGGCGTCAAGTAAACAGCCCCCAATTTGATGGTCTGATCTGGCTCGATTCTCGACTCTTTAGCCTTTTAGCCACTTTCTCGCGTCGGTTGTGTCTTCTACTGACTTAAATCTCTGCCAAGCCGCTGCTCTACAGCTTGGTGTATGTTCCGTTTTGTGGTTATCATCACTCCTTCACACAAGACGTCTAAGGCCATGGCTGCTTCAGATTATGCCTCCGAGTCCAGAGGTGCGGTCGCCATAGCTGTTATGGCGACCCTGTCGTCGATCTCTCTTATCGTGGTATCCCTGCGAGTTTACGCCTGGGCCATCATGCTGAGAAACTTTGGCGTCGATGACGCATGTGCGATCCTTGCTTGCGTGGGTGTCTCATTCAATACTGGGAATCTCCATACTAACCACAAATAGTTGTTGACGATCGCTGATGCTACTATCATCGCAACAAGTAAAGGAGCCCTATTAAAGTAACTCATTCTTTGACAGTTTACTAATATACTATAGATGTTAGAAATGGCCTTGGCTCTCATATATCTACACTTTCTGGCGAACAAATTAGTAACTTCTTGAGGGTACGTTGGACTTGCACCCAATTAGCAACCTAGCTAAACCAGCCAGATGTTTTACTTCTCAACCGTTGTCTACAACGTCGCCCTAGCAGTCATCAAGACAATCTTTCTCCTCCAGTACTACCGTGCGATACCTGTGCGACAGTATAAGAAGACGTACATCGCATCCGTCGTCCTCGTCACCTGCTGGAGTCTTTCTCAAATCTTTCTGAATACTTTTATGTGCGTGCCTATTGCACCTTTTTGGGACGTCACAATCAAGGGCAATCAAGGGCACTTGTATTCTTAACAAATCTTTATTCTATGTCGGCGCGGCGGGCAATATTTTGACCGATATGTTGATTATGATCCTCCCGATTCCCGTTCTTCGCAGTCTGAAGCTTGGTCGGCGACAGAAGTGGATTCTTATGTCCGTCTTTTGCCTCGGCATATTGTGAGTTTCTTATATATATCTGAGGTTGTCCTGTACAACTAACACGAAATAGCACGTGTCTTATCTCACTCGTTCGTATCAAGTTCCTCAACATTGGCACGGATATCACGTGGCATAATGTCGAATCAGCCTCGTGGTCAGTCAGTGAGTTGTGCTGTGGTATCATCTGCGCTTGCGTTCCAACTCTCCGGCCTCTGCTATCAGGCCATGACCGCGGTTCTAGCCATAACCAATCCTCGTATACAAGACATGAAAACTCGAGGAATAATGCCAAGGCTCGCCAAACGGGTACTTCCCGAAGCCATGAAATGCATGATCTGCCCAGGACGCTTTATACATCTGAGAGTAAGGATCAGTTACGTCCCTTAGAGTCAACAATTGTAGTGCATACCGTTGTCGACCAAAAGAGAAGCCGGCCGCAGCCAGGACATGGTCCAGGAACACACCGTGTGGTAATACAAGGAAAAGATGAACAAAGACATAGTTTATCTAGCGACTCTGAGGATCCCTTTTCCATGCACCATATAGTTTAAGATAGTACAATATAATAATTTATTATATTACTATTCTTATATAGGCTATACCGTCCTCTTACTTATAAACTCTTTGTATTGTTCCATGCCGGTCACTCATTGGTTGCACAAGGTCAACCCAGTTAGTCTGCCTTGGGCATGAATTCCAATACTCAGCCTCCACAAAACGATATCTCGGTTTATTTCACAGCCCAACCCAGCCATAGTGCAACCGCCTTACCGCAGTATTCTAAAAGACAAATCTCGTCAAAGTTTTAAAAGCAAACGATCGCATCACAGCTTCCGTCCTAAAGACCCAACCTTCAATATCGGAATAATGGGCCTTTACCATCCTCTTGCTTCTGATGAGAAGCATTCGGAAATTAGAGTTTGCATACTGCTACCAAAAAGCCATGGCACTATGGCCAGCTGCAAGCTGGAAACTCTCAACCTTCTGGAAGACAAGATCGACTACGAAGCCCTTTCCTACGCTTGGGGTAGCTCTGAGGATAAGGGTCGAAATTACCAGATTGCGAGTGAGACTGCCACCGAGAACACGGATCTGAGTCAATGCGCCCATCATCACAGCTTTATATAGTGAGTTAGCGCTCCCGAATCCTATCGACAAAAGGTCACCTACGTAGACTTGCTTCAGAAACCACCACCCTAGCAAAGGTCAAGACGGTAGCCAGACCCATACCGAACCCAACTCCCATCAACACCTCATATCCGTACTGAGCGTCTGGCATGTCAGTTGTATCTGTGGCCAGTGAGCATGTCAAGCCAACGCCTAAAACTTGTAGCACTGCAGTGATAATTATCAGATAGGCGGGCGGCACCTTTGCATTTCCGGTCAGGTAACCGGAGAGGACAGTTGCCGCAGGAGAAGTCAACATCATAGGTAGTAGGATGATGCCAGCGCGAGATGGTGACATTCCATAAACCGCTTGCGTTCTTTGCGGAATATTGACGACTATTGAGACGAAAGAGAAGCCAACGAAACAGGTAGTTCTGTGCGATTAGTCAATGCTTGGGGACAGGTGGAAGGGTGCATGGCTTACAGTAGCATGGCGCTTGAGATCCTATCCTTGCAAATACTCGGCGGGAACACGGGCTCTTGCTTCCTTGGCGACTTTTCAACGTAGATTTCCCAAAACCCGAAGGCGATGAACAACATAACAGCTAGAAACAGTGTGGCTATTACAATCGCATTACCCCATGAGTATCGAGTACCTCCCTCCTCAAGGGCGAACACAAGGAGAAGAATTATTCCAAGCACGTCGATGCGGACCCAGTTCGAGCGTCGGACCTTTGTCCGCAACACTTTCAGAAATGAGAGGTTGGACGACTCTTCGGAAGCTGGCAGAAAGAGGCAAACCATGACAAAGGCGATGGCTCCTCCAGGAAGACTATGATCTTGGGTCAGCATGTCATGATGGAGCATAATGGCAGTCGTACTTGAGAAGGAAGACCCATCGCCAGGTTGGGTGTTGGCTGATGACACCACCGAGAATAGGGCCCAGCACGCTTGCGGTGATGAAGACTGTCGACATGACGCCCATGTACTTTGCGTATTTGCTGATTGGTACCAAGCTTGGAGCGATTGCGAGAATCATGGCGTAAATACCTGATGCGCCGATGCCTTGGAATGCTCGAAGGATAATACTGAGAGGTGTCAGTAAGGCATCAGACCGGATGTGATATTGCCTACAGGTCAACGACATTGTTTGCAGCACCACAAAGACCAGAAAACAACGTGAAAATGAGTAGTGCGAGCAAAAGCATCGTCTTCTTCCCGAAAACATCGCTCAGCTTGGCATAAATGGTCAAAAAGCCTGCAGCCGTCAGTAAAATGTTTCCCATGAGAAAGAGGTAATGTGCGCACCGGTGTATGTCAATAAATATGATGTGACGATCCAATCACGAAGGATGAAGCCATTGAGGGCGTTGGTGATGGAGACCAACGATGTACTGACGATGGTTGTCTCGAGCGTTGAAAGAAACAGGCTGATCCAGAGCCTAGTACAATACTTAAGCTTAAAATCATTGGATTATCAGTTTTCGTAGTTAACTTACGCTGCGCTCAATGAGTGAAGCTTCCATCCCGTCAGGTATTTCTTATCGTCGTTGTCTTCCACCGGATCTACTTTAAGGGAGGCCGCCGCATTGTAGAAAATTAACGTCGATCCTTTGTTCCACAGCGTTGTTTCAGTGAGTTTAGAGAGTGCAAAGAGCTCTGTATCCATTTCAAAGCCCAGCTCTTAACTGCGACTTGTACGGCGCTGCATTGTTAAGAAGACACTGTGAATAATTTCATTGCAAAGACAAAGAAGTCAAGCAGAAAACGAAAATTATTTTTAGGGGGTGCGAAGATTGATCGGACCATTTTAACTAGCTGAATATTGATAAACGCGAAGACGCGCAAGCAACCCTCTATGAATCCTTCTAGATATGACATGCTGCTGGCAGTGCCTAGGCCAGAGTGTCCAACAGAAAGAATTATCATCGCTTAATCCCTGTAGTTTCAGATCATGGACCAATTTTCATCCTCCTGCAGTTATAATTAGAATCAACAGTTTATTACCTTTGGTACCTGCAGACTCATTCTCATCTGGGGTTGTTTTTTAAGCTATGTCCAGGCAAGCTTGTCCAGGGCAGAACAAGCCGGATGTTGCGTTCGGATTAATATTAGCCGACTCAATTTCAGTGGCGCAGCTCAACTGAAGTCCTAGCAACGATCGTAATCTGACTGAATAACATTCTGCAGATAATCTGCTGTTCAGACTTAACTCCGTAGCCATGTCGCAAGCATCTAAACCCCTACAAGACCTTTTTTTCAAGTCGTATAATGACACGTCGTCAACGACAATCGTCTTGCTCCATGGCCTCTTCAGCTGCAACCTCGAATGGGAGCACGTTATTCCCCACCTCAGCGAATATCATCTCATCGTCCCAGATCTTCCAAAACACTCTCAATCAAGAGAAATAGGGCCATGGTCAATCGAGCTCGCCGCAGACTCTGTCGCGCATCTCATCCAAAAACATGCCCACGGTGGACAAGCACACGTTGTTGGCCTTTCACTAGGCGGCTTCACCACCATGGAATTAATCCGCCGACACCCAGATCTCGTTAAATCGGCTTTCGTCGCTGGCTCAACCCCATTCCGACCGTGGCAAGTCTGGGCAGCAGAAAGGCCTAGCCTCCTCCACTACGGTCTCAAACTCGTTCTTTACAGTGGATTTTACACTCTCAGCGTCTGGATGAAGGGTCTCAAAGATCATACCCAGCTCAAGAACGAGATCGCCGCCAATAATGATTGGAACTTGGTCAACGACGCTTACGCCGGGCTTGCCAAGTGGCAGCATGAAGACGTCAAAGCAGTTGCTGAGAAGGACAAGCGGATATTGGCAGCCGCTGGAGACCAGGGGGATGATTTTGATGGTGCGAAGGAAATGGCCCTGACGTTTCGCAATGAAGGGCGCGAGGATGGAAAGAAGAGTACCGCGGTTCTTATCAAGGGAGCTATCCATGCATGGAATTTACAGTTTCCAGAATTGTTTGCCGAAGGTATAAAAGCTTGGGTTGAAGAGAAGCATCTTCCTCAAGAACTTGTGAATTTGATTGACGGGTGAAGTGATGAAGGCGCTTGAGTTTCTGGACATCGGATAACATATACATATTATTCATTATAAAAATCATAACTCCCAAATACCCATACCCTTGCCGCGCATTGCCTAAAAACGCAAATCCTACCATGTGGTACTGTTGAAGAAGCCAAAGATCGGAAGAACTGGCGTCTGCGTATCCACACTGTCCATGGTTGGAAGATTTCCAACCATGGACCAGTCCCCAGTCATAGTCGGGCTTTGAAACATATCCGTTGAGGCACTCCCGTTTGTGCCCATCTGCATCTGATCCATCCCTCCTAGACCACCGCCATTCGTGGGCTGGAAGGGCATCTCTCTAGGGCTCATCCATGACAATCCAGCCTGCGGGACAGCAATCCGAAGCTTCTGCACACATTCCGGAACCTCAAAGGCAGTTCCCAGCTGCTCCAGCGCCCTTTGTCGTGGTTCCCAAGCTTTCAGCAACAATCTCGCGAGCTGAAAGTTTTTGTGCTGAGATAGATTCCAAAGCTCTTCATGATGGCGGTAAAATCCATCGAAAAGGCTCCAGGTACGCTCTGTAAAAGATCCAACCGGTGAGCGGTGGACAAGCTGACCCGCGAGAAAGATGAGTGAATCGAAGTGAAAGTGCGACTTTGATGAGTATGCAAAAGGACCGTTCGCTATGAGATCATGAAGCGCGACTTCATTTTCATTGTGCGCCAACCAGATTCGAAAGAAGTTGTCGTGAGAATTCTTGACTTCAGTTCCCCATTCTGGTGTTTTTTCCATTGGTGTCGCCATCGTTCTAACTTCCCTCATAATATGAGGCCTAAAGGCGAGGGCGAAGACATGAAGTGGACCTCCTGATGGATCACAGTACTGTTTCTCAACCTCACTAATCTTTTTGTCGAATTCGTCAGCGAGATGTGTCAACTTATCCAACGACTCGTGATAAAGATCATATTCAGGCGTTCCAGGTTCAACGTCTTGACCTCCTAGCAGAAGGTGTTCGAAATCAGACATCTGATGATCTTTGACGAAGTGAACGATCTCATAGAGAACCAGAGCAAAGGCCATTTCTGTGGTGCCCTGCTTGTTCTGGATCACCTTGGATTCTGGTGAAAATTCTGCATCATTGATATTATGAGGAAGCTTGGTGTCGCAACCCAGTGGTAGAAGCGTTGGGTTCATTCCAGATGTTGCGGCGTACATGCAGTCCAGTATGATGATTCGCCACCATACTCGACGACGCATTTCTGTGTCGAAAGGCGTCAGACCTAGTGCTTCTCCATCGCGGTGGACGCCCATTTTGTGAGCAATGCGGATAACTACCCCGCTGAGTACCCATACGGCGTCATGGTTGCTGCGGCCTTGTAAGGCGATCTGTAAAATGATTAGCTCTGTAGGACATCTTGGTCAGTGGTCGTATTCTTACCAAGTATAAAACCAGAGCTTGAAGAACAACCATATCATAGTTCCTAAGGAAATTGACCTTGTTCAGCGCCATCTTCAAGCCTTGGGTGAATATCTGTAATGCTTCATCCTTATGCAAGCCCAACATCGTCATTGCTTCCTCGCCCGTCAAAGTGACGGCAGAAACAAGATAAATAGCATATAAAAGTGCTCGGTTCTTGTGCGATATATCGGAGTGGTTTGTCATTGCCCTGATTACCAAATGTTCTGTAGTTGGAGTATGGATCATTTTGGTTACAGGATTGACTCTCTCCAGAAACACCTGCCATAAGCGAAGGATCTGGAAAGGCAATGGAGCTTGATCATTAATACTCAGAGCGGAAGTCATGGCTAAAAGAAGATCATCGTCTTCATGAGGAGCGGGTGAATCAGTAGGATGGCAGATCTCCTCGTCTGACGTGTCCTCATCGAGAATATGACGCATTTCCGAGATCTATGCATTCATTGTCAGCAAGTAGCCTTAGAGACCGTATATTGCAAAGGGACGTCCGACATTCTCGTGTATTCTGCCCCAGATGTAGCTATCCAGGAATTTGTACCCGCCATTCCGAACTACTAACTTGCCAGGACCAGTTGATGTCTGAGCAATGTGTCCGTTAGATTGAGCCGGTGAAGATCTCGCAGATATTTCCATCGGATCACGGGGGGTCAATCCATTTGTGTCGGAACTTTGCTTGGGTGAGTCTTGGGAGGTGTACTGCTCCAGGAGAGCCTCGAGGTTCTTGATCCTCTCTTGCAAGAGGGCATTTGGCGCTCTTCTCTTGCGAGCTGGAGCAGGCGTTGACGGCACGCAAGGTACATTTGCCTGAATGATTCAGTTTCAAAAATCATATTCTGGATCTTGAGAGCATACCTTTATGCAGTTGTTGCAAGGAAACACGCGATTGCATTTCACCTTGCGATGCTGACAGTGGTTGCACGCCAAGACCCGAGGCGTTTTGGGCGCTGGCGCGGAGGCGTCGGAATGGTAAGGCGAGTCCTGAAGCTGCTGAAAATCCGATCCACCATTCATGATTATCGACTATTAATCTTCAGCACTTCAACAATCTCGGTGAGTTGGTTTTATCAGAGTCATTTGTTGAAGTATTATAAGAGTTGGAAATCTTCAGGTGTCGGTATTTCCGTGACGTGAGAAACTCGGTATCTCGGGCTCTTAGACGACCCCGGTCACGGCATTATCGAGGTTTTAATCCACGAGCCAATCAGCTACACGTCGGCAATTTCCACATGGTTTCTGACAGATACCGAATTGTTATGCAAACGGCTCCTTCGGAATCACCTTTTATTACGTCGATGCGATAATCCGCTGTCTTTGATGTTCTGCAGGGAAGCAAAGAGGGATGGGCGACAGATCCCCCTCACGTAATCCACTAATGCACACCTCCGCCCTTATTCCCTTAGACTCGCCGACAATTGCCAGATTGAGGCAACACTCCAAATGCTGTGCCGCCAAATGGCCTCACGAATGTCAATTTTCAGGTTACGGACTTCTCACCGTCATCGCCATGATGTCACGTATTTGCCGCTATAAGAGACTCATCGTTTCACTCTCGAACATTCAGTTTCCATAATATTTTTCATTTTCAATAAGGTTCAGCGTCAACTTGTTCGCCATGTCTGCTCCATTTGGTCTCGCCGTCGTGGGGACGAATTGGATCACCAACTCTTTCGTGCAATCATGCCATGAGAGCAAGTTATTTACCCTCACTGCTGTGTACTCAAGAAAGCTCGATACAGCAAACAATTTCATCTCCGAAACGCCCTCAATCAAAGATGCTTCTAGAGTGGAAGCTTACGATGATTTGGACACCATGCTGTCCAAAGGTTCCAATATTGATGTCGTGTACATCGCATCACCTAACTCGTTGCACTATGAACAGGGTGTCAAGGCTCTGAATGCTGACAAACATGTCATCATGGAAAAGCCCTTCGCGTCCAACATGAAAGAGCTCGAGGCTCTTTACGAGGTCGCTGACTCAAAAGGTCTCTTCATTCTAGAAGCTTATCGCCACATTCAAGAGCCAAATTTCAAGACACTTCAGACGCTACTTGACGATGAGAAGACTAGGACGGAGAAGTTTGGGAAGATTTATGGCGCAAGCCTCTCGATGGCAGTGTATTCGCCATTATTTGGGGACATCACAGAAGGCAACATCCCAAATGTTGCGTCTCCCAAGTTTAGTGGAGGCTGTTTATGGGATATGGGTTGCTATCCTGTCACATTCGCTGTCCGGCTCTTTGGCAAACCCTCATCTCAGACATATTTCCCAGTAATCCTTGAAACAGGTGTTGATGGTGGTGGTCTCATCGTGTTCCAGTACACGCCTGAGTCTTCAAAGCACCAGCAGAGCTTTACACTATCGGCCCACACGAGCAAGATTTATGACTCCCATGCACCAACCGAGATCTATTGTGAGAAGGGAACCATCAAGATCTTTGGAGGCCAGGCTTCGAACGTCACAGATATTTGCACTATGGAGTTCATCCCAAGAGGATCACAAGAGTCTGAGGAGCTGGGGGATAACAGCCCTGAGTATACAGATATGTTGAACCTGACCTGGGAGGCCAAGGAGCTTGGACGTATCATTAAGGAGAATGACAGGGAAGCTGAAGCTGGTTTGAGGGCACTTAGTCGAAGCGTTCTCACAGTGATGGAAGATATGAGGAAGAAGAATGGTATTGTGTTTGGTAGTGATCCATGATCAGCGTGTCATCCTCAAGATCTAGCTAGAGCGTTGCGAGATGAATAGGTGGCTGCTTATAAAAAAAGGCACGACTTCCCTTTTTTAATACCCAGTCTTCCGGCGGTCTTCCGGGTCGATATCAATCTGCCTTTTCCGGAGCTGCCCAGTTTTGCACCATGTTCGGGATTTCGTCACCAAGAGTCATATCGCCATCAACAAACGAGATGCTAAAGACATCAACTCCTTCTGCAAACCCACCAAACCCACTAAAGTCAAACATATCCGTCGATAAAGCCCAATCGGCTTCAACTGAGGTTTGGCCTGCCAGGGTTGGGCTTCCAGGTCTCGTTGGAGTTGATAGCGAGGTATAGTCGACACTTTGCCATAGAGCTTTGACGTCTCCGGGTGTTCGCTCGACATTTGAAGGGGAAAGCTCTTGTCCGCGAGTCTCACACTGACTGTGGAATCTTTCCAGTCGTTTGACCTGTGAGAATAAGAGTCAGAATTCATATTTGGGTCAAGTGGAGCATGGGCTTACCATCAGAGCAGCATGGTTCCAGTAGCATGACAGGTCCTGTAATGATTCCATAGCCGCACGATAGTGTCTCTGACTCTCCTTTCGAATATGGTCCCTCTCATCATTCAAAGACAAAGCATGAATTGTACCAGCAACCATGATACAATATCCATAAATAGAGGTTAGTATAGGCACGTTCTGGCTCTTCATATCTAGTAGATCCGTGATGCTCTTCGCATGAGTCCTACACTTTTCCCAGGCCGTCTTCATGAACACTGACGGGGCCTTTTGTTTACCGGACTGAAGCCGCTGTTGAATTAGGAATGGATGATGAAGTAGACAGTGAGATAGGTGGAACATAGCCTTGGCGAAGATGAAGGAGCCTGCGAGTAGTTGATCAACGACACCATCGACCGTGCACCTTTGCTTGAGACTTTCTGCGGGGTCTTCATTCATTCCGAAGTAGTGTTCTGCTTGTAGCAATGCCGATGATAGAGTGGCGTAAGGCGCTGTTGAAGACCAAGGAAGTCCCATCTGAGATGTTTGGGTATCATGCAAAACGTAATGCGAGACACGGCCAAGAATAGATGCCATCACATTGATGAGACCAAGTGGGCAGCAACCGTCTATAGCTTCTTGTTCCACACAATCACCAGTCAGTTCGTCGAGAAAGGATGTCTTCTCCTCTCGGCCCTCCTTGAATGCATCTTCTGAGCATGGTAAAGTGACCTTACACTCCTCGTCCCGAATGCCGGAGAAGCGTCCACGAGAAAGGCTTATCAGTTTGTCTTGAAGATACAGAGACCAGAAGGTTCTTTTTCTTTCCTCGCGATCTGCTGGTGGTAGTGATGGATCGGGTTCCAGGTGGAGCTTGTTATTCTGGGCAAGACGGATAGCAAAACCGAGCTTCATATGGGCTTGGCTACAGAGACCGGCTAGACGATTCGGTTCATTAGTAACTGTTCCAAAGTGCTAATCATATCGTTTCATGATGAATTAACTCACCCGGAACCTCGGTGCTTACTATCAATATGATGGTTTGGATGACTGTCAAAATCCTTTCGGGAGTGGCATTACCAGTCCATGGAAGTTCTATACTCTCCCAAGCCTTGGCAGCGTAGCTAGATGCATCATCGGAACAATTAATCTGAGTAACCGGTAGAGACGAGTATCGTCTTGCCGCCGACAGGAATCCCCAGAGAAGGTAGGTTGGTAAGGTGTCATCAGCCAGGCGTTGCCGAAAGGTTGGTTCGTGGAAGAGGGAGTAAGGTTGGCTGTGACAGTAACGGAAGTAGACATCAGCAGCAAAGAGAAGGGAACTCGGTTGAGGGCGTTCATTGGCATGAGAGTGTATAGTGGAGGGGGTTTGAAGAAGAACGGGGGTTGGGGTGTTGGCTTGGTAGTGAGTACGTTTGTTTGGTGGTTGTTGATTTATGACCAGCGGCAGCAGTCTATGTCATGATCAGAATGGAATCACCAATTTGTGTGAAGATGTTGATGGCTCTGACCTTTCGACTGTCGCTTGTAGCGTTGATATCTGATCTTCTAGAGAAGCAAACCTTGCTGTGATGTTATCCTACCCAAGGTCAGCATCACCAACCCAACAACAGTGGACCACATACCATGATAGCCTCAGGCACATCCCCCAAAGCAGGCTGAACAGTCAAATTCGTCCTTCTAAGACTCCTCCCATCCTCCGCATAAACACAAGGCTGGCCAAGCCGACTACAAAACTGACATATCGGTTTTTCACCCGTGCAGCGAACTTTCTTCTTCCTGCAATTGAGGCAGGCTTGGCGAATTCTCTTACGACGGCTCTCAGGCCCGTCTGAATCGTCGTGGGAGTCTGACATTATGGGCTGGAGGGCTTGCTGATTCGATAAGGGAGATGGAGGATGGGTTAAGGGACGGCTTGATGTACGGTTTGCGGGGATGCGGGCGGGCGCGGCTATACACGGTTATGTAATGCCGTGTTGCGGTCCGATACCCGCCACCACTTGCAGATCAGCCAAACTTTGAGTTCCTTTATATGCGAGATATCGCAGTGGGTGTCATACATGTGACAACTATTATTTTGACCTTTCCAACCTTTTATAACTTATCCATTGTCACCATGTCAGGTATCCCAGCAGCAAAAGAAGTGCAGCAGTATGACAGGAATACAAATGGGCGCCGGAAACGCAGGGCTCGCAGAGCTTGCCTAACATGCAGATCTCGAAAGGTCCGATGCGATGTTATGCAAAAGTCACCATGCAGTAACTGTCAATGGAGCTCGTGCGAGTGTGTAGTGATAGGACCTCGTCGGTCACCGTGAGTCAACTTCTAGAGTCTACTGACAGTTTCACTGACAAACATAGCTGTAAGAAGAATAAAGCAGACAATAAAGCTTCCAAGCAACCCCAAAAGGAAGAAGTCCCCGTTGAGGCCACGCGCGATAGTTTAAGCTATCCATACTCTCCGATGTCATCTGATATTGAGGTCAAGGACGAAGAGTCAAGAGGTGAGTCAAGCTTATCACCACCCGCTGTTCTTTAGCATAATCATCGGTTTCTTGCTAACAGCTAAAATAAGGCTTTGAGACATCATACCCTCCTATGGACTATGTTCTTTCACCTTTAACACCTATTTCGCAACTTGAAGACGAGTACTGTTTCGGCTCGCAATACACTAGCAGCCACGCAGATCAGACTTCCAGCAATTCCTGGATTTACCCAACCGCCACTTCTCAGTCACCTCCCGCCTCGTCTGAAATGTTAAAAGGCCAAAAGTCGGACCCCATCATATATTTTGGGGGCGATGGAATAAGTGACGATCTAATAGGCAGTCTGCTGGCACTTCCATTTGATCATCTGAGACACATTTGATGGCCTTGTCATTGAGAAACTCAATAATCACGGACCGAAGCCCGAGATGTGACCGGCACTAATTACCACGCCCGACCAAACAATTTTAAGCTATCGGCGCTCGTCACGATGAATTTTATTGCTCGGACTCTGATCTCGTCCTGAAACACTCCGTCGACTGCCATAGTTACAGGACAGACAGCGTCAGCAATGCTGTGGTCTAATCGCGGCTAATGACCCCGGGCCCACCAAGAATCTTTACCCCGATTTTTGGCAAACATTCAGTGCGAATTGCCAAGCTGACGCACGTGGATCTCCAAACAATGCACCTGGGGAATGCAAACAATCGGGGCTTCTGTCGAGACTGTCTTCACTCGGCTGCGCATTGATCGAATAAGACTCGGCGAAAGGCACGTCAATAAAACAGCGCATCAATCACATTTGTGCGCGCATGAGGTCAAGGGAGTTAGGCAATTACAGAAAGGCTACAGTAGCCACAACGCTTGTATTGAGTGTTTTTATAGTAAAACTAGAGACCAGTACACCAGGCCAAATGAATCGAAAAGCCAAGACGCCGTCACCCACGGGTATTGTCCGTTATTATTCCCCCATCAGGCATGAAGCTTTTACAGCATCATGACACCAGCAAGACCAGCGACAGCGAGAACGGCAACAGCCTTTATGGAGTTGACGCCAGCAGCGTTACCCTTGTCGGCGGTGGAGCTAGAAGCAGCAGCGCCGCTGGACTGAGAAGCATCACCGCTGGAAGAAGAAGAGCCGGTCTCCTTGACCCAAGTGACCTTGTCGCAAATGGTGGCAGACTCCTTGAGGGAGGCAATTTGAGAGCTGACCTCAGGGACGTCGCTGCAAGCATCGAGGAGAGAGGAGATGCCATCCTTCTGATCGACGTACCAAGAGCTGAGCTTGGAAGCGTAGGAAGTGTATTCCTTGGCCATGGAGCCAGTGACGGCGGGAATGACACAAGCATCGGTCATGGTCATGGCATCAGTCTGCTTGGCGAGGAAGCTCGCGAGCGAAGAGTCAGGAGTAGGGATGGCGGTGAGGTCGGGGAGGATGCTTGAGGCGACGGAAGCGCACTCCTTAGCATCGCGCTTCTCGAGGCGCTCGAGAGCAGGGTGCGAGGCAGCGACGACGGTCGCACCGACAGTGAGGATGATGGCAGAGCGCATTGTGATTGGAGGTATGGGTATTATTAAGAAAGTGTTTGGTGTTGGTTGTTGAAGCGGAGAAAGAAAAACGAGCGGATAGCTATTAACGAGAGTTTACTCAAAACAGATGAGATGGGAGAACCAACAGAAGGATTCCAAGGGCTTTGTATTTAAGATTGTCTCAAGGCGAGGCATTAGGCTGGATTAAGGGGCTTCCTATTGTAGTTAATGTTTGGGCTATGTCTTATTTCCCGGCGCCTCCACCTCGTAAAAAAGCTGAATGCCCTCACGAAACACTAAACATTTAGTGCCACAATCGGTCTGACCTCCATCTCGGTACCTCGTGTTCAGCCGCACGACTTGGTGCATCGGTAACTCATTGTCTCCCGTATAAAGACGGGAAGTATTATGCCCGACTTTGCAGTCTCTGCATCTTTCATCCAGATCAGATCAAGGACATCCAGCCTGAATGATCCAGGCTTACTCCGTACCATAACGCATAACAAAGGATCAAGCCGCCACAACCCCCTACATGTTAAGTTTCCAGCTCATCAAACAACTGTACCCTGCGTGCGTTAGGCAGTTTCACCCCATGGCCCTTACAGTCCCTTTAGCGCGCGCCAGATCATCCGGCCATCTCCTAACTGAGAATGCTTCGCGAGTCACCATCGGCAGAGACTTGCCGTTGCGCCTCTCACATGTCATCATTTGTGGAGTACTCATTTAATCCGCCTTATGCTACTGCAGCTTTTGGACATTCGTGTCACATGCCGAATTCAATTGGTCGTGAGTGATTGGAGGCACAAGTTTCGACGGTTATCTGTGCGGGCCTGGTCGTTTTCCTATATCAGATAAGCTTAGTTCTTAGTGACTAGGTCTGCTCCAGAGTGAACTCCAGTCCCCAGCGTTAGTAGCATGAGAAACTTAACCTTGGTAGTCTAACTTTCAGCTTTCCTCCACGGCGACTTCCGAAAGGGCTGTCTCTCTCTCGTAACCCGGCAAACCTAAAATGAAGAAATGCCATAATTTTGATCTACTCTTCGGCGAACAAGATTGTCGTACTAACAACTGCCGGCGAGCTGTGAAGCTTCAGGGTAGAAGAGACAATTTAACCTGGCAGGTAGAAAAATTCTTCAATGATTGATCGGCATTCTTGGTCAAATTGGCAAAGGACTTCTGGGAAATATTGTCAACCGAACTGAACTCTGTTTCATTTGTTGCCTGTGTCGAAAGTCCATAGTATGTGATGCATGGTCAGGCCTCTCCACCTACTCTGAGTCTTAGACCAGTTCTCACCAGCAAACTCCACCCCAACGCTGACGAAATGAGCTATTCGTCTTCCAACAATATGTAAAGGCCAATACAAATACAACCATCATTGTACAGAACATTGAGGCTGTCTGTGTAACCCTTCAGCCTTTTCTGCATTTTGGCTGAATAAGCATGTCAGCCCTATGCGGGGTTTTTCTGCTTCAACAGCTCATCCTTGCATCAGATATCGAACATCGGCGATCATGACACCCAGATCCTGAGGGACGAAACAAAGGACCTGCGTCTGAATGCCGTCAAGATGGCACCAATCCATCCGGAGTCGGGGACGGGTAAGTCCGGGGTAGAGTTGGCTGCAGGCTTGTTGCTGACAGCCAACAGAGCAGTTCTATGATATGTCGCCCCCAAAGCGATTAGGTAATTCCAAACTTTAGTCTACCCTTCACTTGGTAAACACTAACGCGATTAATATAGGACGAGGGAGACATGCAATCGTCTTCGAATGTCATGATCCAAGCGGTCGTATCTACGCTCTGAAGCTATTCAAACAAGACAGCAGAGATAGGATCCGCCGCGAAATGGAGATATTCCAATATCTCGAAAATGGCCCAAACATCATCAAATTCATCGATGCCGTCCAAGGTGAGGAGGTTCGCATACCCTCCAAACCCGAGTCCTGAAGCGCGATTGACATTATGAGGCATAGGGATCCGACATCGGCATCGTTCTCGAATACGTAGACAACACAGACTTTCGAACACTGTATCCTCGGTTTAATGACCTGGACATACGATATTACACCCGCGAGCTTCTGAGAGCTTTGGACTTCGCTCATAGCCAAGGTGTTATGCACCGTGATGTTAGACCACACAATGTGGTGATCGACCACGAGAATAGAAAGGTACGACTCATAATGATGTAATCTGGCGCATGCTGACAAATTATAGCTCCGACTAATAGGCTGGAGCTCAGCAGACTTCTACCGACCCGATGAAGACCTGGATGTCTGCGTAGGCCTTTGGAAGCCGCCAGAGCTTCTTCTCTACTACGAACGATACGACTTCGGCATAGATATATGGTGCTTCGGGGCCATGCTCGCAGCCATGATCTTCAGAAAGGAACCATTCTTCCACGGAGTTTCGCGCATTGATCAACTGAGGCAAATTGCTGAAGTCCTTGGCACAGACAAACTGTACCGCTTTGTCAATGAGTATGACCTCGAGTTGAATGATGAGGAGCTTGAAGCTCTGGGCCAACATCACGAGCAAGCTTGGACCGATTTCATCAACTCAGACAATGAAAGGCTTGTATCTGATGAAGCTCTGAGTCTTATTGATCAGCTTCTACGATTTGACCCGAAGGCTAGTACTGGCCTGTGAGAATTATGTTGTAGTATATGCTAACATGTGTATCTAGGAACGACTCACGACTGCTGAGGCTCTTAGGCACCCATATTATGAGATGTTGCTTTCTGAGTCACGAGCAGGTCAAATGAGTAGGTGGGTTTAACAGGCTAGAAGAACTGGAACACTTTCTTGTAGATGGTATCCCCGTTATCTAGCAGGCCGTATGGACTGGCCAAATTGCTGGACCTGTCTAACAGCACAGGCCCAACTTCTGGAACAGAATGAGTTATCCACCGTGGATAGTATTTGTACTTATTCCCTATCCCTTGGATTATCTTAGGGTGATTAGGACCCCATCTCGCTTAATGACCCCGTTTTACAAAAATCCACTCAGGAACAAAAACAGCCAAAAAAGCGTGCGTCATCCGGAATTCGAATCCGAGCCTCAACTTTTCTCAATGGAAGAGTTGAATCCTAACCCCTAGACCAATGACGCTTTGAGTTGTGCTTTGATGAAAACAGCGAGTTGCTAACGTGCACCATCATGAGGACATCAGTGGACTAATACAGGAGCCTGGCAATCTGGTACACTTCAATGTGACCCGTAGTGCATAGATTAAGAGCCTTATACCATCGTATCAAGGCACATTTCCAAGTCTTTTGGACAGTAACCCCAAGGCTTGCTGGTAGACTTATTCCCCGAACTAGACTGCATCGAGAGTTGTGGTCTAACTGATCCTCGGCCCGAACTTAGCGACATCTCAGAAATTACATGCAAGTTGCAGAGCATACCAAAGAAGATGATTTTGGTTTAATTGCCGTATCTTAAGTCTATGGTCACTATTGGTGAGGGAAAGCCATGTCAAGGGAGGATCCAGGGTATGATTCTCAATGGCACGGCTGCCAGCCGTTGGGACCGCTGTTTGAAGATCTGTTGCATCTTCAGAACGAAGTTCAAGTGGAAAATTCGCTTTGTTCTGATTTAAGGAACATAAGATCGGTCTACGGTACCAGATGCTGCACCTTCCATACACGACGAAGGGTCTTGATGTCGCCCGGTCGCCACATGCTCCAGTGATATGGGATTGTCTCAGAATTTGCGGTTGTGCCAATACAGGTACCCAGGTCGGTCTCGGCACCAAGGGAAGGGCGAGAATATAACACTCTATTCATCTACATAGCGTGTCGTGATTCGAGCAGAGAAATGCAATTGTCTTGGTCATTATACGCCACGAATTGACTCCTTGAACTTTGACTGCCTCCTCACCTGCAGATCGGCCTCTTCCTGGTCCATCTCCAATATTCAAATCTGGGCAACCAGGAAATATGATGCTATTCAGTACAAACAACCTAAACCCATCAATTTATTCCCATGTTGAGTGGTCGGAGAGGGTGCGGATGCTCGCACCAGGCAGGGAGCTCCAACGGCATCGAAATCAGAAGACCCGCGGCCGTGTATTTCTCGTCGCAATGGTGCTGATATTTCTGATCTTCAACTGTAGGAACCTGGTATGATGACTTATCTTCGAAGGACGCAGGAAAGCTAACGGGCATCTACATACAGGACATTAAGAACGCATCCAACCCTTCCCATTTACTAGCATCCTCACATCGAATCTCTAGACTTCACTACCTCGTCCCCGCAAATGTCGCCAACCGTCAAGTCTGCGCAGTGGTGACTTCGGCACTCGCCAACCGATACTCTATACCGACGATTCTAGGCTACAGAGGAGAGTCCTTCTTGGACGCACAAAAGGCACATATTGCGAAATTTCGCGCCATCAAAGATTATCTGCACAATGCGGGAGGAGCCCCTGACGATCTTGTCATTATTGTTGACGGATTCGATGTGCTGGCTCAACTACCCGCAGAGGCCATGATCCAGCGATACTTTACTCTCATGGCTGAGGCGGATCAGCGGCTTGCTGATCACCGGGGAAGCGCCGTCAAGGAGCTTCGTCGAACTGGAGTCAAGCAGACTCTGTTATGGGGAATGGATAAGGGATGCTGGCCCGAGAGCGAAACGGATCCGAGGTGTTGGCTTGTTCCACTCTCAGCCCAGCCTCGACTTACTTGGGGACTCAAAACGGACACGGGAGATCTCCAGTACAGCGATTCGCGATTTCTAAACTCAGGTGCAGTAATAGGCCCACTGGGTGACCTTCGCAAGTTCATCGACGCCGCATTATTATTGATAGAGAACGATTGGGATCAGAACTTTCTCTTCCGAGACTCTGATCAGTTTTACATCGCGGCTTTATATGCGCGTCAGGAGTCTCAGAGAATGCGAGACTTGAACGGGGGGGACTTTCCTGGAGATATCGCTGGGAGAGATGTACCCAGACCGAAGGGTGGCAAAGATGATGTGACTGAATATCACGTTGCAGGGGATTTCGACTGTGCGTTTACGCAAACAGGATGCCATAACTATAAGTTTGTCCCCTAATCACGGATTTGCGACTGTTGACTGACGCGAGAAGGTTTATCCATAAACTTCAGTACGACAATTTTGACATGACGGCCACTATTAAGCATGATGGGCCGGAAGAAGGGTCAAGGTTCCGTCCATACAAAATTCAGATGCCAGCATCGATCCACCAGGCATTCCACAGAATGTATGGCTCACTTCCCGCTGATGACCGACCAGCAATGTCAAGACACAACTGGATTCGCAGTCTTAGACTTGGCACAAACATCGGTACACGGGTAATCTTTGCCTTCTATCATAACACATGCGATAAAGCAGGCTTCTTCGACACTTTCCACGACGCATGGTTCTACCCTCTGATCCGACCTCTTCTCCGCGTCGCTGTCAGAGCGATTCAGCACCAGCATCCAATCAGTCCAGAACCTATCGACGGAAGACTTTGGGTTGCTGCACGGCAATACCCGAAACGTGATCTTGATGAGTACGGAGGAGTCTTTACTAATGCGCCAGGGGAGGAGTTTACACCACTGCAGGAATTTTGCGGTGAGGATATCGAGTCTGCTATTGGGAAGGATACGGATTATCCGTTGACCAGACTCTGATGGATTTGGGTTGATGTAATGAGTTTGGATGATTAATGAGCGTATTGCTTTTATAGCCGGCGTGCTATTACATTACCTCATTCCGGAAGCGGCGTACACGAGCTAAACGATATTTGAAGCCTTAGCTTTACGCTGTAGAAATTGGTCAGACATTATGGTATAATGTCTAAGCTGTCTAGATGTGTTATTCTTGTGGCTGAGAGCTTAAATCAGCAGAGAGAACTTAGTCAAGATTCTGCTGTACCGTGAGGAAGTCTGCCATAGGTCTTTTGAGTGGCTCTTTGGTGAAGTGAAAAGCAAAACTCTTGATAGATATGAGAAGATCCTGCTTCTCCTTGTTACTTGCTATGTCTTGAAGATCATCTGCAAACCCTTTCAAGACTTCATGTCCAAAGCGTTCGTCGTAACTGACCTTGGAGTCGGTTTGAGATGAAGTCATGATGAGTTATGAGATTGAAACTGGAACTTGTCAATTCTGATATGCGATAATGCGACATGTGGATCATGCGAACAGATTTATGATGGAGATATAATGACAAGTGAGATGCCTTTCATAAGAACAAGTACTTGTTACTGCCTGAGGCGACAACTCTAGGCAACAGTGGAAAAGGATCGTCTTATTATGACATCTAGTGAAATCATTTACTGTATTTTCAACTTCTTTACTATTAACATTCTGAAATTAAAGCTTTCCTCGCATGGCTGGCGTTGAAATGGTGGGGGTTAGACATCGTGGGTAAAATGCGGTGATTGGTCACTCTATACGCGATTTGGAGGCCGCGTGGGATAAGATATGATAAGATAAAAAGATCAGAGCCATAAATAAAAGCATTAAGATTTCATGAGCTGCGTAAGCTATCTAGTTCGAGGACTCTTTGTGGTCAATTAGGCTAGTTTGGTGTCGAAGAATTGGGCTGCTCTTGAGAATGTATCAAGGTACGTTTGAAATCCCGTCCAGAATTTCTTGTCACTTGACAAGTTGACATAAGCTCAGCCTTATTAGGAGGGGAGGGATCCTGTATATTGCCTCGGGAGAAACGGTTTTCGCGGCGCTATTCTTGCTCTAGCCACTGACGACTATAATAGCACTGTATCTCGCTGAGCGGCCTTGGTCTCCACTTCCGATGATTTCTATTGCAATCGAAGTCGTCATCACGCTCAGAGGAACGCTGGACACAGTCGTAAAAATCAAGGAAAGACTGAACTGGTGCTGGTGTGTAGCCCTGGGCAGGCAGACCCCGGAAGAACTCTGTGTCATCCGTGGCTGAATTTCCCAACTTGACGAGAAAGTAAAGGTGTCTGATAGACTCGAAAAAAGAAAAGAGGAACAATATTGCGTATTGATCCGTGAAACGTATGTGTGGGGGTGTGAGAGCCCTCCCATGATATTCCTCACTTGGGTAGTCTCTGTGAAGCCGAACGGCAACGTGCTGAAACGAGGAAAGAACCTTTCTAGTAGAAGCGAAGGCTCGCCGAGCCACCCACGTTAAGACTAGAGCAGTAAAATGTCCCACATCATCGTGGTCATGACGGGTTCCTCTGATCTCCTCGATGCACAAAGTGTCGTATGCGGGATTGCATCTTATGCTTGAATAACCCTCTTTTGGCGAATCTGAATTTGCAAGGATGATAACTTTTGGGTATCTCAAGAGATAGACTTTGCGAGCATCACAACAAGCCAAGCTCAGTCTGTGCGACTCCCTAAATTTATCCGTATCACGTCCCCGAGTGATGAAGTTTCCGCCAGTTATGCACATATTAGGCCCGGAGAGACTGGAACGACAATCGTAGCCGAGTGTCATGCGAAGCCTAATATTGATAAACCTTGAAGTTGCATCGAAGGCTGCTTCCCAGATCTTAAGTTGGAGCTCCGGCGGAAGCTGAGGAAATAGATGGAACGAGGATAAGTCCGATAAAGACTCGGCTTTCGGCTCAGAGTTGCTAGTTGGAAGTTCATGCATAACTGAAATGAAAATGGTAAAATGAAAGTCCAAAGGAAGTCCAAATCTTGAGGATAGATGGGTTTTTATCATCGTGAAATTTAAACTCGGTCCGCGAATTTAAGCTCTTAAGGTTGAACTGGCTCACTGAAGCATAATTCTTATCGTACCTTGGTTCTGTGTGCTGGTCATAAACAAGGTTTTCTGTGGTGATATAGGCTCTCAGTCACGAGTCTCAACTGAGAATAAAACATTTGGCTCACACTTTAACCATTATGCCATAATGCCTCGCCAATCACTAATGCTACAGAGCAAACTTATAAAGATCTCAAGTCGTAAAAGATTTTATATAGATATTATAAGTAAAGAAAGAAATAAAATGGCAGCTTTTCTTTTTAATGATAAAAGCTTCTCATCAAGAGCGCAATTCCTCAGCTCTTAGCTTTTGTGTTGGGGGTATCCGGCGAAAGATAGGTCTTGACGAAAACCTCATCTGAGAGTCAGTATTGATGCTAACAAGGTCGTTTATGTTGAAAGCGAGGGTAGCAAGAGGTAATAGGCTGACGGCATTCCCAGAGATAGCACTAGGTCTCCCATCCCGGAAATAGTTCTCAAGGTTTATGCAGTATGCATCGCCCACAACTGTTCTGGTTTCTGGTGTTTGCGCTCAGGATGATAGTTGGGGAGCTTGAAGGATCCTGAATAATGACCGATTCGTTCGCGAACAGTGGCATCGTTTTGAGCCATGAATGCGAAATCATTTTACTTGATCAAGGCATCCGTGGCCAAAGAATGCTTGGGCTCGGTAAGTGTAGAAAATAATACGACCACGTCACAGTTCCACAAGTTCCCATCTCCACAGGCTACGCCCGAATAGAAGACATAAATGTTGTTCTTGAGCGTGACAGATATATATGCGCATATTGCCTTCCAAAAGCTGAAGTAAACTGGAATTTTTCAGTGTCTTGATATGTCTCCTTGAGACGTAATAATTATCAATCAACAGATATAGGCCAGTGTTTTTGAAGACACCAACACCCTAGACAGACTCTTGGACGCTGAATTAAAAGACATAATATGTGTGTTGGAGGTATGAAGCCGAGGACAAACTGGTGAGTAAGGATAAGATGCCTTCTTGAGTGTTTAAGTATGTTGTTCAAAGACATTTCAAAGGAGATCATTGGTGAGACAAGTTCACTGCGTGCCGCGAGTGGTCTAGAATGCCAGTCAATACATCATCGCTACCAATATGAAAATCTCAGAAACATGTCTTCCTCCCACTCAACGTCGCTCTAGACAAATAACTCCATAAAGTATCGAAATAGGAAAAAGTACAGGCAGATGGTCGACAGGCCTGCCCTGCCTACCAGTATGTCTTTTATGAAGTGAACGCCTGGATCGCCTCCTCCAGAATCCCGACAATCTCATCAGGTTTACTCAACATCGGCATATGCGCACTATCAATAATCCTTTTCGTGACATCGGCACCAAGCTTTTCCGCGCCTCGAACAAGCATCTTCTGCGCTTCATAAGGGAAAGCCCTATCATCCTTGGTCATGACCTGCCAGACAGGCACATCCCTCCATCCTTCGTATATCACTTCGTACCCATCCGTCGAGCCGGTCAAGGCTTGCTTGCTGAGCTTTCCAACCCAATACTCGGCCTCTTCTGTCGGGAGATCGTGGTACATCATGTCGATTGGGTCGACTTTGATGACCATTAAATTGTTTTCGTAGTCAGCTTCGCATGTCGGTAGGGGCTTGCCGCCGAGAGCGTCCAGAAAGCTCGCGCCTTCGAGGACGAAACCGGTCGCAATATTGAAAAGCCCTATCACACGACCAGTCTTTCCGTCTGTGTCGGCAGATTTGTTTGTGAAGCCTCTCATGGCACTTTGGCCCACCGGTCCAGCATAGGAGTGCACTAAGACAACGACATCAAGTCCTTGCGACACCTCGCCAGCGATGGCATCGGCGACAGCTTTAACGTCATGCGAGTAATTAACGTCGGTGCTTGTTGATTGGTTTGTCGGAAGTGCGACGGGAATACACCTGAACTCCTTAGCCTCCATGGCGGACATGATCTTGCCCCAACATTCAGGGCTATGCCATGAGCCAGGCACAAATATGAGGCTAGGTTTCTGGGCCATGTTGTAGATTGATTGGACGATATTGGCTCAGGATTCGCTGAGGGAGGGGAATAAAGGAGTGAGGATGTGTAATCGGCTTACGGTCTCTTCTCAAATCGTGGCTGGATAAAGACAGCGGGGTTTGTCATTCAGCTCGTTTATTCTCCTCGAAAAGGGTTAGTTGCTGACAGGCTGGACGCCATTCACGTCCACTGAAAAGTGACTCTGTCGTTGATAGTGGAGACTCCAGTTCGTTGCCAAGACGTTAGTGATCTATCTTTCTTCCGCGTGTCTCTCCACCATCAGGTGTTAGTGCTATAGCTTTGGCCAGTCTAGACTACCGCAACCAAATCGCTCATCCTGTAGCCACAATCCTCAAATCCCGTGAGTGGCTTCCCGATACCACGTCAACGCCTGTCTTTGAAGCAAAACTCCTCCCTCAATTCACTAAAAGTCACAACACATCAGCCCATCGCCGATCATCTTCCCTGAAGCTTTCCTCAGGACAAACTCAAGCCGGTCAGCATGAGTACAACGACAAGGACTCGGAGGCCCCACACTAGGAGCAAAACTGGGTGTTTGACTTGTCGAAAGCGTCGCGTGCGTTGTGATGGCGGAAAACCGGCCTGGTAAGTCGGACTTTGCTACCCAATTGCGACAAATAGTCGAAAGTACTGCACAAGACGTTTGTTAGTTTTTAGCGATTGTGAAACTGACGAATGCAGTACCCGATGCGCCAGTGCAGGGCGGATATGCGAGTTTGCTGATCCTAGTATCCCGCTTCGAGACCGTAACGCTATCTGTCTTCCTGGCGAACAGCAACCTTGGATTATAAGCCAGGACGCACCGCCAGTGACTCTAATTGCCAATTCCCCATTTGGAAAGTCGGTGGAGCCTTTCGACTGTTTAGGCTTGGACATGACTCTCCGCTCCAGAGAGCTACTTCACTATTGTAAGCGCAAGCCATGCAGCATAGACCAGCAACATCGTTGACAAACCAAGTCCATAACAGCCATGACAGCGCCGACTTGGTACTTAGCAAAGCATCCAGAAACATGTACGTACCTTGTCACTCATCACTCAGCCCAGGCTTACCTTGGGCACATATAGCTTTTCTTCTGTCGCCCAGCATCCCGATGCGCTAAGGGACACTCTTCTCGTTGCAGGCCTGCACTATGCATGGACTGTCGGTGATCTCGAAACATATAAACCAACATTTTTGTTCCACAAAGTCTCTACGATACAGGTCTTAAATCGTTGGCTGCAAAACATACATCAACCGGGGCTGATGACCTTCATTCGACATGTTTCAATTCTATGCTTCATAGAGGTATGTATCTCCTGCCAATAATACCTTGCCAATTACTAACCATCAAAAGGCTTCGTATGGCAACGTCCACGATACAGAGGCTCATATTAACGGCCTCATAAACGCCGTCCACCTCCTCAGTCCTCTAGACGATGACTTTGGCAATCGATTGGAACTCGAAGAAGAACTTGCCAATCGCTATCTTTTGCTGTGAGTCAGTCATTCTTCAGCTCCCAATTCTCTCAGGCACTGACCTTTGCAGCACATACTATGCCTACCAAGGCTTCAAGGCCAGGATATTGGGAAGCGACTCTTTACAGAACCTTTTCCGGCAGAACAACACCGCAGAGTTTTCCACCTTCGTATCGCAGATCTATCTCTGGAAGACCCAAAATATCGGCCATCTCGAAATGCGTCTCAACGCTATGAAACTCCTACCATTCTTTTTCGCAGCTCTTCCCTCGACAACGCAATTCCACAGCATCGACGCATCGCCTCTGTTAGACTGCCTGAAGCATGTTACTACCTCAACGCAAACAGTCAGGGAGGACCGTTACAAATGTGATCCCAGCTGGGAATGGATTGAGGGCTCGGATTCTCGACTACTTTGCGCTACTATCGGCTCTCATTTCTCTTCTCTCTTTCATGACGATATGTTCTCATCAGCGCATTCCTCGAAGTACAGCACTTCCTGGTCTGGTATGTGCGCTGCATCGAGCTTGTATATGCACAGTGTCCTGGAACTCTGGAATGGCGGCGAGGCCATCGACGCTCGTCTCTTGCGAAGGTTTCTTTCGATCTTGAGTCGAGATCTCAACCAATCTGTCAGCACTTTGGGACTCAACGACTCTACGGACTTTTGGCTTTGGCGAGCGTTCCTGGGAGTGTATAGCATTGCCAAGCAGCAAGCGGATAACCATGACCCTCTTCTGGTTGGCCTCCAAAGAGCTTTTACTGGCTACGTAGATGCTTGGAAAAGCGTTACTGGATTGGCAGCTTGGGAAGAAGCGCATTCCTGTTTAGTATCAGTCGCATGGCCCGCCACTATGAATTATGAGACAGGGCGCAGTGCTTGGACGAGTTCAATCGAGTGTACAACACGTTAGGGACTAAGGCTGTGGCTGCTTTCAAGTTGTAAAATATTGTATAAGAAATCACAACTCAAATTCTGCTGGAGCGGTCATCAAATCGCGTGGACTCAAGTCTGATCTCTACCAACCCTTTTCAGTAAGACCCAAGACTGTGATCAGGCTCAGAGCTTTCCGTTTGACTAGATTTCTGCCAACAGCTCGCTGAAGTATTTCTCATCTGCTGATTTCAAAGAGAAGTCGAATATGATCTAGTGAGGCAGTAATATAGTGTCCTCCAGTTTCATCCAGCACAATGTCAGCGATGATGTTGCTTTCGCGTCCTATCTCCTGCCTTGGTCATGATAGAATCTATATATACCACATGCATCTTCTTGCTGAAGCGAGAGATAAGCACCCAGCGCGCACGAACCACTTCCACAGGCGGGATCTTCAAGGCCAATCGCTATCAGGCTCTGAGTTGTTGCACTTTCTTTCTTCTTGCTATCTTCGTCGAAAGGACCCGACAGCATTCGATAGTGCATCACCCCGATGAAAGAGAGTCCCTGTTCTTCGTGAAGTTCTGGAAGCTGATTAGAGCCAACGGGACGAAAAGAGTCATCGTGTCTAGCTAATCTGAGTTCAACTGAGGTGCTCATTTATGTTTAGAAGAAATGGAACTAATATATGCTGAAACTATGTTTTTGCCTTTCCTGACCTGGTATTTCCTCTCCATCTCGCAACTGTACAACCTTTGCATGACTTGAACGGGTAATGCATTGTTTGAGGTGATGTTCTTGGTACATACACCACACTATCCTCCTTTTCCAGTATGACATATGCGTAGAATTTATTAAAACCCTCAACGCTAACAAAAGGACTTGGTAAACATTTGTCTGCACACCAGGAGCTACAGTCAATTTTCCTTCGCTGTGAATTGATCGTTACAGGGTAGAAATGAAATGTGGGCCAGACTGATAAGCCAATCATTTGTTTGCGGAATACAGACCACAGCAAAAAAGCTGCTGGTTGGCTCGGAGCATTTGCTCCACTGTGTGAAACACAGACAGACAGGCAACAGAGTTTGGCTACCAGGGCCCCGCTACTCAAGTTTCAACAACAGCCGTAGCTTTTCGATGGTCAAAAAGAAAAAAGAAGTGTAGAGAAAATAGAAGAAATCAATAATCAGAATAATTAAAATTACAAGGAATTCTGAGTCATAAGGCAGCTTCTATTTCTGCATCATTTATTGCTGATCATGTGCGTGGAGCATGCATGAAGGAAGCTGAATGGGTACAATTTTCAACCCCTCCCCCGATCCACCGCAAAATGGAACTATTCTCGTCCCACGCGAATGCACATCATAATACATCAAACCCCCGAGTACCTAGTGCAAAAGTTCTCCATGGGGATAATCCAAGGGGTACTTACAAAGTGCTTTAACGTGTCACAGGATTGTGACAAGAACGATACACGAATCCCATTATACGACACCAAGAACAGATAACAAACAGCTGTCACAAAACACTAAACCGTAAAAGCCAGCTCGCTCCGAATAAGCAGTCAGGGGGACCCGCATCCCTAAACCATTTGAGGTAAATGCTCCGTCAGGGTTCTAGGGACACTGTGCATTAAAGATTACATCATATCAACGTCAGTTTTCCGATCGCTGGAGAGATTATATAGAAATCCACGATGCCTGCAAAAAAGGCTTCCCCTCGAGATCGAAACTCCAACAAAGCCTCCCCTTGGGGCCGTAAAGGCAGTGGAACCGATTACAAAACCACAATGTCCTGCTCTCTGCATAAAACTCTCATTCCCGTAACAACTCTTGCGACCAAGCAGGACGTGGGTAACTTACATGTTCTGCGCAAAATGTATTTACTCACGTGATCCAGGATTTCCAATTCGATCCCGAGCGTTTCGGCCGGCCGCTTTGCGAAGTCCCCTTATTCCAGACCGCGACGATCCCGTCCACGCTCGCTAAGGATCATAACCCTTTCAAGCCAAGCTTTAAGATCATGCCATGCCAATATGCGCGTAGTATTGAAACCGCAGAGCCAGAGGCTTTAGAGCCGCCGCGGAAGAGCAGCTCCAAGCGGAAGTACAAGAGTCCCGAGGGTTGGCGGAGTAAGCATAAGCACCACTCCACCACCACGCGCCGATCACCGTCGCGACAGGCGACTATTTCCTGCCCCTGTACGCGGGAACACAAAGCACCCAAGACGCCGGATTATACAAGGTCATGCGAGTTCTGTCATGTAACCGAGACGCCGAAATGGAGGTCTGGACCATCGGGACGTCGTACCCTCTGCAACGTCTGTGGATTGCTGTACGCTAAGAGGGAGGAAAAGGCCCGGTCGTTCTTATTGGAGAGGGAGTTTGGATGCGACTCTGTGTCTTACGCATCGTCGTGGTCTACAGAGGTCTCAACTGAGGCTTCTCATTCATTGGGACTGCGATGACCATTCAAACCTCATCGCCTCTTATACCATGCCAAGCGGCCCCCAAGGATACCTCACTACCCCTCACTATTGGCACGTGCATTTCTAAAGGCATGGCATGCATGGACAGGGGAGGAAACATTCACATTTTTTTTATTGCAGCGTTCGAGCGTCATAATCATGAAAGAAACAGATGGCGCATTGGAGATCAGGAAACCAGGCAACATATCAGGAGTATTCGGAGCAAATAACTAAGTTTAAAAAAATTACTAAACCCATTTCAGCAATTTTCCCCGGTAATAACACAAGAGGAGCGTTGTGCAGAAGCTAATTGCATCCAATCGCGAACTGTTTGGCGGCTCATTAACAAAGGTCCCTCCCAACAGTAACCGTGATGTCAAAATCGCATCAGAAAACATAACCAATCACCCCCTTCACATCACCTCCGGAGTCGTCCTCCGGTTCTTTGAATGTCCATTTGCTACCATCCTACAGTACGACGTCGCATCGCCAGTCCCGTTCGACATTAGCATTTACCTGACCTTAGCGGAATCCGGAGAGGTGCGGAGTTCAGGGTAACTCTGATATCTGACTTTTTACCCCTCAATTGGGTGATGAGAGCTCCTTTCAGCTCAAATGCCGACTCTGGAGTGGGGGGTGTGTCAACACAGTAAGAACAAACCATCTGATCATCTGCGTAAGCGAACTGCAGCAAAGATTACACTGTACAACACACCAAACAAGTCATCCGCCCAGTTTTGTCCTGTGTTTAGCGTGTAGTAGGTGCGAGGAGTAACGCGCCGTGGCTTACGCGTCGGTAAATGAGGGTTGCAACACTTTGAGATGACATCATTTCTAATCACTGTTGCAAGCAGGACGGGGGGCCAGTCTTATCTATCAATCGTAGACAGCCACGGTACAGAGGCCAAGCCGCCATGCAAGGAACTATGGAAACGGGCTTACTTGTCATGCCAGTTGCTGCGAGGGACAGTAAGTATGTACAGTGTCCGAGCGGGTGAGACGTCTCAAGGTTTGTGAGAAAAAAGCAAAACTAAACAAGGGAGTAAGGTACGGAGGGGCTTTGGCTGGACAGTTGCGATAACTGTGTGATGTACTGTTGGTCAAAGTTGAGATGGAGGGCTGAATGAATTGGATGCTGGGAAACATCGGATTTCCTTTTCCCCGTAGTGAAAATGCTGTCTTGTTGGTGATTGATGTTACCCGGTAGGTTTCCTCCGGATCCGCGGATGGACCCTGAATCAGGGTCTCTGCACAGTCCAGACCCAATCGCGTAGTGATCTACAAGGGTTCCTCTGGGGCAATCTTCGCTCTAACTTTAGCAAGCGCCTCAGAGGGGTATTAGTACCGCCTCGATCCCTAACCTCTCCCTTGAATTTAGAGATCGGATTTCCCCCTCTCAACTGCCCCCTTTCAAATGTGTCCAGTTCCTGTTCCAACATGAAACATCGACAGCAGAAACTCGCCAAGACGGCAAAGCCAATTCGGCGCCGAAGAGATCGCGCTCATCATCCTTGTCCTGTTGATCTCCCGGAATCTAGCCTTTTCCCGCCCCGACGATGTTCTGTACTTTCACTGAGAAAATCCCCTCGACACGTGAGTTCCCTCTAATTAACGCGTCTTTGTTGACCCGTTGCCGGTGACGCAGATTAACCCATCCCAGATCCGACCTAGCATCCAGGACGTGCAACGGAATGGTCTACCTCTTTGTGAGGTCACTCTGTTTCAAAATGCAGCTATTCCGAGTCCCTTGGCTACGAAGCCAGAGAGAGATACTCATCTCCAATTGAAGGTTGCTTCGCGCACTTCATCTCTCAGATCACCCGCCGCGTCGGCACGTTCAATCCGGTCAAGGTCTACTAGAGCCGGTCTCAAGGATACCTATGAAGCCCGCACGTGGCGTAACAGGTTGAGGCGACATTCGGTATGTCATTCATTTCCACCAGAATGTCTTTTTTTTCATTCTAACGAAATAAGCAGAAGTCACCGAGAACACATGAGCCAACTCCATGCTGCACATCATGCTTCATCAAAGAGACTCCAAAGTGGCGAGAAGGCCCTTTCGGGTCTCATACTCTCTGCAACGTCTGCGGTCTTCTCTACGCCAAACGCGAAGCCCGAAACCGATCATTTATGCTTCAAAGAGACATCGCGCGAATGTCGCAATTTTCTTAAATCGTTGAACCGTGTTCATGTTCCCGCCATGCATGAGCATGCGTTCAGCACGGCTTAGAATTTCTTTCTACGAGTGATATTTCTCTAATGTTTCGTTTCCTTGGGCTCGATCTCGACGTTATACATGCCACCGGGATCTGTGAGTGATGAGGCATGGTTTCTATACCCCGGCGCAGGATTGGGAATGCATTTTGCGAGACTCGGCTGGCTACTGAAGTTTTGTGTCAAAATGGCGTTCTCGGTTGTTTGTTGTCATGTTGGATTTAGCGCAGATACCTCAGTCACAGTTATGAATTGGAATTGGAATTGAACTTATATTGATACAACATCTACGGTCGCTTTGGATCATATGAATGACGACCGGAAAACTGCCCTCAAGTCAACTCAACTTGCGAAATCGGTCCACGTCTCCATAAATCAACTCTTCTAAGTTTATTTTCTTCGGTGAGGGAATTTTGACGCAGGATATTTTCGCTCTGTCTCCTATACGTTACCTATGCTTTGATCTTCCAGCCATGCTGATTGCTATGGTTGTAAGGTCTTGTGATGTGTATCAATTGTTTGATACCCTTCACTTCCCAAAGAGCCCCAAAAATGAGAGGCGCGAAAACATTGAATTGGACGCCTATATTTGACGGAGTCGAAAAACTATCGAAGATGCATGCCGATGCCAGCACGCAGTTCTTTGGTGTTATCAAGGAGGCTCGCCACTCACCTGCTGCAGAAAGTGATAGGAGTAGGATTCGGCTCCTGGTTAGTGGCAGTGGTGGTGACGCAGTCGGAGGTTTTGAATCACCAAAAATCAACATAGCGAAATCCAACGGTTCAGACATTGAATAGTATATCAAGAGGGCGATGGGCAAATATGATTTTTTTCAAGGCAACGACTCCAGGGACGAAGCAAACCGGAAGAAAATCAACGATAAACTGTTAGAGATGGCGGGCGGGAGTTTCTTCAAAGTCCAGTCAACGCTAGATAGAATTAAGGACCTGGTAGATTCAGGCGGACAGGAGTCGGAACTAGATGATCTGTTGACAGGGTCGGATTGGGGCAGAGAGGCGATTTCGAAAAACGTTGTTGCCGAGCTTCAGGAGCAATTATCGCCACAGAATATCGACGAAATAAATGAGCTGTTGATCTGGGTAGTCTATGGTTTTGAATGGATTAGTATCGATCAACTGGAGGCAGCACTGGTGAGTTTGCCACCTGGTACTTCTGAAGACATAGATGCTAACTACCAAGTTCCTTCGGTTTAGATCAACTACACTCTAAAAGCTGGCGAAGAAACTACAGGGGAAGCATTCCAGACTTTTTGAAGTCGAGGGCAAGTGATCACCGTACGCCATGATCTCTTGTCCCTGAAGATCAAGGATCCCAAACAGCTACGATCTGTCGATGACGATACCCTCAGGATAACAGCTACCATCACCATAACAAAGGGCGACATTACAAAGTGCAGAACTTCCTTTGGACCCTGTTCCAGAAGTCAGTGGCTGAGAAGTTTGAGTTCGAGCCACTAGCTGGACAGGTTACCCAAACCAGGGGCGAAGTCAGAGTGAACGACTACGACGCACACTTGGCCATAGTGATGCAAGCCATAAGCTTCCTGATAAAGAAGCCAGATACTAGAACTGAAAGTCTGGGAAGATATCTGGTCTGGAATCTTCCTGTTCATTTGAAGGAACTGAACAACCCCGAGCGTGCTCGCAATGTCCATGATGCAGCAAAGAAAGACATTGGCAGCATACTGTATGACATCCTCGTTCAAGGAACCATGATCAGGAGACTTTGGAAACACTTCGTTGACGTGTCTCTGTTCGGCAATACGACACAAATCTCGACGCTTCTGACATGGCTGCAGGATCCAGATGTTACTAGCAATTTCGGGATATACCAAATGGATTGGCTGGACAAGGTAATCTCAGGTCCGAGCCCGTAACGTGTTTTACTCTTTTCTATGGCCCATGAAGTGGGCCACAGATGACTCAATAGCCGCGACAATGATCCTTGGGAAGCTAAGTTCTGTCTGCTGATTTAAGCTCTCAGCGGAAGCATATCGGTCTTTCATCCAGTATCTTTCATTGGCATATTACCGCACACTGGAAGCCAACCTTACACCGCAGTCTAATGACCGTACATTGGACCTTGTCGAATCCATGAGTCATGAGATGTCTACAAACGGCGGTATAAGTCGCCTGGGTTCTGCACTTCTACTCATGGCAACGGATGAAGACACTTACGAAAGGTACTTCATCAGTCTTCTCTCGCTAACTGCTGCCCGTGATGGCATGCTGGGGATGGTTCTGAGTGCCATGGACGAAGCTATCCAGCTCGCAGCTGACAAAGAGCTTTCATTCGAAAGAAGCGCCCTTCGACTTTACAAGGGCCTTGCACTTTATTATTATGGCAATGAAGCTGATGAGAATCCACTCACATCCGCTGTCAGCCTTTGGGAGGAGTGTCACTCTGATGCGGGAAAGGTGATTGAAGAAACCGGCACTTACGTCCAGTGGAAATGGATGTGGTTGGGTGGCCAGGTCATCAGTAATATAATCTGCCATTACATCAAAGAAGCAAAGGCAGCAAACAATGAGGCTTCAGCACTTGAAAATCTTGGTGAAATCACTCTCGGTCACAAAATCTCGTATGAGGAAAACCGGGTATTCCCAGCTGAGTCTTCCATGAGAACCTACGAAACCCTACAAGGAAATTCCACTACAGCAAGAGCACATTTCCGCAAGAATATGCTTACGGCTCATGAGATGCTATCTGGCGATACAGACGAGAATGATGCGGATACGTATTTCGTCTTGTTTCAGTGCCTACTTCATACAGGAGACGATATCGATGCTCTCATCGCTTTCGAGCTTACAGGACCGATAGAGAAGACGATAGAAATGAGGCTTGGTGAGATTCGGGGTGAGGATAAAGTCGTCGCAACGGAGCTTCTGGAGTTTGCGAAAGAGAAGTTCTCACCGAGTGATGCCGCTCCTACCAGGTACACGGCTGTCCTTGACGAGTTGTAACGACGAATCAATCTGGAAAATGACAAAGATGAGAAGACCACGACAACTGAGTCTTATCAGAGAGTTTATTCGCTCCTAGTCGAGAAACGACCTGCTGCGGGAGGTGGCGATGACCCAAGCCAGCCGCTATATGAGATTACTTACAGCGATATTGTGATCATTTGGCGATACTTCCGCAACGGGAATTGCGGAGGGGTCTGGGATTTCGAGACTGACATCAACATCTGTAAATACTGTTGGGACACTCCCTTTTGTCAAAACTGTTTACCGCTGCTTCAACAAGGCATTTCGAAGATGTTGGCTTGTGATGCAGGCCATAAATGGCTTCATGTGCCGCGGTGGAACTTGAGAGAGAGCACAGGGCTAAGGGATGGCACGGTCATGACGGGAGGCGAGATTGTTGATGGTCGGCATTTTGGAGGGCAGAGAGTCAAGATCAAGGAGTGGTTGAGCACTACTTGGAAGAAATGGGATATTGAATAATGTTGCTTAGTAAATTTTAGTTTACTTGCTGGCTTTTCAGAATTTCTCACTTATGCCTCAGGGAAGTTGGGGCCTACTTGTAACCATTGCATATCTATATCTCCACACGATACGTAGTTAGAGACAATGCCAAGGTACATGTTCTCATGGAGTAAAATGTAATACGTAAGACTATCAATAATGCAGACATTGTTTTTCTAGAAAACATGAGCGACAGACTTAATTATCGAGCCTTGAAGAAACCCGCGTCTTCAATAGTCTCTCCGAGCTAGGTCAGGCTCATCTTGTTCAGGCTTTCTGTGCAGAGATGCAAACTCAAGGTTATATCCCTTTATATACCTCTTGGTCTCTTCCCTTTGCAATGCCCTAGGGCTTGCAGCAATATTTATTGGTCATCATGAAAGCTTCTAGGTAAAGCTTATATTAGGAAAAAAACAACAGTTATGTTCTCATTTATCACCAATATTTGCAGCCTAAAGCTTAACCTTATAGGCGGCAGTCAACCCCCATAGTTCAGGCTTCCAAAGGACTATAATCTAAATGCCTTTACTCTTGACGATATCTATAAGATACGGGCCTAGGCCGCCGAATCCAGGGATCTTTCCAAGCTTTTCATCGAGATGTTCGACATCTTTGACCATACTGCATACATCAGTTAGCACAAGTGTATGAGTGAAAAGACGAGAAACTTTACCATTTACGACCGCTCTCTTCTTCCACGACGATCTCGGTGAATACCGTCCCTAGATGATCTTTATACCTTGTCAAGATTGATGCCATAATCAGCAGTACCACCTCTTTATTCATGCGCTTACTGATAGCTTTGTATAGCCTACTCGTGTCGCCAACTAGGTCCACCATGTATTTACGAACATATTGCGCTGTCTCACCCTCCCAGTCGATTTCCCGTGCTCTCCTAGAATAAGAGAGGGCCCGCGACTCCATAATCTCAATCAACTTGCGGCAGATGGCATCTTTGTGCTCTTCAAATGCGTGGTTGACCTTTTCGAACTGACTCTCTATAGCCTGGTTGGCTGGCCCTGCAGGTGCGTGACGACCCACGAAGTCACAAATACGCGGAATAAGAGTTGAAATGAATGACAATGCTTGGAATGTGAGTGCTAAATTAGTAGCTGTAATATTCTTGAGACCAGCTGATCGCAAAGCGCCAGCACTAAGGATAAGTTGGCGACACCTTGAGTCGAACAGTTGCAGATACGAAATCAGAGATGAAGCGACTTCTGGCGTCTTGGATGTAATCCCGCATATGAGACGAAGGAAGCTCGATACACCTTTTAAGCAGGTGATGGCGGACAAAGGGAGCAGGAATGTCTCCGCCTCAATACTGGCGCCCCTGATATATTCTGGTGCGCAGCTCTCATCTGTGCTGTCTTTCTGCTTGACTCCCTCCGGGGGTATTGGTGCCCAAACTCTGCTCATCTGCGCCCACGATGGCGGGTCTGAAACGCTGCACTCCAGGACTTGTTGAAGAATTTCGTTGTTCTCGGGCGTGAAATCTGTATCTCGCCACGTATCGGAGCTCATGGCCTGGGTAAGTATTTGTTTCTCTCTGGTGCCATGTGCCTGAATGAAATCTCGAATTTGGCTGTCAATTAAAGTCCTTAGAGGCGTGCCAGCTTGCGCTGAAATTGACTCGCATTCGTTGACAAACAAGAGGTTCAGAGTATAGTAGCGAATGAAGTAGTCTAACGGCAAGCTAATTGTCTGCTCAGATCGAACACGAAGAACCTTGGAGATCATTTCGTGGCCGATGTCCGCTCCATGGATCAGAAGGTTAGGTAAGTCAAGTGCAATATGCATTTCCTCCTGTATTCCAAAGCCGGAATCCGTCTCCGCTGAATTTGGACTGATAATTGACGATCGATTGGTAAGATACGTGGCGGGATCATTAGCAACAGAAGTCTTAGTAGAACATGTGATGTCCCAAAGAACACTCGATTGGCATTTCAGACTCCGCAACATCTCTATCATAGTAATGAAAAGAGAAGAAAGAAGTTCCTCAGCATCTGCTGATCCAAGATCCCGGAGGTTCTGAGTAAGGATAGACGACCTTTCTCCAGTTGAAGTATTAAGGCCCCCACTAGTAGTTGATGATGATTTGACAAAGCTGGCATCATTAGTCGAACTTGGGAGAATGATTCGCAGCGCATTGCGGATCTCCAAAAGGACCAATTGTCTATAAACCTTGAAGGCCGTCGATATAGACCCAGATCGATGGAGTCCGAGCAAGCTGGGTAAGAGTTCCGCACGCAAGTCATTCGCACGATCTGCATTAGCCAACAAGGCTGGAGGGCTCTGCCCGTAAGCCCCTTGAGCCCTTCGTGATGTGGTCTCCCACGCAAGAAGAACTTGTTCTTTTGAAGCAAATTGGCTATGACGTTGAAGGTCCTGAATGAGTGTAGAATGAATTCTGGATTCAAAAATTTTCGCAACCCGGGATTTCAATACTACCAGTTCATTGAAGACGCCTTGGGAAGGCATAGCCTTGCGTATGTCCTGAAGCTGTATATCGGCTGATAATTGGTTCTCGGCAGCCTGACTACGCTCCCCAGCCATCAGGGACTCAATGGCATCGAACTCATCCAGGGCCTTCTCAACCTTTTGTTCACCAACGAGCGATTTGCAGTAGGAAACTCTATCCAAGATGCACTGCAGTTGTAGCACGGCGTTGCTAAGATGTTGGATGTCCCGGTGTACTTGGAGCTTCTGCGATAGCAACAGTCCTTTTGTCCTTATATCATGCTGCAAGGAAGAGAGATGATTACGAAGCAATGCTATCCTTTCTGCTGATTGTGCGGCTTCGGTGTGCAGTTCTCTCAAAGAACTGAGAACGGAGAAAGCGGTGGTTGAAGCTATTGAGACGGAGTTGGCCAAGTGCAACTCCACTATGTCCATATACCAGGATAGCTTCTCTTGAAGAATGGCGTTTGTCGCGAGGGACTTCCTGGGCAACAGGGCACTCACGTCGCTCGTCTTGCCTTCACTTGACGACTGGGATGTAATCTCCGAGTGCTCACTAACGACCCGGAAGATTCGCGGATTCTCTAAGTGGAAATTTTGGTCGAAATATACATCAGGAACAGCGGCTAAGGAAGGCAATTGATGACAAGGCTTGCGATCAGAATCAACATTGCGCTGTTCGTAGGAGAAGTCGTCAAAACTAGCAATAGGCGAGGTGATAGGACCACCTATTCTGGGCTGAAATCGGTGGTTAGTATGCCTAAGCTCCTCAAAAATTCTTACTCTCCAGGCTTACTTACTATTCGATATTCTCCTTCGTTTTCTTTCAGCCGATGAAGTTGTTCGTACAGAGGAGCCATTCGCGACACATAGGATTGAAACTCGGCAGCATCAACATGTGGTGTATTTGATAGAACTACGTGAGGAATGTCTCGAGTGGTTGACATCGTGGGCAAGATCAAGTTGGCGTGAAATGATCGGCACTGCCTCAGCAACCGCTTTGCTTAACAGGCAGAAGAAAAGACGTTATATCTTCCAATTGAAGCCTGCTCGAGGTATGATACGTTTGGCCTGAACAAAGCGAGAAGTTGATGAGAGATGCAAGATGAATGACGCGGCGTTGGTCGCAGCTTTCCAGGGATATTGGTTGGTGCCTGGATGTCAATGAGGCCGATGATTATCCGATCATGAGAAACAAAATATTACAATGAAATGAAGCATATTTATCAAGTTGTCATCATCCTTTTTCGCTTAAAATCTTTCCATGCTGCGGTTCACGAGCTTCGATCTTTATCTCGTGGTCAGTTTGAGGGCGGCGTGCTAGGAAAGAAATACATCTGGCGCACGGAACCAGACCAAGCTGTAGGCACATACACCAATGCAACGATAGACCTAGTCACAGATAAAGTTGTTAGGAAACCCCGGACGAACTGTGAGAGTGACAAGAGATTAAGATGGTCATTTGGGTTGGACGACATAGAAAATCATGTCAGCTACGAAGTACGCTTTCAAAACCACGGTTTCTTGCACACTCCAGTGCAAGGATATACGTAAAAGAAAACCCGAAACCGATGGTTCACAACAAGCATGCGAAGGCGCGATGGTTTAAAAGTTTATTCGATGGAGAAATATTACGGTCCGAAAATGATACACATCCACTTTGCAAGCACGCAATTTGAGTTCGCCATGTCGTTTTCCATTGATCCCTGATGGGCTCTCCACAAGGAAAAGCTTTCATGTGGCTGATACTCATGATCTTCAGTGGCAGTACACGCCACGAGATGATTTGTGTATCAATACAAAACCTTGTTGTTTTGGAGGTCAACAAACATCATGAGACGTGCGTGGCTTGCTCAATTGTTTTTCTTGCGTCAACGATCTTGAAGATTAAACATCTAGAAGCTGGAGAAATAATAAACCCTTGGAAGAAGTCCTTGCAGACAAACCCTGAGCGTCTGGATACTCTTATCAATCGTATCTCTTAGCTGCTCCATCGCCGGCCCGACAACCCACACGGCCCCATGCGACCCTACCAGAAGGACAAACATAGGCATTGAGCCCGTGAGCATAGATGATTGTCGTGCACGATTACTCCATCGAGAAGACTCGCCAAGAAAAACGTGCTGTACGACAACTGGGTCGTGATCGGCCTCGTCCGACCATCTCTGCAACAACGCCTTTTATAAGATGGCTTCCCAATCTTCTGTCCCCCAAGGCGCGTCTGCCGATCCATCTCAATCCAACACAGACATGGCCTCCAATTCTGAAAAGGCCGTCACAGGTAGTGGCATCCAAGCGGCAGACAAGCGAGAGGATGTTGCCTCTACAGGATCCCTGAAGGATGAGGCTATGAACGGGAGAGCCCAGATCTTGGGTGCTACACCAGAGGAAATCATCGAGGCAGAGGAGCATGCGCATACGATGGACTTGGACGAGACAAGAAGGGTGAGAAGACCCAACCTTGGTCGATAATATTCGCTAACATCGACCCAGCGCGCTGAAACCCTGATTTACCTCCATGAGCACGACCCCAACTTCAGCTCAGAATCCATCATCCGTATTCAAGAATTCCTGAGCAATGGAGATATCTTCGCCAATCCTCATAACCATGAAGATCTCATTTCAGACATCAAGACCGAGATTTCACTCGTCACTATTAACTCGCCCTACGCAGAAGTCCGCGCCGTAGTAAGCAACAAGGACGACCCATCGACACCAGCTGGAACGATTCGAGCCTGGACCATCGGTTTGTTCTTCGTGATCGTGCAGAGTTTTGTAAACCAGCTGTTCTCAGTACGACAACCGACTATCCGACTTCAAGCACCCGTCATCCAGCTCCTCTCATTTCCGTTGGGTAAAGCTTGGGAGAAATGGCTACCGGTTGGCGAGTTCACGCTGTTTGGCCAAAAGTTGCAGCTCAATCCTGGAAAGTTCAATCAGAAGGAGCATATGCTGATCTCAATCATGGCGAATGTCTCGACGAGTTTGCCGCATTCGCGATACATCATTTTTACTAGTTGGTTGAAAAAGTACTTTGACTTGCCATTTGCCGCCGATTTTGGCTTTCAGATCTGCCTCTCGGTGAGTAGGACTGCGAAATAACTTGCTGAGCTTTACTAACGGTAATAGCTGGCTATGAACTTGCTAGGTTTCGGGCTTGCTGGACTGGCACGACGTTTCCTAGTCTACCCATCGTTCTGTATCTGGCCTCGCTCCCTTGCGACCATCGCCCTCAACCAGAGTCTACACAATGGTAAGTCCCCGGAAGCCTCTTAGCTAGTGTGTCAAGTTGACTAACCGCCGAAGAATCTGGAAACGCCAGCGTGCTTGGCCCTTTCAAGAAGATGTACACCATGTCCCGGTACCGCTTCTTCATGCTCTCTTTCGCCGCCATGTTCGTCTGGTTCTGGTTCCCCGACCTTATTGCTTCAGCTTTGTCTCTGTTCAACTGGCTTGCATGGATCTCGCCCAACAACTTCACCCTCACAGCGATTACCGGCGTGTCTAAGGGTCTTGGATTCAACCCTCTTCCAACCTTTGACTGGAACGTCGCAACTTACTATATCGATCCTCTTTTGGTCCCCTTCCATGTCACTGTCAACATGTTCCTCGGTGCATTACTAGGTGGAATTACTATCATCGCGATGTACTGGAACAACACGTACAACACCGGATATCTCCCCATCAACACAAACACCATGTTCGATAATACCGGCGCCAAGTACAACGTATCTTCTATCTTGGATGATCGTGGACTGCTCGATGCAGAGAAGTATCAGGCTTACAGCCAGGTCTACATCGCAGCCTCATCTATCACGTACTAGTAAGTTCCCCGCGTTGACATATCATGAGGATGGTACTTATCAGAGATAGCATCTACTTCTTCGCCGTGTATAGCGCCATTATCTCCTATGCTGCTCTGTATCACTGGAACGACATCAAGCTTGGTTTCGTGTCGCTCTGGCAAAGCTTCAAGAAGAAGAGCAAGATAAACGAGTTCAAGGACGTTCACACAAAGCTGATGGAGCAGTACACTGAGGTTCCAGAGTGGTGGTACTTGATACTCAACGTAAGTTCTTTGGGGAAGCATGGTGGCCTTGACTAATGCGATGTAGATCGTTGGAGTTGCTTTCGGTATTGCCTCTGTAGCAGGATGGCCCACCAACACCAGTGTCGGCACCGTCTTCTTCGGACTTGCCCTTGCCATCCTATTCACTATTCCCACTGGAATCATTTTTGCCACTACTGGTATTGAAGTTGAGTTCAACGTCCTCGCTGAATTCATCGGAGGAGCATGGCAGCCTGGTAATGCCTTGGCTGTAAGTAACCGACCACCAAGACTCTAATGTTCGCCTAACATTAGTAGATGAACTTCTTTAAAGGCTTTGGATATGTGACAGTTGCTCACGCCCTGGATTTCGCCAATGATCTGAAGCTTGGTCACTACCTCAAAATTCCTCAGCGCCAGACCTTCTGGTGCCAGACAGTTGCTAGTAAGTAACACTTCAGCACTTATTTCTTCACCTCAACTGACCTTCAACAGCTGTTGTCTCCGCGTTTGTTTGCACCGCAGTGATGAACTTCCAGATCCTTAACATTCCCGACATCTGCCAGCCTACCCAAAAAGATCGCTTCACATGCCCCGGTGTCGAGTCCTACTTCACTGCCGCCGTACTCTTTGGTTCTCTCGCACCTCAAAGAGTCTTTGGAGAAGGCGGCATGTACACCGCCCTCCTCGCTGCGTTCCCGGTTGGATTGGTATTCCCTGTCATCTACTACTACGCGACCCGCAAGCTGCCCAAGACGCACTGGCTTACAAAACTTCATCCTGTCGTCATATTCAGTGGCGGTCACATCTGGTCTCCCTACAACCTGGCCTATGTCTGGCCGGCTGTCATTCCAGGATGGATATCCTGGGTCATCGTCCGCAAGAGATACCTTCAGTTCTGGGGCAAGTACAACTATGTCCTTTCAGCAGCCTGGCAGACTGGCATCGCTCTGGCGGCTGTTGTCATATTTTTCGCTGTGAGCTACCACGGCGCATCGGTCAATTGGATCGGCAACAGTGCAGACAGTGGTTGCGAAGCCGAGACCTGCACGAGGCTCAAGGTTCCCAACGGAACTATCTTTGGTCCTCAGCCCGGAACCTTTGCTTAGATATGTTATAAATAGCCAATTATATAGCGACCATTGAATAGAAGATGTTTTAACTATTAAATATGATAAATGAGACCACTAACCTCCGGGCAATGTTGTATACGTGGCTGTGCCGCTGATCCTACGATATCATCATCCCCGTATTCTAGGCAGAACTCGCTTTAGCGCTTCCACTGCCTATTCCAACGCCTAGGATTCAGATCCCCAACACTTAACTCAGCTGTTGTATAAAAATGCCACATTTCTCTTTTTCTTTGAACAAGGTGTCTCTGATATGACATCGCCTTTTTACAGTTCATAAAAATGGTTTACCTGCCGCCCAACCAACATGGCGATTGTCTCAAATGCTGTCTTGCCACTCCATTCACAGATGACGAGCTGAAAGCTTTCAAGGCGGCCTTTGAGCTTGGCGCATACTACAAACCCGCACCCTTGATGAAAATCAAGATTATGTACGCACCGGACGATTATTTGGGCAAATCGCATCAATACATGCGAGAGAAAGAAACCGAAGCTAGCAATACGGATCCATTCATCGTCGTTGACCAAGAAGCCAAGAGCAGACGCGCAGTCCGGTACATTGACCAGTTCGCCGAGGAAGACCAGGTCGAAGATGGAGTGGCTGAGAGCACAGATGTTGTTATGAAGATCCTCATCCAGACCGAGGGTTTGGCCATCAACTATATAAACTACACCACAGCCAATTCGAGCATTGAGGAAGGTCTTGATAATTGTGCGGTGGAATTACCCCTCACCAACGACTTTTATCAGCCCGACCCGCAAGATTGCGGTGGCCCAGACTTTGAGTATCAGCAACCCCAGCAAGATGTCTGGGTCATTGCTGAGCCTGGAGAATTCGAGGAGAGCACCGATTCCGAGCTGTTGAATGACTTCTCCCCTCGTCCGGATAGGGTGGTTAGGCTGACAGAGGATGCTGCTGAGTCTGTTGGGTTGGTCAGCTTTTGGACGATTCCAGGTGAGGCAAAGCCTATTGATGTGGCTCAAAAAGAGTTTCCCGAGGGGAGTGTTGTTTTACAGCAGAAGTATAAGCCCGGCTTTCCATGGCCAGCAGACTCACTGTGATAAGGTTGAGAGGTCAAAAGAGGCTTCAGCCACAAGGCACTGTAGGCGGAAGTTAACCCGTCAAGCGGAATGGAGTAGAACACGAGCTTGACTGAGCATGCTTCTCATCTGATAGGCTTTTGTAACCACCAATAATATGTAATTACGCGCTTTAGCTCCGCCCTTCGAGTGATCGTAGCTTATCGCAGATGTTATTCCCCACGATGTCGGAACCGAGCATATCTCGACTATGATAAGCGGGACAGACAAAGACGATCCTTTCCTAATACGAACCTTATCATCAGTCATTCTTAATCCTGCGTTACGCTTTCCCACATACAGAAAGTGCGTCCTAGCCGTTGAATGGATCCAACTTCCCAACGGAGCAATTTTTGGAGAATCGTGGTGGGGAGGAATGGGTGAATCATCAACTCCGCACCAAGACGATCAGATCCAATATTAATGATAAATAGTTTGCAACTTCGTCAATGATTATCTTCATCCGATCAACAACGGTTCCAAGATTTTAAACATGTCTTCTGTTCCCCACCCGCTTTGCCCGCTGACAGGCGATGAGATTCAGGCTAGCGCACGCTTGATCGAGAGCGTTTGGCCACAGTCTGTCTCGCTATCTTTTAAGGTTATAACGCTCAGTGAGCCACCGAAGGAGAAGCTTGCACCGTATTTGGCAGCGTTCGACAACGGAACTTCCCCTTCGCCGCTTGAGCGTTTGGCTTTTGTTGCGTATTATATCCGTGGAACGGTGAGTTGACCCCACTTTGTCATCATGCATGCATGATCTGACAGTCACAGGATATTTTCCATGAAGCTATAGTCAACCTGACTACTGGAAGAATTGAGAGCAATGTGAAGCTTGGACCGAATGTTCACGGGAACGTTGACTATGATGAGGCTCAGAGGGTTGAGAAACTTGCTCTCGCGGATCCGCAGGTCTTGGCTGAGCTGGAAAAGCTGAAGTTGCCAGAGGGGACAGTCGTATGTGCCGATCCATGGATCTACGGTAAGCACTATTATTGATTGTGAGATGGAGTAAGAATTGACATGCATAGGGTCCGACGGAGTTGAGGATGATGTCCGTATGTACCAGGTCTTCCTGTACATGCGAGACCCCGCAAATGCTGGCGAAGCTGATTCCAACCACTACGCATTCCCCTTACCCGTATCGCCAGTCATTGAATGCGTTAACTACAAAGTCATTCGAATTGATGTGCTTCCTACAGGCGCTGATAACACTATGAAGCCATTGGCACCTTATCAGCCCAAGCCAGCAAATGAGTATATCCCTGAAGCCCAAGAGCTGCGAAAGGATCTCAAGCCGCTGCATGTAAGCCAACCAGAGGGGCCAAGTTTCAATGTAACCCCGGTTGGTGAGACTGGAAACGTTATTTCGTGGCAGAAGTGGACCTTTTTCGTCGGTAAGTCTGATATCTTGTCTTACTCAATGATCTCCCAGCTGACATAAATAGGCTTTAATCAACGTGAAGGCATGGTGTTGTACAACGTCAAGTATGACAACCGTCCTTTGTTCTACAGGCTATCCCTGTCAGACATGGCCGTGCCCTACGGTGATCCACGACACCCGTTCCACAAGAAGTCAGCATTTGACTTAGGTGATGCCGGGGCTGGTGCTACAGCAAACAACCTCAAGCTAGGCTGCGATTGCTTAGGCAGCATTCAGTACCTCAGCGGAGTCATCTGCGACGATCAAGGAAGACCCTTGCCAATGGAGAATGTCATCTGCATTCATGAGCAAGATGCTGGTATTGGATGGAAGCATACCAACTACAGAACCGGAAGAGCCGCCGTTGTACGAGCACGTGAGCTTGTGCTGCAGTCTATCATCACAGTTTCGAACTATGAGTATATCCTCATGTTTCTGTTTAACCAAGCAGGCGAGGTCACATATGAAGTGCGCGCCACAGGTATCCTATCTACACAGCCGATTGATCACGAGCTGGACAAGACAGGAGTGCCATTTGGAACTGTCGTACACCCTGGTGTCCTGGCAGGCGTCCATCAGCATATCTTCTCCCTTCGTGTTGATCCCATGATTGACGGCCACACGAACCAGCTGGTATACAGCGAAGCCCACAGAATACCCCGTGATCCTCACTTGAACCCTCATGGTATCGGCTACGAAGTTGTCGAAAAGACCGTTGACAAGACAGCTGGTTTGGATATCGATTATGACCTTAGTAGGGTCTACAAGATCACAAACCCCAACTCTCTGAACCCCATCAATGGCAAGCCAGTTGGTTACAAGATTATGGCACCGCCTTTCCAGAAGCTCATGGGCGATGAAGACAGCTTCCTGCATAAGCGCGCTGAGTTCGCAGACCATAATATTTATGTCACCACACATCGCGACCGCGAACTGTACGCGGGAGGATGGTACACCAACCAGTCTCGTGGAGGCACAGGCGTGAGAACTTGGGCAGAAAGGAACGAGTCACTGACACCGGAGTCTGATATTGTGCTTTGGGTGCAGTTCGGTATCAATCATATCCCACGCATCGAAGACTTCCCTGTCATGCCGGTCGAGATTCTCAAGGTGCATCTCAAGCCCGTTAACTTCTTCACCAAGAACCCTGCGCTGGATGTGCCGCCTAGTGAGCAGAGCGTGAACCAAAGCACTCTTATTAAGAGTAAGAAGGCAGATGTTTCCGACAGTTGCGGATGCGATACATCGAATGTTTCTTCAAAGCTGTAGTCTTGAGATTTTAGTAAGAGATGCCTCACGGTACAAAGAATTACGACTTCAATGAAGCAATATTAATATTATTCGCTTACTGAGCCGATTATGGACAAGGCCCTATGCGTTCAACGTGAACTGTTGTTTCTTCTGATATTTGTATCCCATCCAATCCCTCGTTTACTGTCGGTGGAGGTGGTTGATGTCTCCACGGACTAGAAATTGTGATCTCTGTTCCGTAACTCCACCCAGCATGTGAAGCCTCAATGTCGTATCCCGCTGGGATATCATCGTTCATTACAAATTCACACACAGAACTTGAACCGTTCTGCACTGATGCTTTGGTGCCGCGACTGCCCTTGATGCCGTATTCTGGTGATAGGGCTGAATCGACGACTGCGCGCTTACTTCTGTGAGACGCGAGGAATGAAGAGGGGACGATCTTTCGAAATACGGGTCGCAACATTGGTAGCGAAACTGGAGAACGTCAATTGAGGTTTGCGATCTGGGTCGGTGTGATATACCCGAAACATTGGCGAGATTGCATTCTGCTGCAGCCAAAGACCCGTGATAGCCGATGTTGAGGGCGATTTCTTTTGAACTTCCATTGAACTCGAAGGAACTGTGGATGACAAGAATCGTCAAAACACAAACACTGTTCACATATTAGTCCAGGGCACGAGGTATCACCACGGGGAACACACAGAGCACCGAAGCCGAAAAGGGCCATGACGGCTAGTTTTTGGCCAAGCGGAAGATGCATTTTGATGACTTCGATCAGAGGCAGAACAAGAATAATAACATCCAGAACAGCATGCGTTAGACCAGTGGAGAAGAAATAAATATTGCTCGTGACATGGCAATGAGTTGTTCGGCGGGCAAGATCCCAGAAGGCGGACGTCGGCATACATGACAGTGTCAACAACAGTATTCGGACGATGAACCATGCGACACAAGTCACGAAGACAACTTGGATTGCGATGCGCGAACTAGAATATTTGAAGAGTCGCCAGTAAAATGTTAAGATGGCGAATTTAGCGAAGCCGATGCCGATGGTATACGTCAGGCTGCTCAGCCAAATGAGGAGGTATGATCGTTCGAGTCGTTCTTCTTCGGTGAGATGCGACGGGCCATCTTTTAGCGGGCGACCGAGGCCGAAGCCGAAAAGAACTAAAGAAGGGTTTATTAGTTATCGCAATTGATGCAGTTGGAGTGGGTATGTTCTTACAGACAAGGTTGTCAATCGAGTACGCGAGAGCTCCAATCTGCGCATCAATTGTCAGCCATCTTCCAGTGGCAAACCGTTAAGCATAACGCACAAACGCAACGACCGCCAACCAATCATCAATCCCATAACCCGCCCTTGACGTCCGTCTCGCCAAGAGTCTCAGCACTAGCACCAGCGCCGCGAGCGGCAGGGTAATAAAGATAGAAGCATAGACATTCGGTCTATAATCCGCTTCCATTGTGCATGGCCAAACACAGCAGGCTCACTTGGAGCCCAAAAGAAGAAGCAGAAGAAGATTAGAAGGAAAAGAGAAGGGAAGGGATGGGAGAGGGGAGATAAGACGAAAAGGACTTTGTCTCACATTGAACCAGTCAGCTTGGGCGAATGATTCAAGTGAGGACGCGCTAATGGGCTCGATGATGTTATCCTGGTTGCGCTAAGGGGAACGGTTCGCGGGGAAAAGGAGAGATGCCGGTGCGGGGGGGCTTTAACGTTTGTCCGTTGGTGTTTCACTGGTGAAGGCCAAACGCTTTGACTTTGTTATGACTGTGTTCTAAGGTCGTTTTTACTCCGTAGTGTAAACATTATTTGCCGGGTCAAGCGGGTTTAACGTTGCCAAGACCTTCGGCACTCGTGCGTAATTTCCAGAAGTTCCGGAGCGTCAATCTTATCATGTGAATCGAATGTCCTGACAAATCTATATTGAGCCGCATTTCCTCATAGGATTTACCAGCTTTTGCATCATTACTCAGTAGACTGGCCCAGATCATCCCTGGCAAGGCTCATCACCCTTCTGGGCAGCAAAACATCCTCAGCTTACTACCTGATTTACGACATGTCAGAATATCTCGACAAAACAAGCATAGCGTCGCTTTTCAGCTGCGACATCGCTAAATTGCTTACATTACGATCAGCAAATCTCAACGAAAAGAAAATCTCACGGGCATCCAGGGTAACTCATGAATGGTGAAGCACCCAGACAGCTAGAGTTTTTCAGCAAACAACACAAAGCAGCCAAACCAATTGAAGTATGTACCAAGTTCTCTGTGCTGATTTAACTTCTTCAATTGACGAGAAACTATGGATTTGCTTTTATTAAAAGAAACAGACACAGCCAGATATTTGTAACCGTTTAGTCCTCACGCAAATTAGCCTTTTGTATGCCGTCTGTTATGCCTCTTCTCATGGCTGCATTTCAGGAATATCTTATAGACGATAGCAACTTGGAAAACTTCGTACAAAGAGCTTGAAACTCAATCTGAATTATCTTTAGTGCGTAGAGATATATTCATATTTTTTCACGCCTGCGCTTCTATCAAAGCGTCTATCTCAAACATACAGTAACATGAGGCTATTCAACAACATGTATCATCGGCCACCTCTAGAATAGAAGTTCCCCAACTCGAAGAGTGGAAAGAACCATGGGAGAATAACAATACTGACTTGAGAAAATATCTCGAGTTGCAAGAATTGGAAACACCGTCAAGCATAGCGATTGTGGATTCCGCCACTTATTAGCTTTACGCTGTAGCAATTGGTTAGTCATTATGGTATAATGTCTAAGTTGTGAGCTAGATGTGTTATTTGCAGTTGAGACTTGTGGCTGAGAGCTTAAATCAGCAGAGAGAACTTAGTGGATTCCGCCACGTTATTCAGATGGCACCTTCGACATTGTTGTAGCATGGAAAACTTCTGCGGTACGTATACTAGCCTCCAAGCAACAGTTGAGACCAGAAAAACGCGCAAGTGTGTGAGAGACGGACAGTCAACGTCTACTGTACGGTAGTTGGTATGCTGTCTGGAATGTGTTTACAAGAGTGACATTTCCAGTGGCCAGACCTCATAGCTGATGCTTGCATCGAGCACCTTAGCCCGAATAGCCAGCGGCTGGAATAGCTCGAGCAATATTCGAAAAGACAACCATATGCATGACCTTAGATTCATCACCTCACTCCTCGGCTTGTTCTTCTTCTCCTGACAGAAATTCCATCTACCATGATCACTGGGCCCAAGTTGATTTGTGGCATAGTTGAAATTGCTGACCGACTTTCTCTCTATTCCAGGGCTGGGGTTTTCCAAGTCGTATTGGTCAGGACATTAGCCTCAGCATAGTAACTGGGAGGTCTTTGGCCAATATAGTTATCTAGGTTCCCCTCAAACCTCAGAGCGTTACCAAAGTCCAATTAGCCGCCAGGTCCGAAGATACCGCGGAGAATATTTCAATAGTAAGACTAATGTGTTAGGGGACCATGCTCAGCCTTCCGGAACATACGGTAGGGGGCCTCAATATTAGCAGCTAGCCAGGGCTGTTTGCGTGATTTGCTACTACAATCAAAGTGTCGAACTCGGTGAGCATGTTATGCAATGCAAGACAGGTTTAGTCCATTCGATACTTGAGGATGGCGCAATCCAAATTGGAAAATGGCCTTACGGGTTGAGACATTCCCGCCCAAAAACGGTATGGGTAAGCTTCAATGCCGAGCTGAGAACCCTTGCCCGTGCCAATCATATCGACTATTTGGACTTTCAATTTCCAATTCGTAATCCAGCAGTCATGGCGGTCTCGGCCCGCACCGTTCAACCTCCGAATTAGTGTGGATAGCAAGTCCAGGCTTCATGTCGCCGACATGATCATCGTCAACTATACTTGAACCATCGTGAAGGTCTTTGACTCCGTCGTGTATTCAGCTTACCACTAGAAGTATGCAGCATTACATAGCGTCATGCAGTTCTGTTCACAAGCGCTAAAGGCAATATCACCTCGGCCTCCGGCTTCATCAGGAAGCTTTTGTGTCTTCGGTGTGATTAGAAGCACAGAAATATTTGCTCTCAACCTTGCAATGAGACGATCTTTAGACCTTCACGGTTAGATTATGCCCTCATGGCCCATGAAACGGCCAGCTGAAAGTAAGACAGACATTCTTCAGCGGTGACGGAGCATGAAGACTAAACCATCTGGGGTTTGCTTCACCGTCATCTAAGCGCCCAGCGACGAGGGATCCTGTGATGGCAGTGCGCTCCATACTTTTGTGACACTTCCAGTATGTCTTTAGGACTGGAGCACTAGCTTCGAGCCACGGGATAGAATCTATAAAAGCTACAAGATTCCCCGGCCTGGACAACAAAACCATCCTCATCAAACTCACCAGATCTCCTCAAGAACCAACAACAACCAACACTCTTCCAATAAACTCCAAGCTCATCACAATGGCATCTACTCTCGCCTTCCCTCAGCAACAGCAGCAGCAGCAGGCCCTGCCAATCCAGTCTGTCAGCACATCCAACATTGACAACAGTCTCCTCAGCGCTCTGGCAACCTATGTCACCACCGGCAGCCACGCTCGCAGCACCACCGAGCAAGAGATCCAGGAGCTTGCCTCTGCTGTTGTTGCCAAGCCTGGTGGCCGAGCTCACCTCGAGTCCCTCATCCAATTCGACTCCTGCCCCGACCACCAGGTCTGGAAGAACCAGGCGTCTGCCAGCGGAAAGATCAACATCACCAAGACTAACCTCACCATTGCCCTTGAAGTTGCCACTCTTGAGTTGAACTTCTCTGCTTCTGGTGCTGGTTTCTATGTCCCCTGGAGTGGCTCCCTGAACGCGTGAGTGCGAACTACACTTGCAACGAAGGTAACTAATCGTCTTCTTAGCGGTACCCTCTACTACAATGAGTTCAGCCAGCTCACCCCCGGAAATGCCACCTTCAAGCTTTGGGTCAAGGGTGTAAGTACTCAGAAGCACAACCTCACCGCCGCGATACTGACGTGTTGCAGCTTGATTTCTATGTCAGCATCTACCGCAACCAGGTCTACATCGGCAACTTCTTCTATCCTAACATCGGCTTTGTCTTCCCTCCCGGCACTATCGATCTCAACGGTACTATTGCCTGAGCGCAACACTAGCCTTGTCAATGCGGCCGATGATCCTCAGAGATCAGAAGCTTGGACGTGTTGATCATTTCTTATCGTTTCCTTTGTTATCTTGTTTTTAGCTAGCTTGTTCACTCCTTAGTCTGCAATAATCATTTCTGGGCCCAAATCAGCGACTCTACTTCTGTGATCCTTTTTGGAACAGTGATTGTAGTTTCTTGAGTCGATCGACAAGCTTAATCCTATAATGACTTAGTGATATGAAATAAGTCAACAAGCATCTTCACTAGGTATACCCTTCTTCTGCAATGCAAATCACCCAAGCCGAACCTTTCTCCACATCCTCAAGCATTCCTGTAGGTCCATAGACACAGTCCCCTCCAAAGCCGTAGATGTATCTCGAATCATAGCCACTAATAACGACGCATGTGCAAAGTCAACTTGATCATCTTGAACTGCCTGGTAGTCAGACTGTTTCATACCACCGACATCAGCCCAAGCCTTCCACTTGTCCAGCATCCGGCAAATATTGGCCGCGAACTCCCCGTCTAGAACCATGCGATGCAACATAAAGCCGACGACATCCTTCAAAGTAAGCGAGTCATCCCAATGACCTTTTCCTTGGAGCCATCGAAGGCAATGCTCAGCAACAAGCTTTGTGTCCCACTTAGGGCTGCGTAGGGCTTCCATCATGCGCTGATCGCGTCTCAGCTGGCTTGTTCTGAGTCTCTCTCGCACTATGGCGTGCCATGTCAGCAATGAACTTGGAGGCGTAAACGATCGGGCTGACTTACTCTCATCCATCCGCTCCTGATTCTCCTTTTGCATCCGAGCCTGTGCTGCTGCTTGACGCTGAGGAAGAGGCAATAGTGCTTCTGCAGCTATCGCAGCCCGTTGTTCTTGAGACTTTCGCGCAAACTTGTGAATGTCTGTTCCATGATCGTCATGCCTGGTGGCCCATGTTGGTGTCTCAGACTCGTCAACGACGCCTAGAACAACCAACACTCCGCAAGGCACAGTTTCCTTCCGTGCAAAGGACAGAATATCGTCTGGAATTTTATAGTTCCATAGAATAGTCTGACTGGATGTTCCAAAGGCGGTGGCTGCGCTAGAGAACCAGACACCGTCGGATTTGACAGGCTGAATTCGCAGATGGTCAATGTAGAGGCTTTCTAGGTTCAGAGTCGTCTGGGCACCGTAATGGTCCTGCTCGGTCAGCGCCGTGACGATCCCAGACATGGAAATCTGACAAGTGATTGCACTCGACTGTGCGGAAGCGTGGTTAGTTCCTGGGCGTGAGTCAGCCTCCCGATCCTTCCCTGTTGTTAGTCCATCCTCTGAGTTCCGAGCTGAGTGCTCTGGACCCTCCAACACGCTTCCAGTCTTGTTTGCGTTGTCTTTCTGAGGTGGTGACGGCAATCGGACCCAGTATGGCGGCAAGTTGGAATAATCTCTTGTGATCCAAGAACTAGACCAGGCAACAGTCAAGGAGAGATTACCATCGGAATCATTCGACGGAGCGATTGTCAGCGCGTCTTGCCGACCTTCTGGAGACATCATTAAGCAACATCCTACAGGTGTCCAAAGTCCCGATGATCTCAGTAACTTCCATCCGTGCGGATTCGGGACAGCGCCAAGATCGAGAAGGTAACAAACAAGCTCATCGAATGCTACTTCAACTTGAGGTTGTCGTACTTGATCAGCATACTCAACCCGCTGAGTCTTCATACCGATCGAGTGAGTCTTCCAGTTGAAAGTGGTCCAACTACCGCCAGGGATAGAGCTGGGATGACGCGACAGAGTCCAGTACTCGGAGCGATCCTGGAATCTGTCCAGCGGCATGACAGCATAGCGCGGAAGCTCTATCTCAATGACTCTGTTGACAATATCGCTCCGTGTAAGTGCTGTTAGACGACTATGCCGTAGCATACGCTTTATCTTGGAAAGCGAGATGAGCGTGGAGAGCGTGTTGTACAGAATTGGGAGAACTGCCGGGGTAGTTAGTCGCTTGGCATGCAGAATACGTGGGGAATAGTGATATACCTCCCAAGACTGCCAACGGCACACCGATATACGTGATGATGTCGGTTGGCGACTTGCCATTGTCTGCCATGCTGAAGTCGCGATAATTGTCTCTTTGACGCGAAACATTTCGAAATTGCGAAAGGGGTTTTCTGAGAGTTCAGCTGAAATGAAAAATACCGACTAGGCTGATTTGGGTATGATCTGAAGCTAAGACAGCCACATACCGATAGCGGAATGGTGTCTTTTATCATGCCTTATAGACTTGCAGTAATGGATTTCTAGATATGAAAATGTTCCTTTATAGATTGCAATGGTCTATAATAAGCCATGTTTTTTAATGTTTGCACATAAGGTGGCGTTACCTGGATGGTCGAATAATGGGGGTGTTGAGCATGGCTTCATCCCGATACTGTTTCGCTTCTTGCACTTGTTGTTAGTCGTGATCATTTATAATTATTGGTAATTATATCTCTATATAAGAAAACCGAATATAAAGAGTTTTTTTTATGATGCCAGAATTCCTTTATTCTTGTAGAGAGTTCACACTGAATATGCAGAGAAATGGCTCAAGATATGATAAGAACAGAGCTGCTTCAGGGTAGCGCGAGACGCGCCCTTGCAGCAAATCATGTGCTTGAAACTTTATTTGCTTATTATCAACTCATCGTTCCCCGCCTTCACGCCCAAAATTTTACAAACATCGCGCCTTTTCTCACAGCTGCCTAGCATGTCAGAACAAATTGTAATAAGGAACCCCGTTTGATCAGGCACCTGCTAATCGAAAGGCAGGCCGTTGATCTAGATTACGACTCTGCTATCGGAATAGTAAGTCCATTCTAACCCCACCAAGGTCGAGGTTCTTACAAAAAAAGCCACTCGACGATTCATTAAATTTATCACTTCGATCCAGCCTGCTCCATTTCGCACAAGAAAATGGACGGACTTACCATAGGCTAAGTGAAGGGAGTGAGAATAAACCTTATTTCAGATTGACACTGGCTGATTGAGATAGAGTATGCCTACCCAAATGACGATGTGAGCTCATCATGACACAAACTGAGTGCTTGGACTAACCGCATCGGAGATTGAAAACGATAGACTCGGTAAGAGAGCACTTCGAGATATGTCTTTTAGTGCTAATAGCTGGCAGACCTGCAAGATGGCATGTATATCATTACGCTTGATGGGAAGAGGGCCCTGAATCCAGGAGCCGATACGGCCAAACGAGTTTTAGATATGGGTACCGGAACAGGGATCTGGGCATTAGAATTTGGTGTGTTCTTTATGAAGACTTTTTGATGGAACTTGGCTAACTAGATCCTAGCTGAGGAACACCCGGCTGCCGAAGTATGCCACTTACAACCCTCCACTGACTAGCCTAACGTCTGGGAACAGGTGATCGGCGTTGATCTGAGCCCCATCCAACCTCCATTGTTGGTCCCAGCCTGTCTTCAACCTTCACAGTATCCATCTGACCCTTGATACAGCGTACCGCCAAACTGTAGCTTTGAGATCGACGACCTTGAGAAAGAGTGGACATGGACGACACCATTTGACTTTATTTTCTCCCGCATGATGACAGGAAGCTTCTCCGACCCAGAAGCGATAGCAAAAAAAGCATTTGAGTAAGCTCACTACGAGACGATATTTCAATCTACGGACTTTCTATTAACGCACTGTAGTGGTCTGAGCCCCGGCGGCTGGTATGAGATCCAAGATATCCAACTCCCCGTCTTTTGTGACGATGGGACTCTGGACCCAGAAACGTCTCCACTGATGAAGTGGCAAGAATGCCTCATAGAAGGCTCTCGTAAACTTGGTCGGCCACTTGGTGGGTCTGATAAGTATAAAGCTATCGTCGAGGAGGCCGGATTTCATAATGTCGTGGAGACTATTTACATATGGCCTACCAACAGCTGGCCCCAAGACCCGAAACTCAAAGAACTTGGGAAATGGAACCTTATCAACTTTGAGTCAGGTCTCGAGGGCGTGAGTCTGGCTTTGTTCACTAGGGTGCTTGGTTGGTCAAAGGATGAAGTGTTATCTCTTTGTGCGGATGTGAGGAATGAATTGAGGAACCCGAAGGTGCATGGGTACTGGAAGATGTAAGTTGTCCTCGTCAATACTTACTTCCTATACTGACAGCAGAAGCTATGTGGTCTATGGACAGAAACCGGCGAAGGAAGCAGCTTGGTAGAAGGAAAATTAGCCCCGAGCGAGTGCAGTGTCGACGATACGATAGCTAATGCCTTTTCTATTTGACGTATAGGATAGTGGGGCAATCCGTTGTATTCAGATCAAAACGCTAGATCAATTGACTTGTACTGCCATGCTGAGAAACGTGTTGCGTGGAAGACGAGCAAGGAGTCCGTTCCTTGAGACCATTCCAGTGTCGCCATTTCTCTACTTGTGAACCCAGGACATGGGTTACCACAACGGGCTCCCAAGTCATTCCGCTTAAGTTTGACTCTTGTCACGAGCAAATACACAACATACGATTGATTCGACATAGCTGGTTTGTTTCTAAGATGCTGTACCCGAACCAATCGGTACTGCCAAAACCTACCCCAGGTTTACCTCGGGGCAGCCGGAGCCGGAGTGGATAACAGTCTAACCCAATCCTCGCCCCGACAAAAAGTCAGAACACCATCTCGCCCCCTCGAACTAATCCCAACACGCACAGAATGAGGGGTGCAAATCCGGGGACGACGTCGGACGGGCGCTCCATGCCGTCTGGGGTCCAAAGTCCGGTCGAATATGCATGCAACTTGACTTATATAAAGACCCATTGATTGAGCTTGGCCCTTTGATCGACAGTCTTTTATTCTTGGCTTCAAGTCTCCACTGATTCTTTTGACAATATGGACTACAAAGCTGATGAGAAGGTCGCTGTTGACCATGGTGATGAGGTTCATGATGCTCATGTCGCGGTGCAGCTTGCGCATGATGTTGAGAATCAGAAGTTGTCGCCATGGACGCCTCGTATGTTCAGGTTGTACTTCATCCTGGCTTGCGCATACCTCTGCGGTTGCTTGGTGAGTTTTTTCACGAGAGGACAATGAGCGGGTTGCTAACGTGAGAAGAACGGATATGATGGCAGTCTTCTCGGTGGTATTAACGGCATGAAGGCATACCAGCGCTACTTCAACATGTATGTGAAACCACCAAGAAAAAAGGCTTGAACTAACAATCGCAGGTCTTCCGAGGGGTCTTCGACCGGTATCGTCTTTGCTATGTACAACATCGGTTCCATCGCCGCCGTATTCTTCACCGCCCCCGTAAACGATTTCTTCGGCCGACGATGGGGCATGTTCACTGGCGCCGTCATAGTCATCATCGGAACATGCGTCCAAGCTACGTCCACGGGACGAGGCCAATTCCTCGGCGGTCGCTTTATTCTCGGTTTCGGCGTCAGCTTCTGCTGTGTCTCTGCCCCTTGCTACGTTAGCGAGATGGCGCATCCCAACTGGCGAGGCACCATTACTGGTCTGTACAACTGTACCTGGTACATCGGTAGCATCATCGCTAGTTGGGTCGTCTACGGCTGCAGTTACATCGATGGTGACATTGCCTGGAGAATTCCCATTTGGTGCCAGATGATCACTTCTGGTATTGTTGCTCTTGGTGTTCTGTGGCTGCCTGAGTCTCCACGATGGCTCATCGCTCAGGACAGGGTTGAGGATGCTGTCCAAGTTCTTGCCACTTACCATGGTGAGGGTGACGAGAATCATCCTATGGTTGTGCTGCAGATCAAGGAGATGTCGAACCAGATTGCTGCTGATGCTACCGATAAGTCTTGGTGGGACTACCGCGGACTCTGGAACACACATAGTGCGCGACGCCGACTTATCGGTGTCTTGGGTATGGCTGTCTTTGGACAAGTCAGTGGAAACAGTTTGAGGTACGCTCCAAGTTCTTCGCCCGTCTCTCGCTTTCTCTAACCATGTCTAGCTCTTATTATCTCCCCGTCATGCTGAAGCAAGCTGGCATCACCAACGAAAAGAAGGTGTTGGCCCTGAACGGCATCAATCCTGTGCTCTGCTTCTTCGGTGCCATTCTTGGAGCTCGTCTCACTGACGTCGTTGGTCGTCGCCCTCTTCTGATCTACTCAATCATCTTCTGTTCCTGCTGTTTCGCCGTCATCACCGGCACCAGCAAGCTCTCCCTCGACCAACCCGACAACGCGTCCGCTGCCAACGCCACTGTCGCTATGATCTTCATCTTCGGTATCGTCTTCTCTTTCGGTTGGACTCCTCTACAGTCAGCATACATCGCTGAATGCTTGTCCACCGACATTCGAGCCAAGGGTACTGCCGTCGGTAACCTTGCTAGTTCAATTGCGTCGACCGTTATCCAGTACAGCAGTGGTCCTGCTTTCCAGGACATCGGTTACTACTTCTACCTTGTGTTTGTCTTTTGGGATCTGTTTGAGGCTGCCTTTATCTACTTCTTCTTCCCCGAGACCAAGGATCGTACTCTTGAGGAATTGTCTGAGGTGTTTGAGGCACCCAACCCTGTCAAGAAGAGTCTTCAGAAGAGGGATGCGCAGACTGTTATGAACACCCTGAATGTAACGGGAGATGTGAAGCTTGCGGGAGAGGTCTAATGTGGTCGATCTCAATTGCTTCGTCATGTTTTAGGTAGCCATACTCAGGATGACTCCATCGCAATCAATATGATGCATAATGCACTATTACTCTAAAAACGTTTATCTTCCCAACGTGATGCTTTAACCCTGATCAGCCCCAAAGCAGTGACCAACCAGAAAGATGTCCCGATTTCTGTTTCAGACCCTCAATTGGTTCGCGAGAATTTCGTATCGCATGTCAATCGAGTTCCCATTAAACTTGTCTGCCGATCGGCAAAGCCTCTGCCTCATTTCCCGATCTGCATACCACGTCGCAACGAGCAATGGCACCTCATGACCTTGATTTCGACCCCAGTATTTCCAAGGTCTCATGCCCATCAAGCTTTTGCACCAACCTCGCAGACCAAGGAAGTGTCCAATCGGACAAGGTCACAAAAGCTGGGGTAACTAACGCATTCCATTCCCCGAATGAATTCCCGCACCAATCACAAGCTTCAATTGACCTCGGACCGAGCATCCCCGTGATCCATCAGATGATTCATAAACTCCTCCTTTATTATCTCCTCTTTTCCCCACGTTCACGTCGGCCCGTACCGGAGCGAATTGCTGTTCAGTTCCCAGCGCAATGGATCAAGCAAATGATGAATGGCCCGCGAGGAAGAGGTTGAGGACGTCGCATGCAGTGAGTTGAGAAACATGGCTTACGTTGCATGTGCTGACCGACATTAGTGCGATGCTTGTCGTACCCGCAAGACAAGGTTGGGTGATCTACCAGAAACTTGACAGCTTGGCTGATAGTGATAGATGCGATGGAAACAATCCTTGCGCGACATGTGCGTCGATCGGCCATGACTGCACGTACGGATCTGAAGCCAACTCGTAAGCCTCACTCTTCAATCTACTGCTCGGCTCCAGCAATGTAACGCTACTGTAGGAGGAGCAAGAACGATCTCATCCTGGAAAGCGTTCTGCGGGTCGAAAAAACCCTACACGAGTTAAGATCTGCCATCGTAAGCCACAAGCATCTCATCTAGATGTCTAGCTTTGACCATTGTAGCCGAACGGTGTTCAACTTGCCAACTCACCTCAAACAAATCGCACCAACTCATTCTCGGGTTCCTCGCCAGATCTGAATCTTCGTCGGCAGAGTCATGTGATTCAAACACCGACCAGTCAAGACCAACGTGAGAATGTCAACAACCTTGAGAATGCGGTCTTGGACTCTATGCATACGTCGACAACTGAGTCGATACTCCAATGGCCTCACTTTGATGTCTTTCCACTACTCCGACATGATGGAGACTCGATCTTCTATCTTGAACAAGCAAGGCCACCGCTAACAGTTGCATCAAATCCCATGTACCCATACGTCGACGCGGAAGACATAACCTCCATGTTGGAGGCATTCGAACGAAACATCAACTTCTGGTACCCTTCTATGTCACAAGAGCAACTCGGCAACATACGTGCCACACTTCAAACCGGAATGCCTTCAGAGGATACAGTTCACTCTTGTCTTTGTTTACTCACTCTAGCCTTAGGGTGTGCAAGTCAAGCTGCCGAAGACCTTCGTTTTACAGCTGAGCCCGATGCAGCAGAGAAAGACAGACGACTTCGGAAGCGGAAGCTTGGTGACATCTACTTCCAACTAGCTCTAAAGAAGCTCCATGTCGCACATTTGCAAGTTGACTCTCAAAGCACCCAATGCCTCTTCTTCACAGCGTAAGATGACCCTAGTGTTCCGCAAACCATCCTTTCTGACGTGTCAGCCTTTATTTCGCCTCTCTGGTCCGGCCACTTCAAGCTTGGGAGTATCTCAGTGCCACCGCGACGAGATGCATGTTGCTTCTATCCTACCCACCGAATACGCACGACGATGAGGCGGAAGAACGCATTAGAAGGATATTCTGGTCATGCTACATTCTAGAAAGGTAAGCCAACGTTTTATACGTAACAAAGTTAGAATAAGGTACTAATACCTGCCTGAGTGACTACATGGCTGAGCTCTCAGCATGCCCCCCTTCAGGAATCGCCCGCGTCGAGTCTTCCATCCCCTTACCCAGCACATATCACACGCACCCATCCGAAATTGTAGAAGAGGAATCATCTCTCTACTTCTTGGCTTGTATCAGTATGCGGCGTCTCCTCAACAGAGTCCATCAACTGCTTTACGCAAAAGACACCGGAGCTGCATTTGATCACACTCGCTTTCCACGCATCGTAGCCGAACTCCAGCGGCAACTAGATGATTGGCGCGAGGTTTTACCGGCGTCGTTCTCCTTCAGCGTCGATACAGAGGAGGCAGCAACAGCGGCTGGCGGCTTTCTGCGACAGCGATATCTCACCTGCAAGGGGGTGATCTACCGACCCTACCTGATGTGGATGCTAAGCACTAGCTACGCTGAAACGAGGGTGCCTTCAATACCAGATGCTATGCAGAACTGCAAGTTATGCCTAGATGCTTGTTTGCTACATGCATTAGACCTCAGAGGATTCCCGCAAACAGTTCTGATTGATACCTGGATATGCTCTCTGTCGTAAGTTGATAACCGCTTCCGACTGACATCATACTAACAAGGAATAGTATGTCTGGGGCAATGCTGATTATCCTCGCTGCATCGCACGTGCCTGCTCTGAAAGAGTTCATTGGTTCACGAGCGACGCTTGTGGGAAGTCATCTGGAGAAGCAGTTCCGAAACTGGCGTGAGGTCTCATTTGGTGGAGATTCACCGAGTGTTGATCGAAGCATGTGGCTCATACAACAAGCGGATACTTATATAAGGGATTGCTATTGACAGGACTTCAAACACATCACAAAGGCTATTGTAAGATTGTACACAAGAGGTCGTAAGGTGAAGTGCTTGGATAAAGCTCTACTGTGGAGCTCTTGATGTAATTTGATTCTGCTATATGACAGAAATGAACGAGAATATTAATCCATCTACCGACCGCACACCTGCTGTATCGATCAGATTCCCGGCCCTTCAAACCAAATATCTGTTCAAAGGGATGGTTGGGGAGACGCTAGCCTCAGGAAGCAAGAAGTCTTTTCGTTCCTTGATAGAAACCTCCCTTAGTCTAGGTATCTTAAAGTTTCCCCCAATGCTCTTGATGGGGTCAGTTGATATCGCCCTTGCCTCCTGAGTCACAATGTTTGAAGCTGATTTCCGGTCCACACTCAGCGCTATGGTCAAACTTGTCCGCCGGTCCGATGAGAAGGTATCCGTCCCAGGTTCCACCGTGAGTTAGGTTCAAGCATTCGGTACCGCAAATCTTATGTCCATGCCTCTTGATATGACGCTCGATTGCTCCTACGATAGTTTCCTGCTCAGCAGTCGTGCCACAGTGTCGGCCGTTAGACTGGGATGTCTCCTGTTGAATTCTTATACTATCGGAAATAAGAGGGTGTCGAGGTTTACTAACGTGATGACGGTAGAAAGGGTTGCCGCCCGGGCCAGCGCGTCCAGTCAAGGTGGTACAGGTCTGAACATTTGAGGCATGCTTAATGGCAGAGCCTGAGCACTACGTTAGCTTACAATCTACATCAGATTCTCATTTACTTACTTGTCTGGAGGATTCCATCCTAAAGGAGTAATGTTAGAGACCTGTAGCTTCTTCCAAGGCGTTTCTTCATTCTTGCCTTAAGAGCATTCCCGATAACAACGCAGTGAGAAGTAATAGCAAGAATTCTCTCGCAAACCTTCGGAGACGTTAGATGTATGAAAGAATTCAAAGACGTGTCAACTGACTCTAACGTTTCTACGCTTCTCAATGGCAGAGTCCTCAGACTCAAAGTCCTCGAGATGGTATAGCACGATCAAATCCGGCATCTTAACGGCCTCGGTCGCCTCTGTGGTGGGCATAGAGTAAACAGGCAAAGGCAAGGACATTAATACGAAGAAGCTCATAAGGGCGGGTTTCATCTTGACTAAGGAAGGCAACGAGGTTCGCTGCTAGGAGTGTTGCGGGAATAACGTATCCAGATGATACTTGAACGATTCGATCGAGCAAATGAGGCTCGATCGGAGGTTCTGGCGTCATTACTGTGATACAAATGCTAGATCTTGGAGAAGGGCTGGTGTTTTACAGAATTCTGATGCGGATTTCGAAGTATTCGGTGATATAACGAAAGCGACTGCCGGCTTCAGAAAGTCCGGAGGTGAAGGTATCCTCGGCGTGAAAGTGAGTATGCCGCTTTAGCCGACCCATGTGAAATGTTGTTGGCTCTACAAGAACGCAGGAACTTACGAGAATAAATCAATCATAGAACCAACAGAATTTGACTGTAGCCAACAGCGGCTCTATTTATGTGAAAATGTCCATGCGCCTCGGATGACCGGCACGGCCTGCAATGATACACGCCCACGAGTATGCATATTACATTTTGCAGTATCCGGCCCTCCGCAAGGGTTACAAGGATAAATAAATATCTCGCCAGGGATCATCAATGATTTCGAACTAGTACTTTATATGTTCGACTCCGTGCCGTGCATAGTAATATAATGTACTACTGTGAAGACCTCTGTACTGAGCTATTGTCAAAACCCTGCAGAAGATGAATGTCTCGGCTTTTTCTATTTAGCAAAAGTCAGCTACCGAAGGATTGTATGCCTGTGCTTCACATTATGTATCTTAATATCAGTAGTGCAATGAAATGCTTCCACGAAACCATTGAACTCACAGTAGTTTCATTTGCTAGCCATCCAGACTAAGAGAGTAGAGAGGTTATAATCGGATGAGGATAAGCTTGTTCTCTCGGCGTCTGGCTAGTGATGCTTAAATACAACCCTAAAGTAAATAAGCTCATTTTCCTGAGATATGCTCCTATTCCTTGAAATGGACTCCTTTGACTGCTGATCGCCCATTAAAATATGCTATAGTCTACCTAGAGACTCATTGCTAACTCCATTGTCGAGTAAACTCAATCCTCTATAGCTCACGGTCGGCTTGGTTTTCTTTCTCCTTCTCCGCTTTCTCTAAACTCTCCAAATCCCACATCATAGACACCGGAGTAACTATTAGCTTTGGCCCGCATTCTATTTCATAGTCAAATCCCTTGGTCGGTCCAATGAGCAGGTGGCCATTCCAAACCCAAGTGTCAGTAAGGTCCATGCATTCGGTGGTACGAAGAGTTGACCCTTCCTTTTTGATACGCCGTTCGATTGCCCGTTCAATCTCGATTTGTTCGGTGACGGTATCGCAGTGACCATCATCAGTCTGCCCTCTATTAGCCTTCTGGCATGAAGTTAGATAAAGATGGACAAACCTCATACTGATAGTAGATCTCTTTATTTGGGCCGGCGTACCCACTGAAGTGTCCGCATTCTGCCATACCGACGACATGTTTTATTTCGAAAGCTGAATACTTAGTTCACGTCCATATTAAAGTCACGGCTCGTCGCCTGCTTCAACTTACTCCAGCGAAGCCATATTATCTTTGATGTATACGTTAGAACCTTTGCTTCTGATTAGAGAGACTGCTTTACCTTTAACCCCTCTTTAAACTCATGTGATGGCGCAATAGCATCCCATGCACGGTCATATATCTAAAAATCAGTTATGACTTTGTTGATAGGTAGGGATCCGGCATTACTAACAGATTTCCGTCTCTCGGGTACCTTGTTCTCCGGCTCGCCATGCTGCAGCTGTTCCAGTGCATGAAGCAACTCAAGATACATTTCCTGGTTCACCGCACTTGGTCGGGGACCACTAGCCGAACCTGTCGCCTCTAAGATAGGCTCCAAGCAAATAGATGTTGGCAAAGACGTTAAGGAAAGTAAGATCATAAGCTTTGGATGCATCTTTGTTGATGTAGGTAATTAGATTCGTGACTATGAGAAGGAGAGGCACGATATACCCGGCAGCTGCCCGGTTGAATCTGTCGATAGTACCGGAGTCGAAAGAAATTTTTGGTGACATCACAATATGTCGGGTGGTATTCCAAGGGTTTTGTGGCTGGATTAGCGGTGTTTGTGGATGAAGGTCGAAGAAATGGGCGAAAGGTAGTGGTGATATGACATGTGCAAACGGGGCTATGCCAGGCGATATGTGCCGGATATCCGGCAGTGGAGACGCTGTTGGTTGAAAACACGTTATCACTTACGAGGTTCATGAACATTCAGAACCAACATGCTCGAAGAGAAACAATCCATTGGTCGATAGTGCAGTATCTCTCCATCTCGGAAGTTCGGCAACTCTAATATGAAACGCGGCCACATAATCACGTATCGGCCTTATCTTATCGCAGGCGATCACTGTTTTACATATTGATATAAATTAGAAAGTTTACGTTTTGAGAATCCTATATATTTGACATACAAACTGATTTACAAAGGTAAATAGCGTCAAAAGTCAAAGAATCATTCCTTTGCATTCAACGGAGTAGTTGCTTAGTTGGTGCTGATCTCCAGCACCTGATTCTTACGAAATCACCTCAGGTATTTGACAACCGTGGAGAGTTTCCTTATATTTTATTCTGTCTTATCAAGATAATTTCATATATATCCTGGATTCTACTTTACTTTCGGCAGCGCAAAGCCGTTGACAACAGAAACAGGTGTTCGTGCTCGGGAATATTCAGCGATACCCTTCGACGGAGGACTGGCTTGACATCTGACACCAACGCCAAGGAGACTTCAGCCCTAATAGTGGACCGCACTTCTAGATGGTGACTTAGGGGACTGGAAGCTTGCCTGGCTGCCTAATAATAGATTTTAATATGCAAACATGTTCTCTAGTTTGCCAGTCTAGAGGCCCCTCGACCATGCCGAGAGAAGTAGAGTGCTCAAAGGCGTAACCAATGGAATAACATGGTTCTAGGACGCACTACACTCTATTGCTCATAAGTCTGTAGCGTCATGTACATCATTTACCAGCATGTTTCGACGCTTCAAAGAATGTTTTATAGTTGGCATTTTGTGTCCGCCTTCCATCGTTGCACTGCCAGACTTGAAATAGATTTCATCGTTCTTGTCTGATACTCAAATTCACCTCATTTCCACGTTCTCTAACTACCACTTACTGCAAAAGCCATTCCATCCCATGACTGGTCCCATCAGGTCATAATCAGCTGGCAGGTAACAATCTCCTCAGACCTGTTCCGCTGTCGGGTAACCCAGCTAAGTTTTTCCAGTCTTGCCCCGCTCCGGCTCCGATATCCCCGGGCTGATACCCTCTAATCCCAATACGCTCTGGTGCATTCAGGCTGTTCCACCGAACAAGGCATGATCAACACCAATGGAGCCATGTACCCGCACCTATCATGGATTCTAGTGGAGTCCTCTCTTCCCCGAGAGTCAATCCGAAGCACGTGTTGAATAAGGACCAAGTTGTATCACGATGCGGGGGCTGTGCTATCGCGGAGGAAGAATTACAAGATAAAAGTCCAATATTTCCTGAGACTTGGTCTTTCAATTCATTTCAATCGTTCTTCTTTCATCGTCAAAATGGGAGACAGCATTCAGCACGAGCCAAAGGGCATCTCTCTCCAAGAAGATCCCTCCCGCCCGGACTACATCAACGAAGCTGTGTTTAGGAGAAACACTCTCCCCACCCGTTCGTATCATATTCCTGATACTTCCATCTCACTGAACGGAACATGGGACTTTTCTCTCGCTGGCACAGTTCTGGAAGCACCTGAACCAGGCACGAAAGATGTCGCTTATGGTCAGATCCAGGTCCCTGGCCATTGGCAGCTTCAAGGCCACGGAAAGCCCTGGTACACCAATGTTCAGTATCCAATCCCTGTCTGCCCGCCATATGTTCCTACTGAGAACCCTACGGGAACTTATCGTCGAGAATTTTATGTCCCGACGGGTTGGGCTGCGGATTCTCAGCTGAGATTGCGCTTTGATGGCGTTGATAGCGCTTATCACATTTGGGTGAACGGCACCCTGATCGGATACGCTCAAGGTTCAAGAAATCCTTCTGAATTTGACGTTTCATCGTTTGTTAACCGCGAGGGCCCAAATGAGCTCTTTGTGAGGGTGTATCAATGGTCTGATGCTACGTACATCGAAGATCAAGATCAATGGTGGCTGTCAGGTTAGTAACCTCCAAACCGCCAACTAAACCGATAACTAATCATTTCAGGCATCTTTCGAGATGTATATCTCATTTCTTTCCCAGCTTCTAGAATCGATGATTTCTTCCTCACGCCACATCTTGACACTGACTACAAGAACGCTCGGCTCAACGCATCTGTTGATGTCTCTGCTCAAAAGGGCGTCATTGTCGAACTCACAGTCTCTGAGCTTGCAAAGAATGGAGGAGCTGTCATTGGATCTACTGAGACGTCTTTCGATGGACAGTCAAAAGCTACCCTCAGTCTTGATGTCGAAGATCCAAAGAAATGGACAGCAGAGACACCATATCTGTATTCGGCAGAGATAACACTCAAGTCTGAAGATAAGCAGACTATTCTTCACAAAGTCCAGCAACGCGTTGGTTTCAGAACGGTCGAGCTGAAGGATGGTCTAATGAAGGTCAATGGCAAACGCATTCGCCTCCGGGGTGTCAACCGTCACGAGCATCACCCTCTTCTCGGCCGCTCTGTACCCCTAGAATTCGCCAAGCGCGATCTTCTTATCATGAAGAAGCACAACATCAACGCTCTTCGTTGCGCTCATCAGCCTCATGACCCTCGCATTCTTGATCTCTGCGACGAGTATGGTCTCTGGGTTATGGCAGAAGCTGATCTTGAGTGCCACGGCTTCTACGATGCTGTTGCTCGACCTCTTGATATTCCTGAGTCAATGGACTACGGCGAGCGAAAGAAGCTTGCTTTCGGAAAGGCTGCCGAGTTCACCTCCAACAACCCCAAGTGGAAGGACGCCTACCTTGACCGTATTCGGGCTGTTCTTAACCGTGATAAGAATCACGCCAGTGTTATCATGTGGAGTTTCGGTAACGAGGCTTTCTATGGTGACAACCACAGAGAGATGTTCAAGTATGCTACTGCAGCTGATCCCTCGAGACTCATTCACTATGAGGGAGATATGGAGGCCGAGACAACACATATGTATAGTTATATGTATCCCACGGTTGACCGCTTGATCAAGTACGCCGAAGAAGAGGGTGTCAAGGACGGCAAATACGAGAAGCCCATCGTTCTCTGCGAGTATGGACATGCTATGGGTAATGGACCCGGCTGGTTAGAAGACTACGAGCAAGCCTTCCGCGACTATCCTCGTCTCCAAGGTGGCTTCATCTGGGAGTGGGCAAACCACGGTCTGTGGAAGGATGATCATGAGGGAGCAGGATATTACGCTTACGGTGGTGACTTTGGAGATACACCCAACGACGGGGCTTTTGTCATGGACGGTCTTCTGAACAGTCAGCATGAGCCTACTCCTGGTCTGACAGAATTCAAGAAGGTTATCCAACCGGTTGGGTTCTCTTTCAAGGATGGAGAGCTGAAGATTGAGAACTGGCATGATTTTGCCGGTCTGGACCATTTGACTGCATCCTATAAGGTGGAGCAGTTTGGCCAAGAGTGAGTTGATCCTAAGGCAGCGAGCCTTCCTAGGCGCTAATGATGAAATAGGTCTACATTGATTCACTCTGGGTCATTCGATATCCCTGAGATCCCAGCTGGCGAGACACGTTCTGTATCTCTTCCCATCGACGACAAGCGATACAACAAAGACAACGAGGTTTATCTGACTGTGACACTATCCCTCAAGCACCCTACAGCTTGGGCGCCTGCTGGTCACGAGATTGCTTGGTATCAGCAGCAGCTCCAGACTCCTCAGACTGATGCTAAGGCTGCTCTGGCCGCAAGCAACACCCTCACTTCTAAACTGTCGGTGACCGAGAAGGCCGCTACTGTGTCAGTCATTGGCAAGAACTTTGAGTTCGTCTTTGATCGCGCTTATGGTGCTCTGAAGAGCTGGGTCTCAAACAACGTGACTCTCCTTACCTTCGACCCCAAGACCCAAGCCGCAATCATCCCATCGTTCTGGCGCCCCAAGACTGACAACGATGTCCCTGGCGCCGTTCCCTACTGGGAGCGATTTGGTGTTGAGCAACTACAATCTCAACTTCGATCTTTCTCCGTTGACGCCTCCAACTCAGACAAGGTGGTTGTGAAGTCACATACCTTCATCACTCCTCCAGTTCTGTTCTGGGGATGGGACTGTGAGATCGAGTACACAGTGTACCTCACCGGAGCCCTCAGTGTCAACGTCACACGCCTATCACCAACAGGATCATTCCCTGAGCATGTCCCAAGAATTGGTCTTAACCTCTATGGTAGCAAGACCCTAGAGCATGTCAAGTGGCTTGGCCGCGGACCTGGAGAAAGCTATCCCGACAAGAAGGATTCCCAACGAATTGGAATCTGGAACGCTGAGTCTGTTTCTGAGCTCCAGACTCCTTACGATGTTCCCCAAGAGAATGGCAACAGAGAGGACACACGATGGGTATCCCTTCGGGACTCCAAGTCTCCTAGCATCGGACTGCGTGCGACACGTTTGGATGGAAGGAGTTTTAGCTTCTTGGCGTCGCGTCATAGGGATACCACTATTCATGAGGCTAGACATCCTCCTGATTTGAAAGAGGATGATGCGGTGTTTATTAGGCTGGATAGCAAGGTCGCTGGTGTTGGATCGGGTGCTTGTGGACCCGCTGTTCGTGAAGACCTCATGGTTAAGACTGAGGAGACGACTTTTGGATTCCTGTTGGAGCCTCTATGAACAAGATTGATAGATATTATGAGTAAATGATAAGATACAGAAATTTCAGTGAAAGATGTTGCTATGACACTGCCCTTTTGATGTTTGTCGAATTGTGCCGATTATCTGAAGCTCCATCAGTTTGCCCGCTTTAGATTTCCCTCATGCATTCAGACTCGATCAAATCTTTGCACGGACATGACGATGAGCTTCGCATAGTTTCTCGGTATTTCTCTTGCCAATAAAATCGGCATTTGGTAGCTTGAGGTTCTTTACGTCCTCGTCGTCAGTGAGGCATCAGGTCTTGGTGCTCATTCGTGAGCCATCAATCCACCCGAATCACCATCGCTAACTTGGCCGAGTGGTTAAGGCGCTGTGTTTAGGTTCTTATCAGAAACCAAACCCGCAGTGGGAAACCGCGGAGGTTCGAACCCTCCAGTTAGCATAACAAGCGATTCATCTTTTTTACTATTTTATTCTTTCTACTCCGTATATACTATTTAATGATGGTGGCTGAATGCGCGCGTAGAATTACATGTACCACGACGCGACTCTCCAAAGTCCCCACGTCGCGCCGAAAAGAGCAACCCAAGACAAAACCCCCTTCGCGATGAATACGTATCTCACGATCTGAAAAGTCTTTTTCTCATTCAATCGAGGAAAAGGTTCATTCGGAACGTCTTTTCCTAAGAATTTGCAAAGAGGCTCCCATCCATCCTCTGCCTTGAACTGGAGAACCTCTCGATTCCTCTTTTTCGCCTCAGCCAACACCTCCTCGTTATACTTATTATACATATCCGCCGAGAAGATTTTAGCCGAACCATACTTCTCCTTGCCCAGCTTGATGCTCTCCATATTGAGTGTATACCACATCCGATCAGAAGACCAGAGCAGACCAACCCAGTAGAACCAAGGACTGAAGAAGAACCAGAAGCTCTCCTCAGCACTCTTGGCCCAGACTTCAGGATCCGGTCTTTGGTTGAGCACAATCTTGGCCTCTGGATATGCGTCCATCATGTCTGGTGTGAAGTACACGACAGGAAGATCGCAGATGGAGCGATGGCCGTGAATGAGTCGCTTGACCATCTTTTGTCGAACTTCAGGATTCTTCTCGCGCAGTGCGGCGATGAAGAGGCGTAAACGCGAAGGATGGGGGAGGATCTCTGCCATGTGCATGCATGGTCCGCAGCCTAGCTTCTCAAAGGCCGCTTGCATTGATGATGTGGCAGCGCGAGGGAGCCCAGCCCCAATGACAAGGAGAGGGACCTCCTCAGAGTTTGGGTCGCCCAGGCCTCGAGAATCCGTAAGGAAGCGCATCGCCACAGCCGATAATCACAAACAGTTGATAGTGAACCGATAGATTATACTGCCGTAAGTCAGAGAGTCCTTGATCCTGTGAGATTGGGGAGCAGTTGGTTTTTAAGCTCACATAATATTTGAAGCATAGAAATAGTGCTGACGCCAAGCGGCACAGCGAATCTCTTGTCAGATTCTTGCTGACTTTGCATCAGCATACCGACTTTCAAATGGCTTTTCATGCTTATGCTAATCGCTTAGCCCTAAATTATTTCTGCAGAGCATCGGGGGTTTCCATTTCGAGTAATAGTGAGACTCAAGTTGTCAAAGTGCATAGTAACAAACTGCAAGGACATGCTGGGCACTAGAACAAAGTTTTCCGGTCCAAAAGGCTAGGCTTACATAGCCTAATTTGTTATCCAATCTCACATATCACAGGCTATGAAGATGGCCTTCAAGGAAATGATAACCAATCACAGGAACCGCAAAAGATCCTTGGCTGCGGATGCCGCAGTTCAAATATTCTGGCACTTGTCGTAAGCTTCGTCTCCGGAGGATCGTCACATGTGCGGTCTCTAACTTTAGACTATCATCACTTCTCTCACCTGACGGTTCTTTATCATGCTCAACCTCGGCTATCAAGCGAACTGGGAGATCACAGCAGCCAAGCTCCAGCTTGATAGCTTAGCGTTAAAAAGTACCGAACTTTTTGAAGCCACAATCGATAGTCCAACGGCTAAGAGTAACAATTACATCATGCAAATATTGCTAGCCACATGCCAAACTAACGAGATTGGCTCTTAAATGTCGATTCAAGATCCCGCTGTTTGTTTTCACAGTCTCTTGTCATGGCTGTTGTAGATTTCCCCAGTCTCACGTTTGCATGACGCCGATATGCACCAAGTCAGGGGAAAAGGCCGTTGTGGCTTGAACTAATTAAACATCGTGGAGTCAAAATCCCATCCGCCAATCTGACGTCAAGTTTTAGTCTTGTTTTCTCTCATTACTCGCCTATAGACTAACTCAGTGGGTTGAAAGGCTATGCGCTCAGACGCCGTGCAGAATTTAACCTGACCTGAAACAAAACAAGCCCAGGTGGGCCTCAGTCTGCTGTGTAACCTGTAAGCAGATTGGGCAATACGAGGAGACCCTTTTCTTTTCTTAGATACTTTGACCTTGCTGGCCAATTGGAGGATTGTTCTTTTCGTAAGCCCGATATTGAAGGTAGTCGTCTCGATCCGCCTAGCTGAACTGAACCATGTGAGCTGAAAGTACGGTAAGTGTGTCGCCTGCGGTGCGATGGATCTACAGGCTGTGCGTCTGATGTCAGTCCTGCCAAAACAAACTTGTACCAGAAAATTAATCAATAAATAATATGATATTCTCCAGCCAAATTGTCTCTGGTTCCAGTTCATTCCATTCGTTCACTTTTCGTTCTTCTCCATATCCTACAATTATTTCCTTTCTATTATCTTCGTTACAATGAAGTCCCTTTGGACACTTGCTCTGTATCTCGGGAGCGCTAGTGCTGTCGCCATCTCCCAACCGGCAGCAAAATCTGAGACTCCCGAAGGATCCTTGCAATTCTTGAGTCTTAGAGCCTCAGCTCCCATCGGTACTGCTATCAACCGCGACAATTGGCGAGTTACCTGTGATAGCCAGCACGAGGGAGATGAGTGCTCCAAGGCCATTGATGGTGACCGCAACACCTTCTGGCACACTAATTGGGCCGATGGAGGCACCAATGACCCAAAGCCTCCTCATACCATCACTATCGACATGGGCTCTTCACAGAATGTGAACGGCTTATCTGTTCTTCCTCGTCAAGACGGTAGCGACCACGGCTGGATCGGCCGTCACAATGTCTTTCTAAGCACAGATGGGAAGAACTGGGGCGAAGCTGTCGCGACTGGAACATGGTTCGCTGACAATACTGAGAAATACTCTAACTTTGAGACTCGTCCTGCTCGTTACGTCCGTCTTGTCGCTGTCACTGAAGCAAACGACCAGCCTTGGACCAGTATCGCCGAGATCAACGTCTTCAAGGCAGCTTCTTATACCAGCCCTCAACCCGGCCTGGGACGCTGGGGCCCGACACTTGACTTTCCTATCGTTCCAGTAGCTGCTGCAGTTGAGCCAACATCTGGAAAGGTTCTCGTTTGGTCTTCCTACCGAAACGATGCCTTCGGAGGCTCCCCTGGCGGTGTAACCTTGACCTCGACTTGGGATCCTTCTACGGGTGTGATTTCTCAACGCACTGTGACTGTTACCAAGCACGATATGTTTTGCCCTGGTATCTCCATGGATGGAAATGGGCAGGTTGTTGTCACTGGTGGTAATGACGCTCAGAAAACAAGTCTTTATGACTCGTCTAGTGATAGCTGGATCCCAGGCCCTGATATGAAGGTTGCCCGTGGCTACCAGTCGTCAGCAACTCTATCGAATGGTCGCGTCTTTACTATCGGTGGCTCATGGAGTGGAGGTATTTTTGAGAAGAATGGCGAAGTCTATGATCCATCCTCAAAGACATGGACCTCGCTTCCAGGAGCTTTGGTCAAGCCAATGTTGACTGCCGATCAACAGGGCCTTTACCGCTCAGATAACCACGGATGGCTCTTCGGCTGGAAGAAGGGATCCGTTTTCCAAGCTGGACCTAGCACTGCTATGAACTGGTATTATACCGACGGAAACGGTGATACAAAGTCAGCCGGCAAGCGTCAGTCTAGTCGCGGCACTGATCCAGATGCGATGTGCGGAAACGCTGTTATGTATGATGCAGTCAAAGGAAAGATCCTCACGTTTGGCGGTTCCCCTAGCTATCAAGACTCTGATGCCACGACCAATGCTCACATCATCACAATCGGCGAGCCCGGAAGCACACCAAAGACAGTATTCGCGAGCAACGGCCTGTATTATCCCCGAACCTTTCATACTTCTGTCATTCTCCCCGATGGAAACGTTTTCATCACAGGTGGTCAACAGCGTGGCATTCCTTTCGCCGACTCAACTCCGCAGCTTACACCCGAGCTCTATGTCCCCAACGATGACACTTTCTACAAACAGCAACCAAACTCCATCGTCCGAGTCTACCACAGTATTTCCTTATTACTTCCCGACGGCAGGGTTTTCAACGGTGGTGGCGGTCTCTGTGGTGATTGCGATACCAATCATTTCGATGCCCAGATCTATACACCAAACAATCTTTACGACTCTAGCGGAAAGCTGGCGACACGTCCCAAGATCACCAAAGTCTCTGCTAAGAGTGTCAAGGTCGGTGGCAAGATCACAATCTCGACAGATACCAGCATCAAGCAGGCTTCGTTGATCCGGTATGGTACATCAACACATACAGTTAATACCGACCAGCGTCGTATTCCTTTGAGTCTGAGAAGTACTGGGAGCGGAAACAGTTATTCGTTCCAGGTTCCAAGCGACTCTGGTATTGCTTTGCCTGGGTACTGGATGTTATTTGTTATCAACTCGGCGGGTGTACCAAGTGTCGCGAGCACTCTTCTTGTTACTCAGTAAGGTGTAGCTCGACCGCATTTTCCTGATTTATCTCTACCATGTTTCTATTCTCTTGGCATAGGATATTGCATTATATTTTGACATTATCTTTCTACACCTGGTTCAAGGAAAACCATATGCTCTTATCATCTTCTACATCTGCATTCAGTGACACTTGTTCAGCTCAACTGTAATTATCAGAAACAACTTTCTTAACCACTATGAAGTGATTACATCCGATTATTTTATTTTAATTTTTTACTTACTATCAGATCTATTGGAATGTGAGCCGATGTTTTGCAAACAGCGACCAGAAGCTTTACAAGACTCGGCAGGCTGAATTCTTAAGACCACATCAGCTCTACTACCAGGAGCACAATATTCCACAATTAGCGACTGAGATTATTGGTTTCAGTAGTGCCAGCCTTGAAAACAGTAACGTCACAAATGAACCGGCCGGAGCGAATGCTCCGACAAGCTGAATATTTATGTTTATTATTAAACATGCTATCAAAAGATTAGTGCTGGATTACCCTAGACGACAATGAGACCTTAAGGTGATATTATGTACAGAGATTTCTAAGAACGTCAGATGTCTTCGCGCAATCGGTATTGATTCTTCTACGGCTAAAGTCAGTATCACTGTGTCGTAGTGCCAATTGATGATGTTGATCGACTTGGATCCATTTGCAGGGCTCGATGACGACAATGACATCATCACCACGATATCCATAGCTCAACCCGAAATGCGGTTTCATCCTAGCAAAGCTTGGAGCGACATGATTCGCATCAAACCCGCTCAAAGACTATATACAGCAACTGTCCACGCCTTAAGACGAAATTACCGACATTTCTCAACGCGACACCAACCACAGCGAAGGTCATCGGAGCCGATCAAGATGAGTTGGATGGACAGTTGGAGTCGACCCTCCAAATCGCAAGCAACACCAGCGCCATTCTACTTGTTACCCGGGGGCGAAGCAACCCCATATTGTCACTCTTGCGGCAGAGTGATTAGTACGAGACGAACTACCGCGACAGCCAATACCAATACGCCAGCCAAGTACTGCTCGAGCCGATGTCGCACACAGAAGCCCGGGAAGCTGGACCGCGAGCTGGAGAAAGCCTTTGTGAAATTATTGACGGCCGAAGAGAGCGCAGCAGATGAGGTAAAGAAGCAGACAAAAGGTGGCAAGCATAAGAAAGGGAAGAACAGCAAAGGCGACAATCGTGTCTTAGTGCCCTGCAGCGCAGCAGAGGAGCTTGTCTTTGGACCGAACCGAACGTCAATGGAGAGAGAAATTGAAGAACATCACAGCGACGAGGAGGAAACGAATGAAACGGAACAAACGCAAGCGACATCGGAGCCGCGATCATCAGAAGACATGGACCTCTCAGGCAACATCAAAGACGACAATCACATCGACGGCGACGTTTTGGCCCGCATGTCAGTCCGCAGCGGAACTCGCATCCGTCCACCTCAATCTGTCTCCGAAGTCAACGGCAGTGTCGGCGGCGAAAAAGGCCGAGCAGAACGAATCCACGAAACAGACGCGATGCTCGAGAAGCGAAGACAAGGACAGAAACGCGCGAAGGAACGGGAAATGACAAAGTGCGCCGCACGACGTGGTGTTATTTTTGGGTTCTCTGTCAGCGACGAAGGCGAGAAGCGTCTCTGCGAGGCAGTTATGGCGGGAAAAATCGTGGAACCGAGCTTTGCAAAGGGGGACTGGGCGATAAGATGGAGAGAATGAGATTGCTCGGACTGTTGGCTCATGTATCAGATATGGTTCGGGCCGACAGGAGTCAATAAAGATGCTGATTGTGTCTGATTTGACAATGATCTGACGCGCTTGCGATACAGTAGGGATCGACGCCCTTATCACGGTCCAAGCGTTGATGACAAGACGTTCTAAAGCGAAGAAGGAAAGGATACTGACCATTTGTAACACCAGTTCCTTGATTCACCAACTAATCTGCTGAGTAACGAATATAAGTTGTTTTACCGGTAGATCAAGCATCGTCTTGACTTCATTTTCGACAGACGAGTTTCTGGATACAGACGTGGAACATGCCAAGCAACACTTACGACATGGTCCACCACGAACAAGTGGAAGTGGAATTGTCTCCATCGTTATCCTATGGTCTGGGGTTTTACTCCGCTGGAATCTATCATGTGCAAGTAACCTCGCCTCTCATGCTTTACCATTTTCAATACATTGGAGAAACTATCATGTCATAAATATTCCAGAAGCTAGGAAGATCTTCTTTGGTCAAATTTGACAGGACGATAAACGAGAGTCTAGAATCATTTTTTTATCTGTTTGGTCCAGGGGAAGTGGGACGATATCCAGGTTCCCCAATCTCATGCTGCAGGGTTCAGCTTTCAGCGCTCCAGGCGATGAGAACAAGATGCTACAGTACACAGCTACGGAGTAAACTTGGCATGCTCAGCTCGAAGCGACTGCAACGCCGTTATGCAAGGTCAATCATTAGCTAGATTCCTACAGGGTTGGGATGCAACCCAGAACCTCAATAGTTGTGAGCAGCGCAGTTCATAGTGTCATGCCGCGGAGAGAGCGAGAGCGATGGCGTGCATTAGCCGGAAATAAATCATGACATTACAACAGAAAACGGTCAAGATCACAAAAAAATAAGACACTGACTGTTGGCCAATGCCTGTCCGGGGGGTACGCCCTAACTCCAAAAGCAGTAGGTGGTTAAAGACCAGGGATCAGCCACTGGTCCCAGCGCGCTAAATATTGACGCACTACAAGCAGACGTGGCGCCACGATGGATGATAGGGCGTGGTGAAGTGATGATGATAGGTGAGATGCTGTTTCAGCGCGTCGGATCAAATCTAACAGAGTTTCTGCTAGAACAACCGAAAAATCGGGACCGAGCTTACGGGCCGGGTTGGTAGAGATGCCCCTGTCCATCACTGGCAAAGCTGAGGCCATCTTGTTCTCCAAGGGCGGGTTGAGCGATTTTTCTTCTCTCCAGAGCTTCCTCTTCTAGAATAATCCTCGTATGAGCAATCAACGGCGTCGTTAATATCCCACCTGCTGAAAAGGTCAGTGAGACGCTGATTATGAAGCTGTTGATCAATGCGACAACTATCGACGCCATTTTTCTGGTTCTGGAAGGTCTGCAATGAATTAATCAACAAGTCATGTTCTCAAGGGCCGAGTATCCGACAAATAGCTGTTACAGCCATTCCATCTGCCAGTCTGTTCAGTTAGCCCAACTCAATCAACGTCACGTCATTGATGATCGTCAAGGGGAATATTCCCTAAATAGACAAAATCACTCAGGGACCCAGAGATGATCAGCCCTGCCAACATCTCCCCCGGACGATTTCCACCGGTCCACTGTGGCTTCTAACGCTAGACTTGGTCCAGTCACACAATGGCACTCCGGTTAACATACCCGCCGAGAGAGCTGATGGTGTACACATCGAGTCAGTTGTTCTGGAAGCCAAGCCCAGTCCCCTTTTACCCCAGAGCCTCAGCCAACGCCTTTCTCTCCCCGGATTAGACCCATCCAGATAAGCGTCAAGGATCCTCAACTGGCAAGGGACCATGTGGAAAGGGACATCCTTCAAATGCAGATCACTCCCACGGACATACGTGCCTGGTGTGTGTGTGTGTGTGTACTCCTCCTGCACCTTGCGTTGCTTTTCTTAACTTAACTAAAACAAAAGTTCGTCCAGAGTTCTTTGAGTTTTGACAAGCCTGCGGGACCGCAGGATCATAGCCCGTCATGAGCCTCAAGTCGGATATCATCAGTGCCATGGTCATCACGTGGGTGTCGGCCTTGCTGGCGCTGATTGCACGTGTCTTTGCGAGGCGCATGACAAAGGTTCCCTGGTGGTATGACGACTACTTGTGTGTCGGTGCCTTTGTAAGTTCTGCTTGTGAAGCCTTTGAAGGGTCGTTGCTTACAAGTTTGTAGGTTGTCGGTATTGGATACAATGTTGTGATGATATACTGTAAGACTACCCTTTGCTTCGATGATGTGAATAGAGGCTGACTGATGTAGGGGCCTTGACATGGTACCTTGGCACAACTATTCCTGACTCTGTCAGCGATGAACGATACGAAGAGATCAACCTCCACGCGCGACTGATGCAGTTCCTCATCTCCCTCACCTACTCATACTCGATCGGTCTCTCAAAGCTGTCTATTCTTCTCTTCTACTGGCGCATCTTCAAACAGTCAGCTATTCGAATCCCTATCCAGGTTATGCTTGGCATCAGCGGCGCTTGGCTCATCCTCCGTACATTCATGGTCATATTCCACTGCATACCAGTCCAAGCCTATTGGGACAAGTCGATTGAGAACGCTGTCTGCAAGATCAACGACTCACAGTTCTTCTTCGCGACATGCCTTACTCACTTTATTTTGGATGTTGTGATCTTGGCGCTGCCAGTGATTGAAGTGTTTAAGTTGCGACTTCGTCTGGGACAAAAGATTGCCATCACTGCCCTGTTTGCCCTCGGTTTCATGTAAGTTTTCTGCCATCATGTCACAGTGTAATACTGACAAAGAAAGTGTTTGTCTTGCATCTGTCTTTGTCATCATCACATCCCTCCAATATGATCCCGCATCAAGACAAATGCCCCGCGACGTCGCCACAAACGACATGTGGGGAGGTGTCGAGATCAACGTCGCCATCGTCTCTGGATGCTTCCCTCTCCTCCGCCCAATCTTTACCAAGATTCTTCCCAAGAGATTCCTCAGCTCTGCTGGAAGCAGTCACCCCATCAGCCGCACCACCCACGGCATTCGCCTTACTACCATCAACCGTACCAACAAGGACAAAGAAGAAGACGAAACAAGCTCAACTCATCAACTTGCAGACCCAGAGCAAGGGATCCCTGGAGAGTTTGAGATTATCGATGGAAAGGAGGGACCTCGGACTTTCATCTCGAGTCGAACTACTGAGTCGCTCCATTCGCGGGAGCAGGATATGGCGGGGATTTATGTGCGGAATGACGTTGTTCAAGAGGTTGAGGAGTCGAATCATACATACGCGATGAAGAGATGAGAATCGCCTCTTATTAATACTGTTTCTTATAATCATTATACCCATACACGTGTACATTTACATTTATCAACATGTCATTTCATATGCAACTCTGATCCGGTGTTGCGAGACTTACCAGAAGTTTCTTGCGTCTCATGCGGCACTTCCAAGTTTCGCCGGTAATTTATGTAATAAGTGATCAGCAGCAGACAGACTGAGCCTTTCTCGTTCATACCATTATGATGTGTTGTCTATCATGCGAGTCTAATGTCAAACATGCCCACGACCATACCTTAGGTAGTCTAAGTTATGCCTAAGCTCTTCTGTATTATGAAACAAGTTTAGACTACATTTTCAGACGAAGCCTAAAGTTAAGATGTAATTATAATTATCTATGCTTCTGCACTGGTATTTACTCGTTTTGGCCGAGACACAGGCTCTCACTTCCATCGTAGTTGATGGTGAATCACATCATCTTTGGTCTGCCCGAACTTTGAATCTTCCTTCAATCTCTCAACTGCATGAAGAGGCGTGATCCAGCTCTAGAGGGAAGGCAGGCTCGAGGGCTGCCTCGCTTGCCGTCGATGTTGCACTTGCCCTGTAACATCGTCACTGCCTTCCGCTTTGGCTTTATTTGAGTCTCCTGTCGAGGCGACGAGAGGGAGAATTTCTCTTCTTCTTCAAACAAACTTACTGCCAGCAATCAGTATCTCATCAAGAGCTGCTATTCTTTTTCAAGCACAGTTATGTCGTATATCGTTCCTTGCGTCAACATCCCCCCACGCCTCTTCGACAAGCTCTTCGAGCTCCATGAAGCTAGTGAATTATGGACGCCCGAAATATACGCTGATGGCGCGATATTCGACGAGCTGGCCCGAATGCCTTTGGATGCATTGCCACCCCCTACCCCCGTCCAAGATATTGCGACGAATCAACACATCAAGCCGCCGTACGATGCAACTGCTATGCCTCCTACGCCATCCACGAGTGCCTCTAATAACGACCACGACCCTTCTTACATTTTCAACGAAGCTAAATATCGAATTGATCACGATTTCTCTCGCAGCCTCAAGTTGGAATTATACATGCCTGAAACTGGCCTGACACTACTCCGTGACGGCAAGGATTTTTCAACAGCAACCAAGCTCCTTGTGCTAGTCGACTTGCGAACTCAGAACAAGTGGACATATGGATGGGATGTCACGTTTTCCGCCCAATATCCGTTCAATGCATTCAACCGTGTCGGAGATTTTGTTTCCCCCGAAGGCCGGCGCGCTGAAGCATGTGTGCATGCGTTTTGTGTAGCTATCAACTCGATCATCGACTTTGTCAACGATGGCCGGTATGAGAAGCCACCTATCTCGGATATTTGCGTGCGCGTCCCTCAGTTTTGGGATTCCAAGTATGCACTCTGCCGGCTTCTTCGCGACGTGGAGCAAGGAATAACTTTTAGAGAGAATGCGTCGCAATGGCTCCAAGAGACGTATGGTGCACTTGCGAAGAGCTTAGATCAGATGCGAAAGCTAAGGGATGAAGGGGTTAATGTTATGTTGTGGCAGAAGACAAGGAAGAAGAGTCAACGTGCACCTAGGCAATAGGCAGTAGTGGAAATTATCGTAGGGTTGAAGCTGGGCATTAATAGACTGGTCTCAGGACTTTTATTCACCATAGAAAACAGCTCTCGTGTCAGAAGAAAAAGCGTGTCTAATTAAAAACCGCTAAAGACTTCTACAAATTTAGTAAATGTTTATATAGCTTTCGTAAAGGTTCATAAAAATCTTCTAAGATTTCCAAAGCAAACAACATGATGGCCTGTTTGCTCAGTGACGCGCGCCCAGCCAGACGGGGAGTGGATTCAGCTGCTAACAAATCGCGAGAACACAATCATTAACCCCAAAGCTGCATTTAGTCGTTAATCACAGATCTCCAAGTACATTAAAATTAAATCACTGACAATGATTCCTTATATAAAGTCCTCAGGCCCGGTCACTGGACTCATGATGGCACGCGTTCCAACTGCAAGCCGAAAATGTCCGACTTCCGCACACGCATACCTTGCAGAGAGATCACCTCTCTTAGCAAGCTCTACGATGTGCTCATGAATGAATACGGAAACATGTAATATAAACTGGAGACGGAAAAGAACGAGCTGGGTGAGCTCTTCTGGGTAGTTGGCGTCTCGAGCCATTTTGCGCGTGATGTGAGAGAACTTTTGATCACGAAGGGGGTTCTTCGACAGCTTGAGAGGCCACGAGGATTTACAGCTATAAACGGACCGGAACCTCGTGGAGATTCATTGCCGGAAGTGATTGATCTCACTGGGGATGATTCGGACGAAGAGACTCCTCCGGCTCTCGAGAGTCCAAACCCGGTGAACACACCAAGAGATCTGACTCCCGGATCACGCCAACTTCTTCCTGACACGGAAGAAACTCCAGCCTACCTTACCAAGCCAGTACCGGACAAGCGAGATAGCCCTGAGAAATCACAACAAGGCGCTGTTACACAAATCCCAGATCACCAAGGCCGAGCTGAACAAAGACCAATCGCAACATGCAACAGCGCGGTTGGCCAGGGAGACTGTTCGACGGGGAGGATCCCGATATCTATGCTGCTCGGGGAGGCGAACTCTCGAGCTTAATATGTGCCTAGAGATAAATTTTACCCAGTTATTTGCAGAAAACTTGACCGTCGCAAGCGGACGAAATTGGAGGCTTAGGGATTCAGTGTTGGGTGCTTGTTTGCAGGCGCAGGGCACTCTAGGCAGCTCACAGGGACCTCTGTAACCGCGCATTTCTTGTGTAGCATGGAAACGGGATAGAGAGAATTAATAGAACAATTGATACCCTTCTTCTTTCGATACCGGCAGCTCTTCGGATCAAGAGGTTAAGCATAATTTTGCGCGATGCGGCTGACATTTTTTAGCGTAAGCATAGCGAAGGTGGCTGTTACAAAAATAACACCCAGGCGCCACTAAGCGTAGGCCTTTGGGCTCACAAGGCGTTCTTTGGTGGTATTTTGTGCCTCGTGAATGTGAGACTAATGCTTCAGCTGAATGCGTGGACCGGTCTGGACTCAGCCCGTGAGGAGTCATATTTAACTGTGATCTGTCCCATCAAACAAGCAAAGCTTAGCGATTCTGTGAATAAATTGAGAAAGAAACCGTGAATAGCGTCATAAGAGTTGTTGAAGCGCTTTTTGAGGATTGTGATATCAAGATGGCGAGTGGTCCGCCCTACAACGGTTACCAGGTGCCGCCCGCGCCTGGCCCGGGAGTGCCTAACCAGGCTCCCCCACCAACGCAGCAATCCCCTCATCTTCAACAATACTCTGCACCTCCGCCTCATCAATATGTTCCTGGCCAGCAACCGAATTATCAATCGCCTCATCCAGGTCACGCACAGCAGGCCTACCAAACCCCGCAGCCGCCACCAGCACAGTATGCGCAGTCACCGCAAGGCGTGCCTCAGCAGTACGCGCCAGCACAACAGCACAGCTACCAGTCCCCTCCTCCGCCAGGCCACTACCAAGTGAACCAGCCCGCGCAGTCACCTCAGGTTCAGCATAACCAATCGCCACAAGGCCAATATCCTCAGCAGCAGACGCCAGGCCAGCAGCCAAGCTACCAGACGCCGACGTACGGTGTCGCAGCTCCACCAACACCTGCGCAGCACCAGCAGCAGTACCAGCAACAAGCCGCTCAATTCGCGACACGACCCTCTGCTCAAGCCCAGCTGCAATCAACGGCTCAATCCTTGTTCAAATCTGGAAAAGGTATTCTAGGAAATCTTGCTAGCAACATCAAGTCAAAGTACCCCGCTTCCTCACCTTCCGGTGCTCCCGCAAGTTCCGGGACTTCGTACACTGGCGAGGCGCCGAAGCCGACGTACAATCCAGCACAGCATCCTACGCAAACACCTTTGAGCCCGATAAACTCATTCCCGCAAGACTATGGCCAAACTCAGCCTCAGCAGGCGTTTGCCAATCAGGCGGCTCCAACACCGCAGCAGAGCATCCCGCCCGCTGCTCCAGGCTACCATCCGACTCAGCACCAAGCAGCGCCAGCGACATCGCCATCTCAACAACCAAGTGCGCCTGGTCAACCACCTCAACTGAGCTGGCAAGAGCGTTTGGAGGCTGCTCAGCATCCCAGTGTGGATTTTCAGCAATCGCACGCGAATGTTCACGCAGGTGTACAGGGCACGGTGCCCCAGCCGCTAGTTCAATCACCACCAGGTGCTTCGCCATATCCCCAGCCCGTTTTGCACCATCAGCAGTCGAATCCGTATCAACCTACACCTGCGGCGCCCGCTCATCAAGCTGATCCACAAGGAGCGGGCTCTGCCGCCTCACCTGGGTATGGCCAGAACCCTCAAGCGCTTTCACCGCATCAACAGCACCAGAGTGCTCCGCCTCAGCTTCAACAACAGGCATCATGGCCACAACAGGGCGGTGTGGGTGTTTCGTACAACCCGGCACTGTCATCACCTCCGCCTCCACCGCAGACAGCTCCCCAGTCTGGTCATTTCGTTGGTCCTCCCAGCCATGGCTCTCCTGTTCTACAGCAACAGCCACAGTATTACCAGCAAGCTGGTACGACCAATACTCAGGATCCAATAGCGACCCAGCAAGCTGGTCAAGCATCGCTGTATCAAGCTGCCCCAGCTAGTGCTACGCACAACGCGCAACAGGTCCTCCCGCCCCAGCAGCTCTATCAGAGCCCCCCTCCCCAAGGGTACCCGCAACAGCAGGCACCTGCTCCTTACAACCCAATGGGCGCTTCGGGGTTGCCGCCAACCGCGCATACGGTACCTGTACCGCTGGCTCAGAGTGCTCCCATGAGCCACCCACAGGGCCCTCCTGCAACACAGTCACCTCACCATCAACACCAGAGCCCACCAGCGCAGCAGCTCGTTAGTCCAGCGGCAGCAACTCAGCATGAGCAGGCGCCTTTTCAGGGCGTTTCTGGACCCCAGGGGCAGTATTACACTCCAAACCAGGCGCAAGCCCCTCAGACTGGAGGTGCGCCTGGCGGTGTCCAGCCGATTGCTCCCCCAGGCCAAGCTCACAGCTACCCGCCTCCACCACCTTTGCAGCAACCGCAGCACGATGTACACTCTGTCGCTGCACCAGCACCAAACCAGTTCCAACCGTACAGTCCACCGGTTGACCAGCAGGCTCCACAAGCACAATACGCGCAGCATCCTGAAGTCCAAGCTACCAGCCCTCCGACTTCTCAGCATTATACGTCGCCTCCTAATCTGCCGCCCCCAGCTGGCGCGATCAATCATGGACCAGTGCCTGCAAACCCCCCGCCGACGGTGCCAGGTCAGCAGTTCCAGCCGTACCAGTCTGTTCCGGAAACGCCAAACTCTCACCTTCCACCGGCGAATGCGAATAATGTACCCAGCCAACCCGCTGCTTATGGCTACCAACAAGATCCTGTCGCTTCTCTGTCTGCTCAAATGAACAACCTGAACGTCCTAAACAGTGGTCATCCTCCAACAGCACCCAACACTCACCCGACCGCACGACAGGATGGGCCTCGGGGACCGCCTCCCTGCCAAGCCACTGGTATGTCCAGCGACATTCTCCCATACTGTCCCGAAGACAGAACCGTAAGCTACTCGCTTGATTGGTATCGTTTCATTGCTGTGCCACAGTATCTCATTTGCACGAGGTGCTATACCGACTATGTTCAGAGCACTCATCTCGCAGGTCACTTCGAGAGGTACCATTCGCCCGAGGGCACAGACTCCAAGTGCGGCTTCTGGTCTCCTCGCGCGAGAGAGGTGCTCTGGCCACAAGCTCTTCAAACCAACGACGTCAGACCTCTACAGGCATGGATGGAGAAGAGCCTGACTCTCAAGCCCTGCAAGGGTAGGGTATGGACGACTGCTGCCGACGAGGTCAAGTGGTGGGGCATGGTCAACAACGAGATTGATGGGTTCATATCGTGCGATAGCTGCTACGAGGACCATGTTGTTGGCACGCCCTTTGAGTCTCGCTTCCAGCTTTACCGTCAGCAAGGACAAGATGAAAAGTGGATGTGTGATTTGTGCTTACCTTACATCGCCAAAACAGTAGTCAAGATGGCAAAGCAAAATCACTGGAACGGCTTTGTCGAAGCTGCAAAGGTGCGCGTTCATCTTCCACTTTGCGAAGGCAGAGATGAGGAGTCCAACAATGGACATTGGATGCTACCGCGTCGTAAGATCAAGGACATGACTATCTGTGAGGCATGTTATCTGGATAAACTCGCTTTAACGCCTTTTGGTAACGAGTTTGAACGGCATATCCGTGCAGATGGCTTTGACGCCTTCGTCGAGTCAATTGGCCAGAGATGGAAGTGTAAGCTCACTGACACAGCGGTGAACATGAGTATTGCACTCGAAGCAGCCATCTACCGCCGAGACTTTGACGTCTTCTGGAATGCCGCCAATGCCATCTCGGGTCTTGTTCCATGCACCATTCACGGCATCGTGCGTGGCAATTGGTGGACGGTCGCTGGAGGGTGTGCCGACTTTGATGTTTGCGAAGCTTGCTACAAGGGAATCGTCGAGACGTCTGGCCTCGAGAAGTTCTTCGAGCCTGCTGAGCGCGATCAGACTGTCGACATCGTTTGCAACTTTTGTCCAGGTTCTCCCCGATGGGGCATGTTCATCACCAAGTTCGCCGAAGCTCTTGACAAAGGTGTCTTCAGTCACTACTCTGACTACGTCAAGAAATGGGCTGGAGTGCCGACATGTCCGGGGATCAAGAACAGGGGGAAGAGTAAATGGTGGGGACACCCAGAAGCTCTGGCCTGTCAGGACTGTTGGTTGAACTTTGTGGCCGATACTCCCTTGGGAGATTCCGTTCCCGTCAAGGGGGTTTACGATGAACGTACCTTGATCTGTCAGCTATGGTCTCCAAGGATGCGCAACATGTGGCTCACAGCTTGTGCTGCCGGACCTCCTGGATCACCCGAGTCACAAAAAGCCCTGGAGGAGTTCAAAGCATTCGGATCAAAGCGTGTGCAAGTTTACAACGCGACTGTACCTCACATTGAGATGATACAGCAGATGCAGATGATGAAGCAAATGCAGGCTATGCAACAGGGACAACTGAGCTTGATGTACCAGGGCATGAACGGCATGGCATCTATTAGTGGCAATACGGATGGGTACCTGCATGGTAATAGTTCTGTTGGGTATTATGAGACTGAACATGGTGTCACGGCGGCGAATATGATGAACAACATGCATGCTGGGATGGCAGATGCGAATAAGATGAGTGATTGGCAGACGATATTACAGCTGCAAGCCACTTGGATGGAGGTTGAGTAATCTATTATTTGAAAGTGGATAGCTTTATCTCGAGATAGGTTTGTATGACCATGATTCATGAAATCCATTTTGCTGTCCCTTTTCACCTCTCCATGCTCTGAACGCCTGAAAAATGGTCTTTACTCATGCTCTCACAGGTAATGCCACCTGCAGATACCCAAGCCCTCCCTCCATCATGCCCGCCGGTGCAATAAACTTCTTCAAAAGACCAATCGTTTCATTTCCGCCACGGCCATCAGAAGTCCTCTCATCCTCCCAGTACTGATACAACTGCCACCACCAGCAATGCGTGACCCCATCAAGGCCCTTATACCCAGCGACTCCATCTAGCCCAACACGCTTGGCCCATGGCTTGTCGACGATGTAATGGAGGCAGATGACTTCCTCGTCACGCCAAATGTTAGGATGCCAATATCGCATCGTCTTGATAGCGTTGTACTGCCATCCAAGTGCATACCACTTATTCTCGAAGAAGAATGCCAAAAAGTCCTGATCTGGAAACATGAACGACGAAAGCAGCGGCGTCGTGTTGAACACACGCAACATCCTATCCCAGAGCCCCCTAGAGGGATGAAAGATGAACATTCCACCATTGAGAAGTTTATGCGGTGAAGGCGACGTCTCAGTAGGTTGTAGAGGCTCCGTAAGTGCACTTGGATGCTCAAGCGGCGTGTAAGCACAATTCTCCGCCCTCCAATCCTCAGGCGCCCAAGAGTCCGAATCAAGATTACAAACACAAACATGATTCGCCGCAATCCAATCATCTGGCAAATGCGTCTCGACTTTGAACACAACATCCATGTTATCCAGCACCGCCATGTCAGCGTCGAGGTAGCACACAGCGTCATACTCAAACAGCTCAAAAACGCGAAGTTTCGTCCAGGTATCCGCAAACCGCTCAGCGATAAGCGTCATCTTCACTCCCTGCGGCGGAAGAAGATGCTCGCACTCGCGAACGATCATGTTGCATTTTGGCGCCTCAAGCATAAGAACGCGTTTGGCAGCGTTGGGAAGGTTGGGCGTGTAGAGCACGACGAGAGGGTAGATTGAGGCGTTGCGCTTGAGGGTGTAGGCGAGGATGATAACGCCGGGGAGGTAGGAGTCGCGGGTGATGAGGGTTGCATAGGCATTATTCCTGGCTGCTTTTTCTGTCATTTTTGTCGTGTTGCAGATTTTGATTGTGACTGCGTGATAAGAGATGAGGGTGAGTGGTCGTTGGCTGGATGAATAGGGCGGGAGAAAGAGGGGTTGGTTGGGGTGAGATTCGTGCGCGTCATGACCTAAATATGTGAAGTCATTATTTAGTAGTATTGTATCCCTTACATTATTCGCGCTGGCTTGGGTTCTGTGTGCGACAGTGTATGGGTTGTTCGAAAAAGCAAATACGAGCTGAATGCTGTGTTACCCGGAGAGAGTATCGGTGAAGCCTTGTGCCACGACGTTTGTCCCGAAGATGAGACATGAGATTATCGTGATTATCGAGATTGTGCCTGAAGTGAATCTGAGTCAATGACGCGTATAAGTATTGACCTATGAGAAGCTAAGAACTCGGTTATCTAGGATCTACAATCCAAGAGATGAGCCTGATCTCGGGATCTAAAGTTCAGGTCAACATTCAGTGTAACCTCCCCTCCTCACCATCCATGCACTGCAACCCAACACCTGAAACTGGGCACCAATTTTATCGCAAACCAAGTTCCACTGCATTCAATAGTTATCCACCGCCTGCACAATTGCACCCGCAACGCCCTCATCCAAATCATCCAGCGCCTTCATATCCTTGTCATCCAGATCAAACCCGAAAACATCGGCATTAGCTTTGATGCGCTCGGGCGTATCGCTCTTTGGAAGTGGAACCCAGTTCTTCTGAAGACAGTATCGGATTAATACTTGGTTAGGCGTGACGCTGTGCTTCGAGGCGATGCTTTTTAGGGTTTTGTTATCGGCCTTTTGGTTGCGTACGAGAGGAGCGTAGGCTTCTACTACGATGTTGTTCTTTTCGCAGTATTCCACGGCGTCTCTCTGCTGTGCCCACGGATGCAGCTGATGTATCTGTTAGTATTTTTGATGCAACGTTATTTTGCGACGTACCTCGATTTGATTCACATGAGGAGGCCAAACTTTGGCAAATTGCTTCAGCTCTTCGATATGCTTGATACCAAAGTTGCTCACGCCAATACTCTTGGCTTTTCCTTCCTCATACAGCCACTCCAGGGCCTGCCACATCTCCTTTCTCTTTGCAGCGCCGCTGTTAGGGCTGTGGATGAGAAAAAGGTCGACATAGCCGCTCTCAGGATCAAGCTTCTCAATACTCTCAATGCATTTCGCGTAGCTTGCGTCTACGGAGCCAGCTGCTTCGAGGATCTTGGTAGTCAAGAAAACATCTTTCCGATCGACGTTCGACTTTTGGACGGCCTGTCCAACCTCTATTTCATTGGCGTAGTACTGCGCCGTGTCGATATGACGATATCCAGCTTCAAGTGCAGTGAGGCATGACTTGGTGCAAACTTCGGGTGGGGATAAGTACACGCCAAACCCAAGCTGAGGAATTTGAACAGAATTCGCCAGAGGCAGGGTATCAGATTGTGAGCGCTCCATGACAAATACAAACAAAATACTTATTCAACAAGATAAAGTTTGGTGTTTTTCGACAAGAGGGGTAGACTGTGTTTTGCTGCTGTGTAACTTGTGCAGAGCGCGTAGAGATCCAGTCATAACTCGTCAGTTGAGTCGATGACGTTGTCAATACTCCTCTTTTTTGCCATCTTGTGAAACTGAGTGAAATATGCTAAGCAAAGTGACACTAACTAATGAATACAGAATTGAATTATATATCCTCAATTTTATCATCACTGATTTTCGGCTTGCTTCTTTTGGACCGTGTAGATATTGAGCACCGCAGAAGTGAAGTCGCCAATCTCGACTCGGGATTCGTGCGTATCAAGACATAGGTAGACCGTTGAAATCACGTCTAGTAACGATAGTGGTCGGAATCTGCATTCCCCAGCTCATAGTAGCTGCAGAGGTTGCCCATGATATCGCTTGCGATTTTGACCAAAAGATATTAGCAGGCAAGCGGGCGGAAGCAACTAACAGTAATTCAGATATCTCCTTGATCGACAGTCCAGATCTTGAACCGGCGGGCCTGTAAGCGAACGGGGAGAATTCGACTCAGAACTTGCAAAATGAGGGCTGCCTTGTAGACAAGACACGAGCCCGTGGCACCTGTAGAGTGGCGGTCGTATCTCCACTCTAGACCTTGCACATGTTGTCGGATGTAACACCAACCATTTTTCCACGACTTGCCATGCCTTTCTCCCATGGCAACAGAACGCCGCAGCCCAGACAACGTTGACCCCTACTCGTGCATTTCAAGCAGTGAGGAAGAGATCGGTCACATCTCAAGCGGTCACATCTCAAGCGGCCACGCCTACAATTGTGGCATGCTCCTGGCCTTGCACCCATAGCTTAGCTGAATAGGAGAAGGGTGACGCACAGAATAGTAGTACGTAGTACCGCGAAACCCTGCCGTGCTGTAGAAAGGGGTCGTTATACGCTGCGCTGTGACCAAACGAGGCGCAGATAAGATAGGGAGAGATAAGATAAGTAAGTACCTATGACGCGTTGACTCACGTGGGGCCGATGGCCAGGACAAGCCAAGAATGACGTCCGTTGCCATAAGTCAAACGTATTAAAGACGTTGTAAATTATACATCGCCAGAAGCTCATTTTATCAACACCTGCCGTGATATTTGTTCGAATATTGCGAAATGGCGGATGCGAATTATTTTACTTGTACGCTTGGCGAAGCTGCGAGATTGAAGCGAAAGGACGACAAGGCAAAAACATGGACAACAGTGGTGGAATTGATAGATGATCAGGCTGAGAGAAATCCTGATGCACCGGCTTTGGGTTTCGCGACATTTACGCATTTGAAGTCTACCCAAGGTGAACATAAACCTTAATGGCAAATGCGTGGCTAACATGGGTAGTGTTCCGTCATCTCCTCACATTTCGACACCTCTCAGACACATCAAAGCATGCCGCCGGGATACTTTCAACTCATTTGCCAAAGGAACCCAAGTCCTTAAAAATTGGCCTTCTTTCTTCTAGTAGCACCGAGTTTGTCCTGACATGGCTTGGTTTGATGCGCCTGGGATATACTGTTTTGCTTCTTGCGTAAGTCAGTGGCCTCAAGCGATACGCAAATCTGATCATATTGCAGGCCTCAACTTGCACCACCAGCGGTTCAGCATCTTTGCGAGACTCTAGATATTCGGCATGTTTTCGTTGACGACACTTATGAGTATAGAGCGCGCGGACTCTCCAACGACATCGAGATCATCAGGATACCTCCATACAAAGATGATTCACCAACGGATAGTTCGGAGCAGACCCCCGGTGTTTCCGAAACAGCGTACATATGTCACACTTCGGGAACCTCATCAGGGCTGCCCAAGCCAATCTCTCAAACGCAGTTCGGGGTGATGGGAGCTCTGTACAGCTTTCCTGGGAAGAATAAGCCGGCGACCTTTTCCACTACTCCCCTCTATCACGGAGGATTTCCAGATTGCTTAAGAGCTTGGACAAGCGGTGCTTCGATATGGTTCTTCCCTGAAGGACAGGCTCCCATCACAGGCGCCAATATCATCAGAGCTATCGAGTTTGCACGCGCGCACAGCCCAATACCCGTCAAATACTTCTCGTCAGTTCCCTATGTGCTTCAGATGCTGTCTGAAGAGTATGGGGGCATCGAAATTCTTCAGACAATGGACCTCGTTGGTGTCGGCGGCGCTGCGCTCCCACCGGCCATGGGCGATAAGCTCGTGGACGAAGGCGTGCATCTCCTCTCGCGTATGGGAAGTGCAGAATGCGGATTTCTGATGTCCTCGCATAGGGATTACGCCAAAGACAAAGACTGGCAATTCCTCCGGGCCATTGATGATCCAAAGCTTATCGCATTCGAACCCCGCGAGAATGAGCTCTCGGAACTTGTTGTCAAGCCTGGCTGGCCTTTCTTGATCAAGACGAATCGTGAGGATGGATCATACGCGACTTCTGATCTCTTTGAATCGCATCCATCGATCCCAAATGCGTGGCGGTATCACAGCAGAGCTGATGCACAGATCACTCTTGCGAATGGAAAGAAATTTGATCCTTCGCCTATTGAAGGGAGCATACTAGCTTCTTCAAAACTACTGCAGGATGTTCTCATCTTTGGCAGTGGCAGAGACTACGCTGGGGCACTTTTGTTCCCTTCCTCAAGCGACATCAGTGCAGATGAAGTGATCGATTCAGTCTGGCCACTTATCGACAAGTTGAACGCGGACAGCCAAACGCATACCCGAATCAACAAGACAATGCTGGTAGTTGCCCCTGTCAAAGAGGGTCAGAAGCCGTTGGAGAAGAGTAGCAAGGGAACTATCCTTCGTCGACAAGCTGAAGAGAAGTACTCGGATGAGATCGAAGGGGCTTACAGAAACACATCATCTTCGACGAAGATACCTCAAGAGGGGCTTGAAAAGGGGGTTCGAGAATGTTTCGAGAAAGTCCTTGGCCGGCAAGTTGAACCGGATCAAGACTTATATCGCCAGGGCGTCGACTCGATCTCTTGCATACAGATCCGAAAGCTGCTCGAACAGACTTGTCTATCATCTGAGGATGGCCGGCTTCCTCTGAACGTAATCTACGATCAGGGTACCGTCAACTCACTTGTTGTGTATCTGGAAAGAGCAAATTCAGGCGACAACGAGCTTAACATCGACCACGATGAGTCTGAACTCAGCCTCATGCAAGCTCTTGCTAAGAAGTACAGCAATTTTGATCCGGCCTCACACGATGCTAGCAGTATGGTAGGGTTAGGAGCATCTTCTTCAAGTAGTGGTGTCAAAACTCAAGCACAGCAAAATCGTGAAGCCTTGGATGAAAAGAAACGCCTGGCCCAGATGGCTGTGAAGATCGTTCAAGACCCCAATCATCGCCCCACGCGTGTTGTACTAACCGGTGCGACAGGGTTTCTTGGGGCACATATCCTTCATCTTCTTCGGGAGGACCCAAAGGTCGATAGGATATACTGTTTGCTTCGAGCTGACGGTCCATTCGCGGCCCAGAAACGAGTCTCTGAAGCCCTCTTCCAACGATTTCTGCCCCCTCTAGAACCACACCAGGATAAAGTCGTCTGTCTTCCGTGCGATTTGACACAGAGTGATCTTGGACTTTCTGAAGAGCAGCTTCGGAAGATTTCGACGAGTGCTACAAAGATCATTCACTCAGCTTGGGCGGTCAACTTTAGTCTTCGACTCAACTCTTTCGAGGATCAGATTTCGAGTACAAAGAATTTGATCAACCTCGCTGTAGAAGCTGATGCACAGTTCGTTTTTGTCAGCTCTATTGCAGCAGTGAGTGACTCTACAGCTCGGCCGATTCCTGAAAAGCTCTCCCAGGATCCTAAAGCGGCTTCACCACTGGGCTACTCACGCTCCAAGTGGGTAGCCGAACAGATTTGCGACGCAGTGAACAAGAAACATGACTCTATTCCGGCTTCCATCGTTCGGGTCGGTCAACTTTGCAGCAATGAATTTGGAGTGTGGAATACCACCGAGGCATATCCGCTATTGCTCTCAACATCCAAGACCACAGGATGTCTGCCTGATCTTCCAAATGAAGTGCTCAATTGGCTTCCAGTCGAGCAAGCTGCCCAAGCTGTCGTCGAAATTGCATTCACGATCTCCAATGGCTCGGGGACACCCGTGTACCATGTCTTGAACCCACATACCACACCGACCTGGAAAGACATGCTGGACTGGTTAGCTGCCAGTAAGGAGGGCCCCGAGTTTGAGATCGTCTCATCATCGGAGTGGCTTGAACGCTTGGAGAAAGCGCTGGGCGACGGCAGTGCCAATCATCCGTCACAGGCTCTTCTAGGTCTGTGGAAGCAGTCTTATTCCAATGATAAGGAGAATGGCAGTGCAAGGGAGGGTCAGGAGAGTTCTTTATTTGATGTTGCTCAAACACAGAAGGTCTCTACTTCAATACGGGAGGTTAAGCCACTGGCTCGCGAGCGACTGATCAAGACTTGGAAGTGGGTGAACGAGAATATTAAGGGCTGAGCGTTCTTTGGTAATTTTAAATACTAGATAGCAGAACAGAATATTAGCAATATCCAAGTCATATTCCATGTCTCAAGACTATAATGCATATAGCCCATCCATCAAGAAGTTGGGAAATCTAACTTGGATGTGAAGTGCCAAAAACAACTAGTCTATGGTCCACTTCGCTGGCACTAGACTTGCTTAGGTTATTCTGACACTGTGGAGAGATGTCTTAACCGTCTTCCTCAAAGTGGGATCGTCGGCGAGTTGTCTGACTTGTGATTCGCCACATGCCATGCTCCCCCCCTCTCGCCAGTCATGACATTGGAAAGTCTCCGATGATGATATTACAATCCACGATATGCTCAAACACTTCTTCCACTTCAAACTGTCAAGTAATTTCTCAAGTATCTCACCGACATAAATTTCTCCGCCATGACATTATCTTCCGTCACCAAGTCAAATATCCCAAGCCCCGCTCGGCGGTCGGCCTGCGAAGGCTGTAGTACGTCACGTACTCTTATTCTGTACTGGTAACAAAGCCTAACAGGTCTAGGGCAAAGAAAGTCAAGATGCGATGGTAGTAAACCTTCATGCCAAAGGTGTTTACAATGGGGACTTGACTGTCACTACTCGGTCAAGAAGCAAATGGGCAGACCTGCAAAACGTCGACAAGCTTTGATGGCCGCACTCCCTAGTCCAGTCGTTCAAGATGACACTCCCTTCTTGTCCCTCTTATCACCTCTATCAATGATTGATACTCCCAGTCAGGTTGACTTGAATGTCTGTTTTGATACAAGTTTCATGCCTGACCTGAGCTCTGAGATACTTAGCGGACTTCAACTTGAGTTGGGAAAAGTCGCTGACTGCTCATGTCCATCATCAGACGTGCTATCAGGCTACAGTGCCGCTCCGGCGCTCGATTCCCCAGCTTCAAATCCTGTCTCGGTGGCTACAGTATCACCCATCCCGCAAACATCGCCACGGTCATGTTCTTGTCTGGCAACTTTCTATCTCGCAGTAGATGATCTCTGCAAGAACGAAAAGCTCTCCTTTCCGTCAGGTCTTCCTTTTCTTCGCAAAACGATCTCAACAGCCAGTCAAATCGCTCATTGTCAGATCTGTCCAACCAGCCACCTCTCGGCCATGCAGAATATTCAACTTCTGGGAACTCTCCTCATGTCGGTGGGGCAGCAGTACGGGGTGATTCTAGAGTCCATAGACAAAGAGGCCGAGGCATCAAAAGAGAAAAATGAGCTGAAACGTCTGCAATTCAGTGAAGTCGGCGTTGGGTATTCTACAGGAAGTTACAACCTAGAATTAAGCCCTACGGATTGGGCGGATTTGGCTAAAAAGGCTGTCAAGGCTGAGGTTTACGGAAACGGAAGGGAAGAAGAGTGTTTGTGGAGTGTTTTGAACTATCTCGAAACACGGCAGACCCAGTGGCATGCAGTGCCGCCACATCAAGATTGTCCTCATCAGTACCACCAGTCGGAAGAGGGGCCATTTTGCATAAAGATACTTCATAAGGCTAAAGAGTCAATTGAGGCTCTGAAGTGGAAGTGTCGTGAGCTCTATGGTCTGGATAAATCTGATATTAGTGCGAATTCCTTTCTCTGAAGCTGGTCACCGATCTGGAAGAAATGGTCTCGTTACGGCAATTTCATCTTATGTCATGGAAGATCTCTTACACTCTCGTTCTCGAGCTCACTTTGGTGATTACCTGGTCGCCACACAGGAAGAATTTTCGTGCTAAGAGCGAGAAATTCTAGCAAGCATTACAAGGACGCATACTTCAGCCTGAATCAGGTTTCCGTCATTAGCTGTTAATAGCTTATCTGTAGGAGGTATGGAAAGTCCATAAGCTGGTTGAAAGCGTCCGATCTTGGTTGCCTAAACCTCATTTTCCGTAACCTATAAGCATAATGGTTGATGAGTCTCACATCATCAGACGAAGCGCTAAGATTCCTTCGTCAGTAAGCCGACCCTTGGGATCTAGCACCTACTCCCTATAGGCCGTATGTAGCCCAATAATAGGGTCAGAAACTGTCCATCCTAGAGGCAAAAGTATCCGCTTATCTCTCCTTAAGGACCAACACATATAGCCTCTCCGCGTTCCTTTTCCATTTCTTCTCCGTTTTTCCACACAATATGACTTTATTTTGAGCTCAAGCATCCTATCCTAAGATGCCTCACCTAGTCAGCGCACATTACATCGAGCCTCATTTCCTCCGCAATGTCCTGGATGTTCTGATCATTGGGACAGGGACAGCTGGTCTCTCTGCGGCCTTGGCTCTTGGCCGTGCGCGAAGGAGTGCGATCGTTTTCGATGTTGACGATCGCGGAAGCAGACTCCATGAGACTACAAGCCAAACCATCTCAAAATCAATCCAGGACGAGACTATAGCTGAGATCAAAGCCAAGTTCAAGACCATAATGTTTAGCCGTGCGACAGCTGCATCTATTCGTGAGAAAGGCATGGTGTTCGAAGTGGAAGAGGTTACAGGTCGACGTTGGATAGGAAGAAAGGTGATATTGGCTATGAGTAGCCGTGATATTCTTCCAGGCATCCCGGGATATGAAGAAGCTTGGGGGAAACATATGTAAGTCCTCTTTTGACTACGAAACCTCGAAACCTGACTCGTTGGACAGTTTCGATGTCTCACAATGCCTCGATGTTATTAAAAAGGCGACTGCCCATGCTGCTGTGCTCATCACATCAGACTCTTCAAGTTCGATTGAGGCAGCGGTGCTGTCGGCTCATCTCGCCCGGCAGTTCAGTCCCGATATAACATTCTTGACCAACGGCCTCTCACATGTTGAGCGCCATCCGCAAATAATAGGGACCAAGAACGCTGGCTTCAAAATAGACAACCGACCCATCAAATTACTGGAGAGTTCGGAAACCTCAGTGGCTGTCCAGTTCGCCGATGGGGCTGAATCAGTGTATGGCTTGATAGCGCATAAGCCTAGAAAGGTTATTAGCGGGCCCTTTTCAGAACAATTAGATCTGGAAATGACATCAGAAGGGAGAATTTTGGTAGAGAATGAGTTTCAAGAGACAAGCACACGTGGTGTTTTCGCAGTCGGTGACAGTGCCAGCTTTCTCAAAGTGGAGGGTGCTGGGGCCAGTGCTGGATGTCTGGCTGGAGTTGGTGCAAACTTGCAAATTGCCGAGGACGATATGAGTATGTAGTCTACAATTGTTTCGGATATAGGATAAAGCATAATAGAAGAAGTCGCCGATTCTTCCAAGTGTTGCATTATTATCCTTGTTGATTGCGGTTTGACTTCACAATCCCTGTTATCGGGGACTAGATTTTGGTCGCCGACCATGTGCATGCAAGATATCTTGTATCATAGCTGAGGTCAAATATTGATATGGTTATGCATCTTGAAATATTAGACACCAATATGCATGTTTAATAGACAGAAATGCTATATCAAGCAATTGGTAGGCACTGCATTTGGTTGATGTCGGTTTAGGGTAATTCGGTAAACAAGGATGTCGCATTGTATCATGCTACCCTTCCACTGTGTATAGAAAAAACTTGAGACCTTCGGGAAGGGTAGCTATTATCAGTTAGTGTCTGATGAGTTTAGGCTACATTGCACATTGATATACCAATCAATCGATGGGATCTTTGTCACCTGAATTCTATGTGAAGCTATAACGCTCGCGTCACGATTAAGTTCTGGTGTCTCGGGAGGCAGAAGCAGGACCCACGTCGATATTCATTGGCGATACAGTCTTGTAGAAATCGAAGCCTGTGTAATATCCAATCATGCTACTATTCTTTAGCTCTTTCAGCTTATGACCGGAAGTCGCCGTTCCAAAGAGCGCAGTTGGGCCATCGGGCTCTAATTTCGGACCATCGGCGGCATATCCCTGAATCACGCAATTGAGACTTATCCTTGGCTGGTTAGTTCCCGCCCCGGACAAACCATAACCCGCCCGTCTCACGCCCAAAAACAGCAAAGCGCTTCACGCTAGTGGGTACGTACAGTACGTCACTCCAATTGTACTTTTTCTGGCGTGTTCACTCTTCAGCTTGAGCTTTTTCTCGCATTCGACTTTACTCTTCCTTTTGAAGAAAAACACAAAAACTCAAAATGCTCTCAAGTCGCGTGACACTGGCAGTTCGATCTGCGGCCTTTGGCCAGTCTCGGAGGGGTCTCGCTACCGCTGCGGCCGTGACATCTGCTAGCCGAAGTCACAAGGTCGTCGTTATTGGAGGAGGCTCTGCTGGTCTCGCGATCAGCCATCAACTTCTCCGGAGCGGCCGGTTCGCCAGTGAGGATATCGCTGTTGTCGATCCTGCTCAGTGGCACCATTACCAGCCTGGATGGACACTCGTCGGTGCTGGACTCAAGACCAAGGAGGAGTTGAAGATGTCCATGCCTGAGCTTATCGACCCCAAGTTCAAGTTCTACAACGTCAGCGTTGATGCGCTCACTCCTGAGGACAACAGCATCACTCTTGGAACTGGCGACAAGGTCAACTATGAGCACCTCGTTGTTGCGCCTGGTATCAAGATCAACTACGACAGCGTCAAGGGTCTCCCCGAAGCTCTCGCCGAGCGCAACGGCCCTGTGTCTTCCATCTACGGCTACGACTACTGCGATAAGGTCTTCCCCAACATCCAGCGCCTCCAGAAGGGTAACGCCATCTTCACCCAACCCGCCGGCGTCATCAAGTGCGCCGGTGCTCCCCAAAAGTCCATGTGGCTTGCCCTCGACCACTGGAAGCAGACTGGTCTCTATGACCCCAAGAACCCCTCCGGCTCTCCTATCAAGATCACCTTCGCCACCGGCCTTCCCGTCATGTTCGGTGTTCCCAAGTACAGCGCCGAGCTTGAGAAGATGCGACAAGAGCGTGGTGTTGAGGGTCTTTTCCAGCATGATCTTGTTGCTATCGAGGGTAACAACGCTATCTTTGCCAATGGCCAGGACAAGGTTACCAAGCCGTTTGACTTCCTGCACGTCGTTCCCAAGATGGGACCACATGCTTTCGTCAAGAAGAGCGCTCTCGCCAACGAGGCTGGCTACGTTGACGTCAACGACAACACCCTCCGTCATAACAAGTTCGCCAACGTCTGGTCTGCTGGTGATGCTTCAAGCCTTCCTACCTCCAAGACCGCCGCCGCCGTAACCTCCGAGGCGCCTGTTCTCGTCAGCAACCTACTCCGTGCCATCGATGGCCAAGAGCCCGAGCCCACCTATGATGGCTACACCTCATGCCCTCTCCTCACAGAATACGGCAAGGTGATGCTCGCCGAGTTCAAGTACGGTGGCGTTCCCAAGGAGACTTTCGGAGATATTCTCGGCATTGACCAAGCCGTTCCCCGCCGCTCGTTCTACCACTTGAAGAAGGACTTCTTCCCCTGGGTTTACAAGAACTACATGGTCAAGGGAACATGGGGAGGACCTAAGGGCTGGATTAAATAGACAAAAGTTTGAACTTGCTGTGTATGTTAGACTTGTACCATTGGGGAGATTGTATACCCACGGAGGAACTGGAATAAAAGCTGCAAAATGATGACCCTAACAACGCATGGCTTGGCCGCTGTGATGACGGTTTATTCGTTTCTGGCTAACAAACAGACGTGGTGGCTGCGAGCCCTCGGCCAAACATGAGAGAAGCTCAACTTCGCCATGGAGCGTCATCCTCACTTGGGGAAACTGGTCCTGCCTCCACCGGTACGCACTTAAAATAAAGTCCCTCCTCTTCGGTACAGCCAAGCGTTTAGGCTGCCGTTGCTCACAGTTTTCTCCTGGCCCCTAAGCTTCACCAAACCGCGGATGTCGTACAATCTCTCACCACACGCTGCTGCAAGGCTTGAGTCCTACTCATGGACCAGAAAGCCAGGTTTCTACCTCGACGCTAGAGCCGTCAAACTTCTCCACGAAATCGAATGCTTGGAACACTGGCTCTGCATTATCAGGCGTCAACTGGAAGTCAACACACGCGATCTCGAGAAAATAGAATTCTACAGCTCGAAAGCCAAACTCGGCTGGTTCGGATCGCTACGTCGGCGATTGGATGAGCAGCTTGATCACCAGAAACAACGCGAACGCCAGATTGACCAGATGCGCACCAAACTCCTGGTAGTCCAGATTCTATTGGACAAGAAGTTGATAGCAAGGAAAGAGGCGAGGCTATCGAAGCGTCAGGCAGAGTTTGAAGCGAGGATCCAGTGGAAGAGTCAGGAGGCCCTGAAGGATTACCAGAAATGGCTTATTGAAGAGAAGAGACGAGAAGACGCGAGGAGTAACTGGAAGATGGAGCAGAAAAAGAGGGATAGGGAAAGGTGGGAGGGGAAGTGGCAGAAGTTTCTGCTGAGCAAGGGAGCCAAGAAAGAGGTTTCTAAGGGACATCCTAAACTGTGGGGTTCTTTCCTTCTGTGAATGGCTCTTTATAGTTGGTGTTCTGGTGGTTTGCATGCTTTGGGCATAATGTTGCGTTTGGAGGTTGTTTGATGTATATCGACGGTCATGGGAAGCATGACATCACGATGAAACTTTGGAGGCTTAATACGGCGTGACTGGGAAACAGCTTAAATTGTTTGGATTCTAAATTTCTTATTTATTTGCTTTTATACTTTATCTCTTCACCCCTTTTTTAACCTTATTTTGTATGGTCATGTTTGCCCCTCGATTCGACCAACAATGGCACATACACCTGACGCACCACGTTCAGTAGCGACTTTCATCTCTGCAAGACGTTAGGGAATCCCTTCATCCCTCGTCCACTCCTGCAAGTCGGATACTACGTCTACGATAATGGCTCCAGCCTGGGATTGGTTCGGTTCGGTTTGATAATGTTTAATATCTTGAGTTAGTTTTACATCATACAAATAAGAAATCTTTTTATCACTCAATATCCCTACAGCGAGTCACTGACCCAACCTATTAAAGCTCAGAAGGACGCGAGATGAAATCTCTCCGATACCGAAAAGACGCGCGTTCGTCGACGCGTGATTCCATTGGACCTAGGGCATCACAGTGGCATATCAATACATGAAGGGTACCGCTCCTCGGACCTCCACTCGGCCAATGATATAAAGTGGTGGCCAGAGGCAAATAATGTGGGCAAAGCCTTGTTAGGTGAGCCTTACAAGACTTGAGCCAAACACATCAACCACGGTGGAGGAGGATAAGTCTGTGAGAGGTGGAATCGCTAGCTGTAAGTTGAGAATTTGGGTCGCAGTGAGGGGTACGCGTATAAAGTTTCCCTTGGAATAAAAATAGATAAGTGACTCAAACGCATTTATGTGAATTTGTGGTCTTTGCCTTTGTGTTGGGGCTGAAGCCTCTTTCTATCTCTCAACCTTATCACAGGTAGGGCTTGTAGAAGCATGGACCCGATCGACTTGTTTAAGAACCTAGAAAGCCCACTACTTCCCCTTACTGCTAAATATTTTCTGCTCTGCGGGTTCAGAATAATTTGCTCAGAATGGACTTCATTGACTACTATAAAATATTGCAGCTGCCTCACACAGCAAATAGAGATGAGATAAAGACGGCTTATCGACAACTGGCTAAAATGACACATCCAGATAAGAATCAAGAAGATAACCAAGCCACGGTAAACTTCCAAAAGGTTAGTAATTTTCAACGTGCCCAGCATGTATACTAAGTAGCTGGAAGCTCAACGACGCATACGCTACACTATCAGACACCAAAAAGCGTCGATTTTATGATCTAGAGTACGAACGGCAAAGAAGATCATATCTACCTCGGTTTCCCATTATAGAGACAACAAGAAAATCCACGAATGAGGATACTGCACCTTTTTCCTGGTTCAGTGACACCTTTTTCGAGGAACCTTTCCAAAATGACCCCGAACCAATACTGCTGTCCTTTAGAATACGTGAAGTGGAGGAGTTCATTCAGCAGTTCAAGTCTTGCGTATCAAACACCGAGAAGGAAGTGAGACTCCAAAAGCGAACGATACAAGAGAAAGAAGAGGCTCTACAAGTTCTTGAAGAAGAAATCTTTATAGCGGGGTTCGAAATGATATGGAAATATGAATACGGGCCTGGGCCGTCAAATTTGGAACGTACAAGGGAATACCCTCAGATTCGAGCGCAAACGAGCCGTAAGGATGAAATGAAAGCAGAGCTCAAGGAGGAAGAAGAAAAGCTCGCAAGTCTCGAAAGGCAGCTTCTGGAGTTTAGCAGTCGACTCTCGTATTGGGAAAAGGAGAGGGATGCTTTGGATGATTCCAAATTGGATTCCAAATTGGATCCCAAATTTTAGACTCAATGCGTATCTGATACACTCGGTACATCAGGGCGGCCATAAAATACCGTGCGGCGTGGAACGAAGAAGGAAAAACAAGCTTGTCCGGATGTACAGCCTGGTACGAGAGAGGAATTCAAGGAAGCGGAGATACGGCGCCGAAAAAGAAAAGGGGAGAGTAGTCAAGAAGAGTGCAGTACAAACTAGTGTCTGTCCTGACTGTGTAACAGAGTCGATCACTGTCTCAACCGGCTGAAGCATAACAGACTCAGTCACAACATCCGTGAGAGTGGCCACTGGCCTAGAGGAAATGGCATCCGTGGGAATGACTGTGACTCCATCTTGCGTGGTAGCTGGTACCTCAATCTCCGTGCTGGTCTTACCGGGCGAAGGAGGCTCATCATCCAGAGCGTACAGGGTTAAGAGGACATTGGCTGGTGCAGCACGCGTACCGAGCGCTTTTCGTGGGCCAACCCAGCGACGCTCGGAAGAGGACACAACCAGACCACCACAGAAATGGCTGCTATCACCTGGACAGGGAATGTCACACCGGCCGTTCAGTACTAGAATAGTTGAGTCAAGGGAGTCTGAAGTATAACAGGATCTGCAAAATGGTTAGAATCGAAAAGGACAGATTATTGAATGCGACTTACCGGTCATAGATTCCCACGTAGGCCCGGCCCCTGGCCAAGGCAACACAGCTCGAAAAAGAATTAAAGTACCAGATTCGGTCCCTGACGCAGGAACAGTAGAAGTGTAAGGCTGCTCTCCGGGGGGGAGTGTCGTTGTTGCGTAAACATAGTCTTAAGTCTCACATACCGCTGTCCGAAATGGCTGTGACTTTCTTATTTCGAGCATGGCTACTGTTATCTTGTCGTAAATAATAGCCTACTCAGCTGTTGACCTAGCTGGCTGCAGCGGTGTATCGGGACTGATGTTCACAATCCGACCGTCGATGGTAGCTGTGTCATCTGTAATTCTGATTACACCAACTCTCTCTCGGTAGCTTAAACAAGATGCCGGCTAAAACTCGGCCAACCATAATGGGCGAGGTTGATTTGTAGGTTGAACATGCTCTTTCCATTCATCGGATCGCCCACTTGCCCAACCCGAACTTCGGCCGAGACGTAGATCTTCCCCAAAATTGACGGAAGGAACTTCTGGGGTAGCGGGGTAAATAAGTTCGGAAACCTCGGGGGACAACAGACAAGATGCTGACACTTGAACTTGAGCTGACAGGGTATACCCCACGTCATTGGACACGACTATCACTGTTCAAACCTCGGGAGTACAAATCGGCAAGTCTCATCTGGCGGACGTGCGCTATAAAATCTCCCCAAGTTCGGACTCAAGGAGTAACCTGGTTCTCAACGAACCTCTGGCCCCTTGACACTAGCGACACCTCGAGATGGCAACCTCCCCGATTACGGTATTTGCTATCCCAGCGGTGGTTCTCGCACTGCTCTTGCGGTTCATCGTCCAATCTTTTCGCTCTCCACTACGAACTGTCCCGGGACCTACCCTCGCTCGATTCACAGATGGCTGGTACTTCTGGAAAGTCTGGAAAGGCTCATTCCAAGATGTAAACCTGGATCTACATAAGAAATACGGTATGTCCACCCGCTAACGCCTTGTACATAACATTCACTGAACTCTCCGCTGTAGGGACGATTGTACGATATGGACCCAACCGATATAGTTTCAGCGATCCCGAGGCAGCCAAGACAATCTACGGTCTGGGTACTCACTTCCCAAAATCATCGTGGTACTCGGCCTGGGCAAGTCCCGGCACCTGGGCCATCTTCAGCGATCAATCAGTCAAACGCCACAACCAGAACCGAAAGCTGTACCAAGCGACATACGCAATGTCGTCGCTTGTTCACTACGAGCCCTTTGTCGATGATTGCGCCGAAATCTTTACCCAGCGTCTCTCCGAGATGTCCAGCACCTCGACTCATCTACCTGTCGACATGCGACACTGGTTCCAGTGCTATGCATTCGACGTCATCGGTTTGATCACATATGCAAAGCGCTTCGGATTCCTAGACAGTGGAGACGATGTTGGTAATGTCATCGGTGCTTTGGAGGACCACTTAGGTTATGCGACCCTGGTTGGCATTTTTCCAAGTCTGCACAAGTACCTCTTCAAGATCAGGAATTGGCTAGCCGGAGGAAAGGGAACAGGACGAGCGTACATCTTGAACTTCACAAACGAGAGGATCCGTCAAGCCCAGGTGGCTCCCAAGCCCGTCGCCGCAGAGAGTGAGGTCACCATGGAAGACTTTCTCACCAAGTTTCTGGCCAAGCATGCGGCCTCGCCGGATGTCTTTACTCAGTATCATGTTCTCATGGGATGTACATCGAACATGGTCGCGGGCTCTGATACAACTGCCATTAGTCTTTCAGCTGTTTTGTACTATTTACTGAAGAACCCGGATTGCTTACAGAAGCTGAGGGGAGAGATCGATGAGTTGACTGCACGAGGAGAATTGTCAAAGTCTCCCACCTTCAAGGAAAGTCAGCAGATGGTCTATTTCCAAGCTGTTATCAAGGAGGCGCTACGAATGCATCCCGCTACGGGTCTCCCACTCGAGAGAGTCGTTCCCGAGGGCGGCGCGACGATATGCGGACGATTCTTCCCAGAAGGAGTAAGTTCATCATGATGAAGTTCAGAAAGCTTGAGCTCGCTGCTGACGAATGACAAAGACTATTGTCGGTATCAACACATGGGTAGCTCACCGTGATACTCGAGTGTTTGGTCAAGACGCCAATTCATTCAACCCAGATAGATGGCTCACGGCCGAAAGCGAAAGGCTCTCCATGATGAATCGTTACTATATGCCTGTAAGACTCCCTCGCTGAAGCATTTGATCATATCACTGACGAAAGGCCATTTTAGTTCGGACTCGGCTCACGAAACTGTATCGGCCGACACGTCTCAATGCTTGAGATGTCGAAGCTGATTCCACGAATTATCCGCGATTTTGACTTCAGCCTTGATTCGTCGTTGCAACATCAGAATTGGCATACCCAGAGCTATTGGTTCGTCAAGCCGCTAGACTTTAAAGTGCGTATTCAACCACGCCTTTCGGAGAAACCGAGGGCATGACGGAAGCGGCTGAAATTGGAACGGTTATGGTTATTCCCTTGAAATCTTATACCTGCACTGACGAGATCGATGTTCCTGTGTTCAGTTGCGACTCACAAACATTGAGACCCTCAAGAGTAACTTTCCTCACATTAACACAAAGAGATGTGCATTTGGCGAGTAGCCTGTGAATTTTTTTTTGAATACATTGGATATTGCCAGATCATGGCCATTGACGAAAATATCTTCAAGACTTTTCACTGATCAGTTGCTCTGATAGCTGCCAAAGCTTCTCCGCCTCTTCATCAGACTCGGCCTTAGGATGCGCACCGCTGCAAATCTGACAATCTTCCAAAAACACTCCGTAGTTCTCCTTTCCTTCTCTTTTCTCCCCCGGTCCTAGTTTGGGATCTAGCGACGCAACAACAGTGGTCGACCCCCCAGCCTGAAGAGTCTTGTACTTCACCCCCCTCTGGTTTCCTACCTTTACGATTGCCTCGCGAACTTCAGATGGTATGTGTCTGCCGAGTTCTGTCTCAATCCATCCTGGAAACACCGCTAGAGATAAGATCCCGTAACGCTCGTACCATCGCTTGTTTGCGCCGATACTGAAGAGTACGTTTGCGGCTTTGCTCTGGTTATATGCTGCCAAGGGGATATAGCTTAGCTCCTCCACATCGGGAGAGCCCCATGCTCTATGCACCTCATAGTTGGGCCTCTCTTCTTCCGGTAGGTCCTTGTTTTTCTTCTCAAAGTTGATGTCACTCCATCTCATGTACGCCCACTTTGGAGATCCACTGGACACGTTGATGATGCGAGTTGCGCCTTTGGGGCTATCCTCAGCGGCTTTAATCAGCTTTGGTAAAATGAGGCTGGTGAGAAGGAAGTGGCCGATATGATTGGTCGCAAAATGCATTTCGATCTTCTCTGGGCTGAGCGAGTGTTCTGGGAGGAATGCGACTCCAGCATTGTTGATGAGCAGGTCGATCTTCGGAATATCATCTCGGTCGAGAAGTTCCGCAGCGGCGGCGCGAACTGACTGCTGGCTTGAGAGGTCGAACTGGAGGACGGCGTAGTTGACCTGAGGGTAGAGACTCTTCATTGCGTCGACGCTTTCTTGGAGTTTGGCACGAGAGCGACCAGTGATGATGAGATGCGACGGCCCCTGCGATGCCTGTAGCATGTTCTTGGTTAGATCATCGCGGATTCATGAATCGGAAGCCATATTTCTCACGTACCAAAGCTTCGGCTGTTGAATAACCGATCCCGCCTCGGTTCACTCCAGTGACCAGCACAACCTTACCGAAAACTTGTGCAGAGAAGGCTTGAGCGACCTCAAGACCTTCTGTGTCACCATTGAATTGAGAGAATGTCGTTGCTGTCATCTTTAAGAGTGCTTAATGGTGATGATGAGTCGAAGTAGGAATGACTAGCCTGAGATGCTTGCGTTAAATGCCCAGCTTCTACATATTCTTCAAGCAGGAAGAGGATGGATTTATAGTAGAGATAATTAAATAGAATTTCATGATCATCATAGTAAACCCCGCTCATTGTTCTGGTTCAATGTGAGACGTTCGGAGAATAGATACGTCAACATGGATTTAAGCGGAGTTAGGCGATTCAACACCAGGATTTCGGCAAGTAGACGCCCAACTCCGTGGATCATTTTCAAGCTGCGACTTCGATCCTGATTTCAGAATACTGAGATTACTAACCTTTCGGTGGTTCCTAGTCCGTTGAGCCCGGAATTTCTGTAGGGCTGATCCGGTAGGACTAAACTCTAGTGGCTTGTCGAGAGTGTCCGATCGCCAGAGTGTATGTGAAGAGTGAGCAAGTGACTTTATTCATGCCGCCGATTCACTTTCAATTGATCTTTTCCCTTTTGGTTCATATAATAAACATGGCAAACATGGCAAGTATGATGATGTGTGTGTCAGGCCCTTCCTTGCAGTTCGATCATGGAGATCCAAGGTTCAGACTTGCAAGAAGCTCAAAATGGTTGATTCAGATATAGACCCACCACCACTAAGAATTATTAACGGAATAATCGAGATTAGTTTCCATTTAAAGTAAAACTTATCATGGTACTCTCAAAGTAATACTTTGGGACAAGCCAAAAGCAGGCTGTGAAACCCTGCAGCGCCAAGAATCTCATCGCCTGTAGCTATTCGCCCATCGAGGGAAGCTGAAAAACATTTGCACATTGAGACCAGATCATTGGCGGCCACAACGCCATGAAAATGTGATAGGGGCGGTCGGTAATTCTTTTTCGATGGGTACTTGAGTCCAAAGCTTCCCTCTTCTCAAGCCCGACAGCCTTATTCTTGTTGACCCGCATGTTTCCTGAAACCGCTTTCCAGCATGGATCAATTCTACTTAATTCTCATCTCTCTACTACTATGTCTCCAGACTCAGGTCATACCTGTGCAATGTGATTCTATAATTGGTTACACTGTCTCAGATGGAACGAGTATTGCTTCCCTCCACACTTCAAGGCGACTTTGACTAACGAAAACCCCGCAGCCGAAACGTTCAGCTGCCCGAGTCCAGCATCTTTCCGTACGACGTATACCTTCTCTGATGACCCAGATACGTACGCCCACTGCGACTGGTTCACTGATGAGGTGGGCAATACCGGTAGTTTCGAATGGTGAGTCGGCACATACTGCGATGGCAATACGGCCCTGTTTACCCACTGGACAGAAAGCGGTTCTGGTTACTCTTCTTCGATGATTTGGTAATATCCCATGGACCGCGGCTCATGTATGTCAGTCAAGTATATACTAACATGTTGTGATAGCGACGGAGATTGTGTGGCTGTAAAGCTATACGATTACCACGATGATTTGGAGGGACTTCGATGGCTGGTCAGCTGCAATGACTCCATCGGTGTTCCAACCAGTATAAGCACCTTATTCTTAGAGAATCCAACAGACTGTAAGAGCCGCAGTGTACTGGGATGGATGAACAGGGGACTGACTTTGGCGGGATGGTAGGGGAGACTGAGACCGAAACCACGACAACGACAAGCGAGTTTGGTGAATCGTCAACGGAGATTGAGATCAGTTCATCCGACACATTTCCATCACGTACATCGGAACCAGAAGAAACAGGGAGTCCTGCCGATGGAGGGACTAAAGGCGGCGGTGGGCCCAGTAAAGGTGTCATCGCTGGTGCTGTAGTCGGTTCAATCGCAGGCGTAGCCCTCATTGTCGGTGTTATCATCTTGGCTTTCAGGATGGGAAGAAGAAGCCGAGGCGATACTGAAGGGCCAGGTGGCGGCTTCAGAGATTCATTGAGGTCTATACCAATGCCCGCCGCCGCGTCCCATCAACCTGAGCCCAAGCCGACTGTTCCGGTCATCCAGCCGGTATTTGTACAAGACAGCCAGCCGTACCAGAACAGCAGTCAAGGTTAGCGGAGATAGTGGGATATAATATATATAGGAAATGAAATCGGAATGCGAAGCAACATCGATCTGACGAAATGTAGACGTCTACGTTGCCTCAAATAATATCAGGCTGGAGCTTCAACGCATTTTTATTTAGCCTTGACCCTTCTTCTAATCGCCCGACCTTGCATGAATGTCTTGGTTCACTTTAGCATTGTTCGCGATTCTATACTGTTTGCTTCAGTTCAGGACTATTGATACTTTCACACAAGGGTTGTTTCTGCTTGTCAGTTGACGGCTTTTACCTTTCAAGAACATCCGCTGGGTGGGTAAACAAGATTTTGGCAGCTCGCCAGGATTACCTCTTGAGGAAGGGCCTGGCCAAGCCACTACCCGCCGACGACGTTCTCATTTTCTTACATTGTAGACACAAACTTCACTCCCCGCATGGCTGCCTACCATTAACAGCAATCTACATACCGGGCAAGTACTAGCCCTACAAACTGTATCTCCACTGACAGTCTTAGTGTCGACCAGCCTGTCACTTTCTCCGCGTCCACGCGGGGATACCAAGAAATGTGGCGTCTCTTCTGCCGTCGATCTTGCTGTAAGACAAACGCCCTTGCAGTCGACTAACATATAACGATATCAGAATAAATTTGAGATTGGAACGAAAGGGTTTAGAGTTTCGTACCATAGTGTTGGCATTCCGTTTCCTCTTGTCTCCCCGAGATTATACGGAGGCATTCATCCTAACCGCTATGCCTCCTGTCTCTTGCGCCTAATATTTAACACAACTCATTCCAGGCAGTCGACTGATTCTCCCCAAACTGTTTTGCACTTGAACATCCTCTTTGTGTATCTAAAATATCCTGTTATCCAGAATTTGACCGCCAATACTTCATCAGACCCCCAGATCACGGTGTCTTGTCAGCTCATCATGGGCAGTCTGTGGGAAGAGACTCATAAGCATTCTCATACACCTTACCGCCAGCTATGGCTGCTTGATGGCGGGTTCAAACGCGATTCATTCGTATACTACGGGTCATGGGAAGAGGATAACTCTATAGTATACAGAATCACCACCAACACGGCTACAGTTAGCAAGTTCTTTGCCACATTCACGCCCATCAAAGCAAATTATGTCCTTCTCAAAATCCAACTTCCCACGCCAGCGGCAGCATACAATCAACTAAAGGCGAACGCGCCCCAGGCTATGCTCCCACCTGACGATTTTAAAACAGCCCTAGGGGACAAGAACTTCATTACCGCCCAGCCTTGGGGAGGGTTCAAGGGATCCGAGATCAGGGAGTTTGTGAGAACCAATGAGTCCAAGATCCTCATTGAGAAGAGGGAGTACAACACCATGAGGGTCTACACCATTGTTTGGGCACCGAATGGTGATAAGTGTCGGTTGGAAGGTATGAATAGGTTCATCTGGAAGATTATTGGTGGCGAGCTCAATGTCGACAACTGGACAAACTTTATGCGCCTTGCGGTCTCTGTCACGGTTGGTGGTCCAACCTGAGGTTGACCAGATGCCAGGTGAGCTGTGACCGGATAATGCGGACTGGACAAAGGGTCTGCAACATCGATAGTAAAGACATTAAATAAATTAAACTAAAATGTGTGGGTATAAAACTACTAAGCAACAATTTTCTCACTCCAATCCCAGCGCCAAAGAGTCTTCATAGTAAGCAAATCACGACGAGAGAAAGAAACGACCTCAGATAGCGGTATCGTAAGTCGGAAGCGCATCATATAGGTCCTGTCCTGCCTGAACTTGTTCCTATTCCCTTATTAGTTGAAACATATTTGCATATTGCTTAGCAAAACTCACATAGGTTGGCACGTGATTGATGCCCGTCTCGTGATGTCCTTCGACAGCAATCTGCAATGGCAGTCGCAGGGTGAAGCTGGAACCATGCGCTCTCGAAGCCAAAACAATTTCTAGAATGTAGGTCCGGCTGATCAAGCAGGAGTAAAAGGTCGGAAGTAAGATCTTGTTATCGGGGCTCGGCAGCTCGATCGAAATAGGCAAAGTTGCTGTATGTCGAGGCGCCTCAGCCTTGATGATATCACTACTCTTGGAACCTCGTCTGGAAGCCGTGCGGGGAGGCTCATCACCCATGGTAGAGTTCTCCGAGCCTCTGCGAGAGCTCGGTGCTGAGATTGAAGCTGATGTCTGTTCCCAGTGAGGCGCAGGAGACTTGGTGACCGTTGCGCTCTCATCGAGAACAAAGCTCAAGATGGGATTCGGCATCACGCTGGGGAAGTTGTGTTGATCTGGTAGAAAGCTAAGATGGCCTGTAGAGTAGTACGTCGATGCTTTGATGGTAGCTGACTTTGCGAACATCTCGGGCGGAGTCGCTTTCTTGGAAGTTGGCCAGAACTCGAGATCGATATTGAGTGAGCATTCTGATGGCTGTAGCTTGTCGGCTGAGATGATGACGGGATCCGGTTGACGTGTGGTTGCTCTGATGTAGCCTAGCTTGGAAGAGAGGATGTCTTTTCGGATTGACTTCTCTTGAGTCATAGTGAATCGCGGGTTTCCTGGTAGGATATGCAGAGGAGGCTGTTCCGGGAGATATGGCATAACTTTCACGGGATGAGTTCTTTCCAGAACCATAGATTTGCCCTTATCGGTCTTGAGAAGTGCTCGCGCATCAACACCGTAGTTGATAGCAATGGTATGGACAGCCATATCATCGTGCTCCCACGATCCAATAGTCGGCGGTAACTGCAGATGTCGTTCCCGAATAATCGCATTTCGATGCCTGCAAGCTGCACTGGGTAATTGGTATGGAATGACGAAAGAGAAAGGAACCTCATAGGTTTGACCAGCCTGAAGCACTCCATCGGGCGGAAGGGCACTTTCTGGGATTGGCATTCGAAGCTGAAGGAACTTGTGTCCTGATTTAGGCATAGTTCCTTGATGAAACATCTGAACCAGCGTTGTTTCAGAGCCTGTGAAGACTATCTCGAACGCATCGACGGTCAGATCTGTGCTTGGTGAGAATGATACAGAGCCGGTGATGGTCGAGCCCGAGGTGTAGATCTTCGCCTCAAAGTGGCGATCGATAGTGATTTCGAGAGGACATTCTGACTTTCTTCGCGTGGGAACCCAACTTCCTCTACGCTTTGGCTCAGTCTGTATGGTGTTGATGGGAGTAGTGTTGAACAAAACCTGGGCAGCCGACATTTTGATCGTGTGACTCGAGGAATTGTTAGCGCTAATAGTGAGAAAACTAGATAATCTCAGTCATGAGCTGAGATAACGATATAGGTTTGAGATGAAGATGAAAGAAGATAAAAAGTGTCGTCCCCCCCGATACTTGAACTGACCTTTCAGTTCCGCCACAAGACGAGTTGGGACTGCCAACACATGACCCTTTATCTCAGCCAAGGCTCTGGTCGGCAGTGATTGGCCATGCTGGCCGACGCGTCGCTGGTAGTGCATTTGGCCACCTGTAATTGGCTAACAAAAGCCGACCCCAGACTTGGAGCCAAGACCTCCGATTCCCGCACGACTTCACGCCCTGGGACTGACATTTGCCAATTTCTCATCAGACTCATCGAGACAAATGATCAGCAGCTTACCAATCGCAATCCATCACATCTCAATGCTCACCTGCCAAGTCTTTGCATGTTCCTCCATGAAGATACTCACATTCTACGACATTTACAAGCACATTTGTGGGGAATCCGCTATCTCCTCGGGCTGTCACACTCCTACGAAAGCCAAGAACTAGCAGTAAGCCACCTATCACTGAGTGAGGGGTACCGCCATGATCACAGGGAACAAATCAGCCTATAGTTATCTCGAGCCAAGATATGCTGGTATTTTTCGCAAAGCACCGACTCAAAGATAAGGCTTCGGAGATAGCTGTGCCGCGCTAATCCAAGGAATGGCTCTCCTGATGATGTTATCACCGGCTATACGGCGTGCGACGCGCCCTCTCGGGACGTTACCAGCCGTTGGGGAGGTTATTGATCGGGTTTAGTGGGATGATCTACCCCAGACTTTTGCAGTTTTCGCTTCAAGTGGTGGATGGTGACAGACGGTTAGGGCGGTACAGTATTTTTTGTGGTTGCCGGTGATCGGCGGGGAAAAGTGAGAACAAGAGCCAAGAGAGCACATACAATGTCGCAGGGATTGGTCAAGGTTTTTGTACAAGCGTGCTGAGAATTTGGGCTTGAATCGGAGATGCTCTCATTTGTCACATGCGTTGACTTTATTGACTTGGCAGCCACAGCCGCCGACGTTGCACTTGGATCAATTATTAATGAGATTGAATAAAAGGCGTTGAGGCTCTGAGAAGGCGTTGAGCGGGTTTGAGCGAAAATAGACCTCTGTTACACAGAAGCACGCGACATCTCAGTGTACAATCATCGTCAATTAAAAGTCTTCACCCATGGGGCTCCAAAAAATGAGAGCAGCTCCACAAGCTACTCCAAATACAGTGGAACAATACCCATTGCTCTCATCTTGTGAAGTGGGCTCGTAATTGCCGATGAGCTTGTTCTCACTCAGCCGCATCTCGACGTAGTCATTCAATTGGATCGACAATTTTTCAAGGCTCCATTTCCCCAACGTTGATCAGGAACTTTTTCAGGACTCCTCAATTATATGGAGATGAAAGAGAAAATGAGAGCATAACTTCCGAAGCGCCGTTCAAGATCCACCGACTCCATCGTCAACTTCCGACCGATATGACAGATGGATCTGATGTGACGTGCTTGGCCAATGCGGGGTCTTATCTCCACGAGGTCAGCTCCCGTAATCCGCCTCCGCTTCACAGTGAGACCATTTGTCTCGGTAATTAGTTTTGGTGTTTTCCGAAATTTTTGGAAATAGTTACTTATTGGACATGACAAACATTACAAGTCCTATCGATATCGGGAGATGCTCGTTGAGGCATCGCGTCGTGATGGCCCCGATGACGCGCTTGCGGGCTGATGAAAATCACGCACCGTTGGACATGATGAGGGAGTATTATGCACAAAGAGCTTCAGTTCCCGGCACGCTTCTCATTACGGAAGCGACATTTGTATCGGCCAAATCACGAGGGCGTGATGAGAATGCTCCGGGGATATTCACGCAGGAGCAGGTCGAAGCGTGGCGACATGTGACGGACGAGGTTCACAGCAAAGGGTCCTTTATCTTTATGCAGCTATGGCACGTCGGCAGAGCTGCTCGACAGCATGCGCTGGACAAGGCTGGCCTGGAAATGGTCAGCAGTAGCGACGTTCCCATCAGCGAAGAGTACCCGACACCACGGCCCATGACTACGGAGGAAATCTGGGAATGCATTGCGTCTTTCGCCAGCGCCGCCAGGAATGCCATCGATGCGGGCTTTGACGGCGTCGAGATCCATGCTGCCAATGGATACCTCATCGACCAATTCACGCAAGATACATGTAACAAACGAACAGATGAATGGGGCGGCAGTATCAAGAACCGGTCTCGGTTCTGTCTTGAGATTGCGAAAGCTGTTTCACAAGAGATAGGCCCGGATCGGATAGCTATTCGACTGTCACCTTTCAGTACGTTCCAGGGTATGCGAATGCAGGATCCCGAGCCGCAGTTCACATATCTGATCTCCGAGCTGAAGCATCTGGGGCTCGCATACCTACATCTCATTGAGCCCCGTATTGCCGGAAACGTGGACAGGGAGACGGACGATCAGGAAAGCCTTGACTTTGCGCTTGATGCATGGGGTTGGGCCGGAGCAGTCATTCTAGCAGGGGGTTACACGGCGGAAAAGGCAAACAAAGCCTTGGAAACAGGTTTCAAAGACAAGCCTGTTACATTTGGGTTTGGAAGACATTTTATATCTAATCCGGATTTGCCGCTTAGACTCGCGAGGAATATTCCCCTGGCGCCGTATCAGAGGGATACTTTTTACAAGGTAAAGAGCGCGGATGGGTACACGGATTATCCTTTCAGCGGAGGATGGAAGGAAGGACAAACGGTAGAATAAACGATGGTATAGACTAGAGACTGATTTGTCTGGTACGCCATGTTCATTGTTGCGTTTGTTGACGCCTGGAAGATGCTGGATGCCTACAGAATAAGCAACGCTAGGCCGCTGCATAAGTCCAGGACCGGGGTGCCTCAAGATAAGATGAGACGAGACGAGAATGGCTATGAAGGTGAAAGAGGCAGCTTATTTAGGTATAACTTCCAAAACATCGGACTGTTCTTTGTGAATACAAAGAAACTCATGCACTACCTTATTTCCTGTGTAAGTCTCATGGCATGAGAACGAAAGCCGTTTCAATGCCGATAGTGGGGCGGTGAAACGTCAAAACATACGATGCTTGACCAAATTCACCAGTGCAAACAGCGACGTCTCCAACAAAGTGACTGTGCACACAGAAACAAACAACAAAAAGAAGTGAAACAATTCTTACGTGGCCGCCCTTCTTTCGTCTTCTTGCACCGCCGAGCAAGATTGGGTTCCTGCCGTTGACGCCTGAAGAGTAACACACGTGGCATATCACATGACTCCGCAACCGCAATCTCATCTACCGCTTTAAAATTGTCCGGCATTCTTTTGTGCCCGCACTTCACCATAAGCGACAGCATACCCTCTCCTCTTTCATCTCACACCTCACTCACAAATATCCCCGGAATCTTCGGCAATGCAGGGCATGTCGTCGTCATCCGCCGATAATGCTTCCTGATGCGACAATCGACAGTGCAGCTGAGAAGCTTGCCGAGTTCCGAAATAACAACGCCCTCAACGACATTCTCGACCAATACGCTGTTCTGATCGAAGACTATAAGCGTCTTAAAAGCGATTATGAAGAGGAGCGTGAGGGCAGAGAGCGCTACAAGCAGCTCGCAAGAGGTCAAGAGCGTAATCCCTTTGCTCTCGTAGTCGTCGATGGAGATGGTTACATCTTTGACGAACGCTTCGTCAAAGACGGTGAAGAGGGCGGGAGCAGAGCCGCCAAACAACTCAACGATACTATCAAAGATAGTCTACGCCGCAAAGGTCTCGAATCCTGCGAGGTCATGGTCCGCGTCTACGCCAACCTCACAGGCCTATCAAAAGCCCTCTGCAAAAACGGTCTCGCCGGTGCAGAGAAGCGCTCTTTCTCATCCTTCACAGCTGGGTTCAACCGATCTTACGGCCTCGCTGATTTTATCGACGCGGGCGAATTAAAAGAAAACGCCGATTTTAAAGTCAAAGCCATTCTCCGCCTCTACGCCGACAACGCCCAGTGCAAGCATATTTACTTCGCAGCCTGCCATGATGTGGGCTACGTATCCGACCTTATCCCCTTTAGGGGCAACCGTGAAAGATTCACGCTTATTCGAACGCCGAGTGTGCTGTTTCATAAGGAGTTTGACAGACTTGGTATGAATGTTGAAGAACTCCCTGGCGTGTTCCGCCATGTGCCACTCACATACGCTTATTCTACTGCGCAAACAAAGACGGCTCTTGCGTCGTCCACCAATATCAGCAAAGCTGTCAGCGCACCATACACAAATTCTACGATCAAAGGAAACTCGAATGATGGGAACTCGGTCTGCAGCTTTTATGTGCAAGGAAATTGCCGATATGGCAGTGGCTGCAAGTTCTCTCACGTCGACAGTAAAACATCCAGTCAGAATAGCACACCTTCGCCGTCAACTATCGGCACAGGCACAAAGAACTTGACGGGTTATTGGCGACGCGGTCCCAGCAACACTAAGAGTAACATTGAGTCTCTACCTCGAAAGGACGAAATTCCAGATGGATATGTGGCCATCAATGCTGTCGAGGACCGTCTTGACGCTTACTTGCCCCCGCCTGATCCCGATGCTGCAAGACGTCTCAAGATGCTATCGCAGGAGAAGAGATTCTGCAATAATGCACAGCTGTATAATTCATGCGAGAGCGATAACTGTGGATATGAACATGCGCCAATTGATAAAGACCTGCTCCCAGCGCTTGAACATCTGTCACGTTCTGTACCTTGTACGCGTGGGGGAGCTTGCCGAAGAGCAAACTGTGTTTATGGACATGCGTGTCAGCGGGCAGACTGTCGCAACCGAGCCGGTGGAAAAAGCTATTGTCGTTTCCGCCCGCGAGTTTGCACCGCAGATTACTCTCCTGTCGACTATGTTCCGGCCATTGATCAGGCTATGATGTCCCCGTCTCTTCACTCTGAAGATGTCGATGGGCGCAACGCCGAGAATGGAGGAACAAATTTGTGGGGAGATCAGTAAACAACTACAAACTACAACGGTATACCTGATAGGATGGGTATACACATTAACGAGTTTTGGTAAAGGGGATTATGTTTCTACCTCGAGGGCCTCATTACAGAATGGCTGAGGCTTGAGGGCGCTCATTATCTTGTGGAATTGCCTCCGCCCGTACAGTATGAAAAATACGGAAGGCTGAGGTTTTTTATTATTCATTCAACTGGACAGGTCAAGGGGATAATTAGAATGAGCCGTATTCAAGAAAATCGAGTTTGGATGTCTCATGAGATAGGGACTAGAATACGGTACTTGGACAAATATAAATATAAGGATACTATCGCGGCCAAGCTTGACACGAGGATGTGACAACGCGATGGTGTTTGGTCTAAAATCATCCTAAGCAATGCAAATATTCAGTAAGTTAAGTATAACTTAGTGGACTGTTTCGATCTTAAGTGAGGCTTCAACTCTATAGCTTGCAAGCCTCAATGATGATGGGCTCTGCCAGGACTGGTACCGCAAAACAAGAGGATTTGCATTTTATTACCCTAACCAGTCTTGAACGTTTGTTTGATTCTGAATCTCGATGATAGTGTCTCTCTTCTCCGGGCCAATGAATTTGGATCACAATGCCCAACGCACCAACACAAATGCCACACAGGTGACTGACACGATGAGCTTGCCGAGCATGAGACGCCTTCCGGCTCCAGTGAAAGTGTTGTCTGACGGGCCCAGGAGACTTCTCTCCGCTTCGTATGGAGATGGCAGGTAAGATGTGTGTGATTCGGAAGTGAACAACACCAAAGAATGGAAGTCACCTCTAATGCATCTTTCCAGACAGATGTCGCAGTAGCTTCCCTTGTGAGGAGTTGTGAGGAAGGTTTGAGCTCAGTCAAACTTCAGATCACCTGAATCTGTTCGAGAAGTAGGAAAGTTGACCGATTGTGCGAAGTCTCCTCTATCAAAAGGATCAAGATCAAGTGCACACCCTTCATAAGTTTACCTTGGCATTCACGTAATCTCTCGAGGTTGAGACAGGACAGGATCGTGTGTTTGTTGTGGCTTCCAAATTGATTTGGCCCTTCCTTCACGTTATGGCCGTGGTTGCTGTCACTGGAGTGGGACGCGTCATCATCGCGGCCACGGTCTTTCCTCAAAGTTGGCAAAAACATTTCCAGGTTAACTGACCTTCGTCTGGAGCTCCCAGACTTGACAACTTCATCATTCCAACACACATGGAAATCCTTCTGCTTCATTCACAGCCATTCCATCCATCGCCAAACTCAAGTCTACAGGCCTTGGTCAGTGAGAACATCTTCACTTCATCCACTGCACCCAAGAGCAAGCAAGATACGGCTAACTTGGACAGTGCCCCTTCGATGCCTCCAGTGCCATCGAAGCAAAGTCCCGGCCGATCAAGTCCGAAGCCAAACGATCGACCGACCGGGCACTCGACGAGCAGATGAGCCAACAATCGAAAGCAACGAGTTCGGTATTCATCTCGACCGAATCGGATAAATCGAGCGGTCGACTGCAGGGCCTCAACCCACAAAGAGGAATGGCCTAGGCGTCGCGAATGGCAATTAGCAGCGCGCCAGTGTCACGATGCCTGATAGCCCCGAAAGCGAGGGCGAGTGGGACGACCTCATTTTTGAAAGGAAGTCTTGCGCTTGGTTATCAATGCTGACATTATGCAGTGCTTGTCCACGACCCCTGACGCGTGCCATGCAAATTTGCAAACAACGGCCAGAAGAGTCTCTGTAGCACTGAAAGCTGGACTCGGTTGGGGGCTCGTCATCGACCTAACGCGTATCAGTTCCATATCTATCAGGTTCTTGATCAGAAGAGTCCCAATAGGCATAGCGCCAGGCTCGGTTAGGAGGGCTTGTCCCTGTTGCTACGATGCTTGTCGTCGGTCCAACGCGTATCAGTTCCTTCCAAACAGGTTCTTGATCAGAAGAGTCATATCAGCGGTAACGCGGGGCTCGGTTGGGATGGGTTCGTCCCTATAGCAATTCGATGCTTCCTTTAGCATTCATCAAAGAATGGGGAAGATGCTGACCCTCCATGTCAAAGTGAGAGGGGAGGCGGGCGGCGAAGTCGGACTCTGCAACCTCCTCGTGGTGCCGCCTGGGAACCCGGTCAATACCGGAGCCAGTGCAGAGACGCAACCTACTTCATTTATCTTACAGAGCTGATTGATCACACAGGTATAACTCGAGCGACTATCTGGCTGCTGGCAGATGGAAAGTCGGGGCTAAGGGCCGTTCAGAACGCACAGTTAAGGTTTTGTCGTCTCATTGACAAGGTTACTGGGTCCTGGTCAACAGCGAGGCATCTTTGGATTGTCAGGCATAAGAAAAGCTTTTGTAAATAAGACTACTCTGCAAAACTCGCGACCTAAGTTCCTTGCCCAACATATCCGTGAGCCGCGGTCTGGTATCATTTCTCTGCTATGCCAGATAGGTTCGAACTATCTGGGGACAACGATAAAGGTTCACAGTTCCTCCCACCCCAGAAGTCCAATTTTGCAATGAAACTTGCGTCCCCGGGAATGGAAACCAAGAATTTTGACCCCATCGTTATGCTCTTGACCGATGCTCTCTTCCAGCTGCCGCACAAAATCAATAGACGAGCTGACATTTCGACTCGATGTGTCACCCACGGGCTGTACATACTCCCAGTTCTCCAGTATATCATCATCAGTGGGCCGTCTGCGCTGAGCGCTCCAGGGGCGCCAATGGGGGGTAAGGCCGCAATCGATTTCCAGGAACCTCCTATCTCTAGCGTAGAATGCGTTAAGTGTTACATGGCAGTGAGACCCTTCCTTCAAAGCCGGTGCGTTCTTTCTTCTCTTGAGAGTGCGATCGATGAACCACAGTTTCTCACAGTCCTTCAGCTCGAAAGCAGCATCCATCAACTTGATGAAGTTTGGCCTTTCCCAGAGAAATGGAGAGGCGGATATTTCGTCCCCCCACTCAGGCTTATACTCAATTGCAATGTGCTGGAGTCTTCTCCACAGCGGCCGGAGTCCTCCTCGCGTTGGTCCAGACCCAACGAAGTGCCAATCGATACCGTCCAGTTTATCAAATTGGAAAACAAACAGATCCCTGCGAGGGAAGACTGTCAAATAGTGTGGAGAGCCTCCCTCGAAGTATCCTGTCGAGGGCACCTGAAACACTTTGTGGTAAGGATAGTAATGATAAACTCTGACGTCACTTGTCCTATACCAAAACTCATCACTAGGCCATTTGTACTGGCTGTAATGCTTTTCGATGGCAAGTCGCGACTCTTTGCAGGTATTCCACATTGCACCGTCGATGAGATACGTGGAGATGTTCTCGTTCTTGCGGTCCTCGTCCAGGTTGTTGAAGTATCTGTCGGGTGACGGCTCGGATAGTATACCACTGAAGAGGCTGCCATGCATCATAGATCGGCCCTCAGCCATGCCTTTCTTGTTCTCATCGTAGTGCCCAAAGATGTGAACACCGGGATGATTATCTCGAAGGATGAGCGGCCAGATCATGTCTCGGATCTCCCGCGGAAGATCAGAAAAGTTCGCCATGGTTGAATGTGTGACGAAAGATGATAGCTTGGGTGATGGATCCGTAGGAAGTAGAGTGCGCTAGGAAAAGCTTTTATAGTGAATGTTGATTTGCCTGCGCGTGGCGGATTTGTTTGTGCCAAAGTTTCGTGGTCCTTTGTCTGTGTTCGTAGCCTCAAACCTTGCCGGCAGCAATCAGCTATGTAGGTTGGGAAAAGGAGGTTTGAAGAAGCGTAAATTAACTTAGATTTCGTGAACAACAAAGGTTTCTCTTGTACCAGGCACCAACTCACCAAATAATTTGCGGCCTGAGTCATTGCTAACCGCTTTTCTCATTATTCATTCAAATCTCTTGTAACACTGGCAGCACATTCTTCTGGCAGTGGCAATACCCTCTAGCTTTCTTTGTCCTACACACCCATTTCTAGTGTCTCTCTGAGCAGTTCATAGGTCATCCCACTCAAAAAGTCCGAGTTGGCAATAATTTTCTGCTTCAGTATTGTCTGGATGGTACCGATAATCGAGCTTGTCTTCCAAATGTGTGACGAATTCTCGAGAAGCTAAACTGATGAACATCCGAACCACACTCATCGACACGTGAGCTGCCCCTGCTCTCCGGGGTAAGTTTCAGGGGTCGTACGTAGTCCCATTCCCCTAGAGAGAGAGAGGGAGAGTAGAAACTCGTATAATGAGTCTCCAGACACTTCCTGTTGCTGGCGTAAAATTTATTGATGCTGAGGTAGGATTTTCCCTTTTCCTCTTTGAACGCAGAGGCGGCTTCTGCGTCCTTCTTTCGTCTTAGGGAATAGTCAATAATCAAAAATTCCCAGATCTCATGATTTAGTTTAGGTAGGTTGCATGTAAACCTTTAAGAACCTGGAAAGTTATATATATGTAGATTATGTTACTTTAGAAGATTGTTATTCATACTATTTTTTGAATAAATAAAATATTATTATCTACTTCATTGACCCCTAAAGCCCCTCGATATCTGGTTCAAATTTATAACTCGTCCCATCCTAGGATCCCAATAGCACAATAAGGCTCCTGATAATTATCACAAGTTGGATATGACTTATCGCGGAGATCCGACTCCAAGTTGTGAAGGAAACACAGTGAAGAACTAAAGCCATCATCCGACTTGTCTTCCGCAGGTTTGATGTATTCCCATTCCTTTTCCATGTCGCGCCAGTTATTACAATCTACCTCCAAAAACCTCCTGTCGCTGGCATAGAAAGCATTGATATCGTAGCTATCTTCTGCTTCTTCTCTGAACGCTGGAGCGTCTTTTTTTCGTTTCAGAGAGCGGTCAATAAACCAAAGTTTCCAGACATTAGACCACATATCAAATGCACCCTCCATGATCGCCCAAATATCATCACCCAGGTCATGTACTATCTCAGCCGACCACTTTGGGTTGTACTCTAATGCGGCATGCCTCACCCCATCAAAGCCTTCTGTAGAACTCGCCATTGAAGCGTCAAATCCAAGGAAGCACCAGTCGATGTCCTGCAAGTTATTGGACTGAAGGACAAAAAGGTCCCGGTGGGGAAAGACTGTCATCAGATGAAGAGGTGTACCGTCAAAGCAGCCAGTTGTAGCATTTTTGAAGACTTCTTTGGTTCTATCGTATCTTCGGTCAGTGTCTTCATCATAACGCTTTCGCTTTGACTGCTCGAATCGTTTCTCCATGATGAGCCGTGATTCCTGGCAAGCTGTCCATAGGCCGCCATCGATCAAGTATATTGAGATGTTCTCGTCGCTGCGGTCCTCATCGAAGTTCTCAAAGTATCGGCGCCATGAAGGGGCAGCCCATGTGCCGCTTACCACGTCACCGGATCTCAGAAAGCGGCTCCCGCTTCTATATCGTTTTGTTCTGTCGTACTGTCCGAAGATATGTACTCCTGGGCGATCGTCGCGGATAGCCATGCTCCAAATCTGGTCTCGGAGCTCTCTGGGAAGCTCGGAGAATCTCTTGAACTCAGCCGTGCTTGAGTACTTGATGGATCTGTAGCCCCGGTTTAGAAGTGATTACGGGACGGGGCGGTGGTTATGTATTGTCTTCAGTGATCCGATATCCGAGGTGCTTCGTGCTTCTTGTTTCGATAGTACTATGTGAACAGGGGAGTTACAGATTGATTGCATGATCTTCGGAGACATTGGCAATTTATATACGCTCGCACAGCGGCGTGAGTCATGGCTCATGTATTTGACTTTGCACCCAGAAATATTATTTGCAGCTCAGCAATCAAGATGAAAGTTTATTCATTTCTAGTGACATTACTGGAGGCTATTCTGCTGTCTGAATTCACAGATATCTGAGTCATTTTCCGTAGACGGATACGGAGTATTCGTATCTTAGGATTATTTGTTGAGATGTACTCGCTGTGCTGAAACACAACAGCAACCCTAATATAAAGGTCTATAGAGATGATTATATACGGAAACAACTCGGCCGGTGTGTCTTTTGGCCAGAGATAGGCATCTTTGCACTATGGTTTCATCGCCACCCGCAATCACCCACTGAGGAAGCACCACGAGCGAGACCTTGTGGTAGGTAGATAACGCTGCAAAACGGCCAACGACGAGTACTTGCTCCAATCGAACAAGAGGCTTGCTTGCGGTGCACCTCAGGCCTAATGAGCAATAGTGTGACTATACTAGCCCAGACAGTAGACATTGGAAGTTCTTGGAAACAAGGGAGAGATTGGGCCCTCCATTCTAAAGAGGTAAAGAAATTTGATCTTAAAAGAAGAATAGTTTTTAGCCTACAGCTATCTGAATAGCTTTACCGAACATCCAAAACTTATTCAATATCGCAAGTTCTTGTAAGATCCTCCCCTCCAATCTCATAGGTCATCCCAGCCAAGAAGTTTAACCTCGCAGTTAAACCGCTGATCTTCTTCCTCTCCATACTCCCCATAGAGGCGGTAGTCGGAAAGACAATCATCTGCATCCCCGTCCAGATCCTTCGCAAGGCTGATTGAAGACTCGTATTCGCCGCTATATCTACATTTTCTTTCAGGTGGCTTGATATATCGCCAGAGTTTCAGAGGTTGATTTTGCCAATAGACCTCTATAAACCTCCTGTCGCAAGTATAGAAGACTTTGGTGCCACGGTTGATTTTATTCTTGTCGATGTCTTCTCTCCTTTTGAGGTTATGGTCGATTATCCATAACTGGGCATTGATATCTCGAAAGGCCTGGCACAACAGCCCAAAATCATCCTCCTGTTTGATTCCCCACTGGACATTCCATTCGATCCCAATATTAATTTGAAATCGGAATCCTTTGGGCTCCAGCTGTTTTCGGATGTCACGAGCGACCTGAGGCCAGTCGATGTCCTCGATTTTGCTGGGCTGAATCACAAAGAGATCTGCGTGGGGTTGGGCCAAAAAATGCTGTGAAGTGCTGCAACGGACAATTGCTGGGACGTGGAACGTTGGCTGATATTTCACATCCATGAAGCCATAGTATTCTTTTGGTTGCCTTTCAAGGATTATCTTTGTTCGCTGTGTAGTCTTCTCCATGACGTTCTGCGACTCTTTACATGCAGTCCATAATCCGATGTCAGCCATGTACCTAGAAACATTCGAAGTGCCTGCGCTCCCTTAAAGAGTTGGGAAGTATTTGCTCGGCAATGGCGCAGCAAGTCGTTGCCCTGATGCTGAAGCACCCGAGTTTGTGGTGTCGGAAGATTCGCCGTCTTGTTTCGGTTGGGGACTCTGAAGTTTAAATATCTGGGCGCCGGCAAGGTTGCGCTGACTAGCATGGTCCCATATCACATCTCGTAGCTCCTTGGGCAGGTCGGGAAAGCGTCTAAAGCTGGCCATAATACATGAATTGGTGCAAATGTTGAGGTGCAAAGGTGGTCCACGTGGAAGTTGAGAGGATATGAGAGAGTGGAAAACTTGAAAGAGAAAAGAAAAGAGAATAAGAATTCAAGGGGTAAGCATACTTATATTTCATTCCCTTCAAGTTTGTTTCTGAGTTTTGCAAATTATGGTGGAAACATGTGCCGCTTTGTAACAGGACGAAAGTTTGTGATATTTCACCAAAAGCCAAAAGCCACAAGTCATCTCATCATTGGGCTCAATGAGCCTAAGGTAGATAAAGCTTAGAGTATAACAGAAACTTCCAGTTTTATAAGTATGACTTCGTTCTGTCGAAGCATATTCCTGCTTGAAGCACACCCCAGAGCGACATACAGTATAAATGGGCTTTTAAACTTCTTGGGTGTTATTCTTAGTTGCTTTCAGTCCATTACAGCCGGGTGTCTACAAAGGAACTCATGGTAACACCCGTCGATAGATAAGCCTGACCTCAATATGCTCATCGACCATATACTCCTTCTTTCGCCAGAAGCTTTCGTCCATCAACTATTTCTTCTTGTTAAGTTTTCTCATGATTTTAAGTAAATGTCAACACCTATCTAGACGGTCCTTGCCATATCTTCGTACAGCAATAAGGAGCCTACCTCGGTCTTTGGTCTCCCGGTTTGTTGCAATACTTCTATCGCCAGCCAGCATCAGTAGTTCTTACCTCATCTTGTTGGAACTCCAGCTCTTCAGCAATCTGTTTCTCCCGGATACGCCTAATTATACTATATTATCAATTTTCTCAACAACCAGTCGTGGGGTATAGAGAATATTTCTCACCTTCCACCAGCAGTCACCAGACACAAGATGATCCATGCCTGGCTCTGCCAATCTTGTAGTCTGGCCGAAACGGCGCTGTGCAGACAGATGTTTATTTCTAGGGAGCGGAGGCATATGATCGATAATTGGCGCAATGGTGACTCGCTCTGTCGAAGACCATGAGTTCCACGGTGGTTAAGAACTAAGGCTTGACTTCAGCCCACGCTATCTGTTTATGGTTTACCGCCAATCTTGGGAATGCTTGGTTCATTGATCTTCGCTAAGGCGTCAAATGAGAAACGAGTTGGACGATCTAGACCAACGCCGTGCCTTGGCTGATCGGTCACTGCAGGGTTCAGTCGCGATAGTTTCACGCTACCCAAGCCACAAGATCTCAGCCCTGGGAGGGCTGAAAACATTTGGGATCAAGAGGCGCTTTAAGAGCCATTGTTTGCCCCTTTCCCCAAATTTGCTGTTGCACAAACAGTGTTTTTCCCAAGATCTTTGAAGTAGGCATTGTCAGAAGCACCAAAAGGCAAGAAAAATGCGCGAATTTATGTTATTAGGCGCGCTCTTTGGCCAAACATTGGCGACGTGCTATTACCCCAACGGTATCAACGCAGCAAAAGACTACAAGTACGAACCATGCGGCAACTCAACCACGACGTACTCTACATGCTGCTACTTTGGCGAGGGGGACAAGTGTTTGGCAAACGGCTTGTGCAACCAGCCAGGAAAATATGACTACCGCGCTGCTTGCCAGAACAAAGACTGGTCCAATTGCCCAGAGGTTTGCATGGACAGTAAGTCACCTCCAAGCCGCCAAACAGAAACGGCACCTAACATCAGATAGCGGATTTTGGCACTTGGTTCGCATTGCAGAGGTGCGGAAAGAACAAATACTGCTGTCCTCCGGCGGACGGGAGCGATTGTTGCGACAGCGGCGCTCAGATCTATACGCTCAAAGCACCCGATCCCAAATCAAGCACCAAGACGAGCGATGCGACGAGTACTTTCCAAAGCGTGATTCACACGACGATTATACAGACTCCAACCTCAACAGCAAATCGCGGGGATAGCTCAGTCAAAAAGTCCTCTACTCCAGCGATTGTCGGAGGTACAGTCGGCGGTGTTTCGTTCATCGGGTTCTTGTTTCTTGGAGTCTTCTGCGTTTACAAGCGGCGTGATCGTCCTTCTACTCCGCATACGACCGCAGCGACGCCCGAGAAGAAGGATGATGCTTCAAGCAGCAAAGGCAACGCCACGGTTGAGGTCCTACCTCAGATCAGCGTTGCGGAAGCTGAGGGGACAGAGGGTAACAGGTACACTGAAGTCGACTCACGAGCTGTCAATGGTGCCCGTCCTCCACTCGCGTACCCTGAGGACGATGGAATGCCACAGCCCGCTGATGTTACACTCCTTCAACAGCCATATCCTGAGAACGATAACATGCCACGAGCTGGAAGACCAGGACATGGTCTTCGGGGACAGGCAATGAGAAGGGCAGGAAATGCTTCAACTGAAGCGGATTCTAACCCAATCTTGCATGCTGACTCGAATCCTATTTTGCATGCCGATTCCAACCCTGTTTTCCATGCGGATTCAAATCCCATTTTACAGGCTGATTCCAATCCTCTCAATGAAGCGCCTGATGATGCTTGGGTCAGGCCCCGTGTTGCGAACATTCCGAAGAGCTCGCCGCATGAACTCCCATAGCATTTATCATAGTAGTTTAAAGGAGAGAAATTACATATTATATCAATAGTGACTTATTTTCACCTTCAGGTGCATGCCATTGCGGCCCCATTCACTGTCTCCGCGATAGATTCGCCACGGTGGCGAACATGTAGGGCAGTAAAGGGCTCGACTTTAACAAGCGGGTTTAGCTCAGTTGGGAGAGCGTCAGACTGAAGTCAAACTTCAATCATCATTCGATATCTGAAGGTCATGTGTTCGATCCACATAAACCGCATGTTTTTTGTCAATTCTTCTCAAAGTATAAATGTTTTTTTATATGAGCCTGTAGTAAGTGACGTCGTGTGCTTTTTACTCACGGGTGATTACTGACTTGACTTTCATATAATATTTTGTGTTTATGGTTTTATGGTTGGAATTCTCTCCTTCTCTCAACAACTTCTTGGTTTGACCCCATTCCATCTTCTCAAGTACCGACGACCGGTTCTATGTAAAGATCGATGTTTACGGAAGGTGACAATTCTCGAACATGGGGATGATAAGCCTGGGGTTACTAGATCCAATTATGGTGATCTCGGCGCGTCGAGCTACAGGCGTCCCAATCAGGATACACCATTCAAGTGATCAACCTCCCAGACTGCCTTATCCAATCCGCGCAAGTCGAGCATGATCATAATGATCCAGAGTAACTGCCTTATGTCGCTGGTAGATACATGAAGAGGACGCGGCAATGGTCCAGCGTGGCTTTAGTATGATGGCTGGAGCACAGAACTTTTGTAATTGATAGCACTGCTATATAAGAGCGCATCGTCGCTACCAGTGGAAAGGTCCCCCCATCAGAGTGTTACCAGCCAAAATGACATTCTTCAAGCAGCTATGTGTGTGGTTCGCCTTCGCAGTACCGTTGGTGCTGACCCAAAAAGATAACCTTGGACTCGACAATGGCTACATCGACATCGAGACCAATAACTTCAAAGCCCGCATCGTTCGCGACGCTCAAGTCCTGGTATCATTGACCTCAGGAGACGACACTTTTGACTTCTTACCATTTGATCGAATTGATGTTCGCGCCCAGAATAGGCAGTATCACTGGGGTGATATCACGTACAGATATCGCAAACAAGGCGTCTCCGCATGGACGAGTGGTGATTCTGCTCAAGAGCGACAGCCTGTGAAGAACATCAGCACGGGAACTGCTCTTGCATCATCAGATCTTGGCCCGACACTGCCCGATGGCCCTCTCAACATCACTCGGGAATGGCTCGATTTTCAAGGTGACCTGGGTCTGCGCTTCATCATCACCAACGATGGGGGTGATACTATTGAGCTTGGAAGCCTGGGGTTCCCAGCTGAGTTCAACAGCATCTTCACCAACAGGACAGCCAAGGAGATGCAAGCCCACTGCTCTCTCGCAGATCCCTACATCGGCATGGATGCTGGCCACATCCGTATCGCCCCGGTCAAAGGCACTGGCAATGGTCTTGTTGTCACGCCGTTGAACGGAACTAAGACACCACTGGAGGCTTATCGGGATCTGAAAGAACCTTGGTTCGAGTCAACTGGCTATGCAAGCCAGACCTTCGAAGGGTTCTATGAGTGGCAGGTCCTCACTAAGGCGTGGGCAGAGAATGAATGGAAGAACCAAGAGCCTTGGAACAAACCAACTTCCAAGATGTTGAAGCCTGGCGAGTCCCTCAAGGTCGGTGTCCGGTTCTCTCTATCTGAATCTATTCGCGACTTTGATAACGCCGTCAAAAATACTGGAACCCCTGTTGTAGTTGGTGTTCCTGGATACACTATCCCGCGGGATCTACCTGCCTTACTTTTTCTTCTGAGCGATAGTAGAATTGCTTCGATCGATGTCTCACCGAAAGGCGCACTTGTAATCGAGGAAGCCGAGAGAGATTTCAGAGCGGGGTATGAGCTGAAACCCTCATCATCTGCTTGGGGACGAGTTCGCGTCAGCATCAAGTACAATGATGGCAAGGTGCAGACTGTCCACTATTACGTTACCAAGCCAACATCAGAAACCCTCAATGACCTTGGGAGCTTCTTGACTACAAAGGCTTGGTTCAATGCTTCATCGGATCCTTTCAAGAGATCTCCATCGGTTATGACATACGACTATGAGAAGCGCGCAATCGTCGAGGAGGATCCACGGGTCTGGATTGCAGGCCTCAGTGATGAAGGTGGCACCGGTGCTTATGTCGCAGCCATGCTCAAGCAGGTGGTTCAGCCAAATGCTGAAGAGATAGCCAAGCTGGACGAGTTCGTTCAAACCACGATTTGGGGTGGGCTTCAACGGCAAGACTACGGAGTGCGCAAGTCACTTTTCTACTATGACCCTAAACTGGACTACCCCTATGATGAGGATAGTGACTGGACCTCCTGGACGTCGTGGAACAAGGAAGCTTCGGAGAGTATCGACCGTGCATACAATTATGTTCACGTCGTGGTGGCTTACTGGTCCATGTATCGTGTCGCACGAGCATATCCCGAGCTAGCAACCAAATCTTGGACCTGGTACTTGGACCAGGCTCAAAATACCATTATTCGGATGTGCCAGAAAGACGTATCATACAGAGGCATTGGTCTGATGGGTGAGACAGTGTTTGGGGAGGTTCTGATGGACCTGAGGCGGGAGGTTAAGGGCACTGCAGCACATGCTGTCGAGAGCGCAATGAAGGAGCGTGCTGAGCTATGGGATGTGCAGGATATTCCTTATGGAAGCGAGATGTCGTGGGACTCCACGGGCCAAGAGGGTGTATACTACTGGACAAGGTGAGATCATAATCCGACGTGCTATGCTGTGCTTTGCTAACTCTATAGACACTTTGGCTTCAACGAGTCGGCTCAAAAGACAGTCAACAGTGTATTGGGATACACGCCAAACATACCTCACTGGGGATGGAACGGCAACGCCCGTCGATATTGGGACTTCATTTATGGAGGAAAGCTTCAGCGCATCGAGCGACAGATCCACCATTACGGCTCGGGTCTGAACTCCCAGGTCCTGCTCTCAGCATTTCGTAATGACTCCTCGGACTCTTACCTCCTACGTGTTGGGTACGCTGGATCATCTGCGCCACTCACCAACATCAATCAAGAAGGCTTTCCCAGTGCCGCGTTCCACTCGCGACCGGATACTCTCAAGTGGGATGGCATCACCGGTGATTATGGCGGTGGCCTCATTGGTACGGTATTGAACTCCGGCACCTACGTCGCTCTGGACAAGCAGCTTGGTATGGTCGCCTTTGGGGGTACAATCTCCAAGACTAGAACACAGTATTTTATTGAACCGAAGGATGCTGTAAGAAAGAGGATCTTCATTGGGCCTTTCAACGTCATGGTTACTGTTGATATGGGATCCATTAGCAACTTCAAATTCGTCCTGGGAGATAGTACTGTCCACGTGGAGCTGGCACAGCGGGAGGGTTCACCCAGGGTAGCCAAAACCGCGGTATGGATTGAATCGACGGATGGCGAGGAATGGGAACCCTACAAAGCCTGGAATATCACCGGGACTGTTGCAATTGAGAAGGGGCGAGGAGGATGGATCGTGCCTCTCGGTGTCACCCTATCCATTAGCAAGAAACGTACACTTCTGAGAACTCTTTGACGTACCTACCTACTTAGGGTTCGCTCGGCCTCTCCGAGATGCCTGCTTTGTTTCAGGATGTTGTAGATCCTCGAGCATCTCAGGCGAATTTTTATACAGTTTGGGCTTCTTTAGGATAGATAACCTTATTTATGCATTAATTCATTCTCATTACAAGACAAGGCTATCCTTACGTGACATGATTTCAAAGGTTAAGTGGGATTCTTCTGTCCGTCGTCTCCCCATGTCTCTTCTCAATCTCCTCCAAGCTATAACCTTTCGTCTCACTCATGAATAGAACAACCATCATCGTTGTGGCGAGACTGCATCCGGCGAAGAGGTAGTATGCGCCAAACGAGGACTTGTCAAGCAACACCGGGGTAACAAGGGCGACGATATAGTTAGCAGCCTATCAAACAAGTTAGTACATATCACAACACCATCTTGGAGCTCCACCCACCCAGTTTGAACTTTGCGCAAGACTCGAAGCACTACTTCTCGTCCGTCTTGGCATACTCTCAACAACCCACGTCCGGAAGCCAATGGCCCAGGTGAAGCTGAAAGCGATAGCGAAGAGGTAGATGCAGACGATGACAACCCATCTCCCTGCGCCGTATTCAGGGTGAACTTGTCCAGACGCATATAGCGATCCCATAACCACCATCAAACCGACGATCAAAACTCCACCCAAGATACTCTGCATTCGCCGACCCCACCGGTCAGCGAAGATTGTCGCAGGAAGAGTTGCTGCGAGAATCACGACAGCAGAAATTCCTGATGCCAAGAACGAGGCTTTCTCACCGCTGAGACCTGCTTGTGTGAACAGAATGGGCGCATAGTACAGCACTCCGTCAATGCCACTGAATTGCTGCATACCCATGAGAAAGCAAGCAAAAGCTGTTCTGCCGCGGTATGGCGCCGAGAATGCACATCGGAAATCTCTAAAAGTATGTTGAATGTCTTGCCACAGCGACGCCTCGCCATCTAAACCACCCGGGGTATCATAGACCTGAGCGAGAAGCTCCTTCTCTTCAACTTCGTCAATGCCAAGTTGTCTGCACACCGTTCGAGCTTCATCTGTTCGTCCTTTTGAGAGGAGCCACCGTGGAGATGGAGGGACAATGAAACCCACCATCGACAGAAGAAGGCCGAGAAATGCAACAATGGCGAGAGGCAGACGCCATGTAATAGACGAAGTGCCAAGTCGTGATGTTCCGTAGCAGGTGAAGTAACCGGTTACGATACCAGTAGTGATGGAAAATTGCGGAAGCGCGGTCATGATGCCTCTCACCCTGGAGGGAGACATCTCTGACACTTGAACGTAGACGTTGCTGAGAAAGAGGCCTTCGCCCATTCCTTTGATGAGCCGGCCCAATATAAAGACGCCGAGATAGGGGGCGCCGCACTCGATTGCAGCACCGATACCGAATATGATGGATCCTATGGCGATGAGCCTCACTTGTCCGAAACGATGGGCCAGAGCACCTGCAATAAGTGCCGTCAAAGCCCCAGGGATGAGAATCGTCGAGACGATAACGCCATGGATAGTTGCAGAGAAGTCGCCAAATGTTTCCTTGAAGGCAGTCATGGTGGTGATGGGACCAATACTCCCAGTGTCCATTCTAAACAACATAATCAGGCGATTGATGCCATCACTCACAATTGGAGAACATACCCAAAGAGGAACGCAACACAAGAGGTTGCGACACCAGCGCTCGCATACAACGGCACCTTCATCTTCGCAATTCAACAACCTTACAATTGATCTTACAGAATTATAGCTAAAGAGAACAACTGCTCTATATTTAAGCTTATCTCTCTAGTTCTTGCGCAATCTTTTCAGTCGGTGTGATCACATTTTTATTATGGAGACGGAGGCGCTTCGGATTACCTCTTTCAAGGCTGATGGGGCTGGCGGAGTTGCCACTCTCGGATTGATTACCTGGGGCGTTTATCAGTTCGCGTTGAAGTCTGTTTTGAGATATGCATGTGATGTGATGGAGATAAGATTGTCTGATTCACAATCTCTTTCGCTTTATCTGCTGTATGCTCCATGATGCTGGTGCAATGCATTGGAAATTTCTCGATTTAACCTAGATACGCTATAAATAGCATCGAAAACTCTCGGCTCTCAGCAACGCGGACCCTACTTTTAGTACATATCTATCTCTAGTAAGCTCTTCCATAGTTCAACTCCATGTATGTTAGGGGGCAAGACCGGGTATTTATTCTTCCATGGTTCATTGGCCGCGATACGCGTGATGAGGCCGAACCTCGCTCCAGAAATCACGCCCTACGCCCTACGCCTTCTATGATTGACATTGTTGAAGACGCCTAGTAAACATAAGGCGTAAAGATGAAGAAGTTTATATATACATTATCATTCTCATTTATTACTATCTAGCCTGTAAGTATAACGCAATCTAAGGCCCAGCCCAGGGCTACAAACACCAGTTTTCCAATCTACCTATAAAACGTCCCAAGGAATGTCCTCTTCACCGTCTTCCAGAAACCCTCAGTTACCTGGAGAACCATTAACATGATGCTCTTTGAAACACGAAAGCCAGTCTTTGTTATCCGCCAGCGTCTGATCCCATGGATCCGAGGTATCGTATACAATCCTCCTCGCTTCAGTCTGAAACATCTCATCTGTCGGAATAACCCCGAGACTCATCTGTCGCTGCGCATATCTTCCCAGATGATGGACCAGAAACTCGGGGAAGGCCATGGAGCTGCTATCCTGTGTCATTGAGCGTTGCGTTGGCGCTGCAGTTTCCTCTACTACGTCCAAATTGCCCAGGTCCCCCTCAGCAAAGTCCGTGGTTCGTCCAACGTTCTCTCGAATCTGAAGAAGATGATCTCGACAGCTTGGATCAGTCGCTGAGAAGGGTACGGGACATTTGCCTTCGACCTCGATCATATAAGGTGACAGCGCATTCGTCACTCGAGCTTTGACGTGCGGTTCAAAGTCATGATCGCCCTTCCAATCAGCCATCGTATCGCCCTTTCGAAAATGTTTCGCCAGATGTTCGACTCGTTCTTTCCACGTCTCCATTCGAAGACCGCAAATTCCACATCTCGATTTCACGGGCGGTCCCTCGACTTTCCACGAATCTATAGCCGGTACGGTTTTCACGTGGTGGACGAGTCGAAGGTGCTGGGTAAGATGGTCCTTTCGACTAAAGACAGGAGGTTTGTCGTCATTTTGACATCCCGCGTGGTTGTGGGTTTCGAGATGCTCTGGAGTTGGGTCGAGTTGACTGCAATATGCACAGTGGTTTCGTCCCGTTTCTGGGGATGCCACTACTCCTCCGAATGGCGCACATCGCCAGCCAGCAAGGTCGAGATGAAGAGACTTTTCGTGCCTGGCCCAGTCATACTTACTCTTGAACTTATCGCAGCAAAACGTACAAGGAAAACGTCTGTTCTGGGGCTCCTTGCCTTTGGCGGTAGAAGAACGTTTTGTCTTAGTGACTCGCCCTTTCAACGAACCTTTACGAGTTGCGGACTGGGGTGAGCCAACCGACGCAGAAGAACAGCTTGTCGCACTTCCTAAACTATGCGTTGACCCTGCACGACTCCCGACACGGCTTCGGCCTAGACTCCCAGCAGATGAGCGAGTTCTCAATGGTGTTTTTTGTAGTGCATCAGCAATGGCAGATAGTGACGCCGCTTCAGCTTCCGGGGGCGATTCTTGCCATCTTTGCATGGGATCTAAAGTGCTGTCGCGTTGATGGTTATGGCGAGGTATTGAGATTGGATCACTTCCCGTCCGATGGGGCTGACGACGGAAATAATGGCTTCGTTTCCGCGGAAGTCCGCGTTGGGAACTCTCAGCTATCGGAGAACCGTTGAACGATTGACCGAATCCAGGAACTCCAAATGGGGATGTCGTTGTCGGAGTTCCCGCTCGATGACCCGATGTTGCCAAAGGCGAGATGTTTCCCCCAGTTGGTGTCTGTGCCGCAGCGGGTGTTTCCCATGAATTCAGGCTCAATGCAGGATCAAGCCAGAATTCGCTTTGTTGTTCTGGTGGGATCATGGAGTTGAGCAAATCATCCGTGAAATCGAGGTGCTCATGACCGAACGAAAACTCATCATTCTGAAGCGGAAAATACGATTGCTGAGATCCCTGGTCCTGAATCGGGGTGTTTCTCTCGTCAATAGTCCTATTCGCAAGTCCAAGCCTTGCAAAATCGAGTTCCGAGAAGGTCAAGACTATCGGGTTACGCATTAGCGGATCTCAAACCCGAGATGAAAATCTGCTTACTATCGCCATCAACGTCATCCGACGGCGGCCGTCTCGGTGCATTGGACCCCATTGCTTCGACTCTATGTCCCTGCAGATACCTGCGGGTAAGCACCTGTAGTTATTAGGTAGTTTTGCGATGGTTGTTGAGGCCAGGCAAAGTCAGTCATTGAGGCGCCTTCTTGATGACAAAAAGGCGTCGTTGACTTTCCGGAATCGGAGTGAGACTAACCCCCACCTTGACCAAAAATTCGTGACAGCGAATATGCGATACTACGTCTCCATCGCGGAACAGTCAGAGGCGATTTACTTCTGGCCTAATCTGCTTTTTTCAGCTGCAATCCTTGTATTTCCCCGACTTTGTTTCTCCATAGTTTGCCATATTAGAGTGATTACTCATGCGCATTGGCACAGACCTTCTCCATACCTGACGAGTCATAGATAAGATTATCTCATCAAATCTCCAACGAAGACAAAGTTATGCGTCACTTTAGCGGTATGAGCTCGCTTATACGAGCTGTTGGTTCATTATTCCCTCCGTAGACGGTCTGACTCACTGGGTGCAGCTCTGAGCGCTGGTGGCGCTGAAGCCATTTACGATGGTAGTGAACGACACGTGGACTTGCAAGCCGGCTAATTCTTTCCCGTTCTTCAGTATCTGCTTATTCAAATATCCAGTAAGTGATATGTCCCATATCTGTAGTACCCCAGCTTCAGTATAATCGCTGCTTCTCATTCCTCAACGATGATGGCGAAGAAGCACAACAATTCTATACGAGCTCTGCAAATGAGTAGATAATGGCACCGTTCAACCGGAAGAGGATAAAAATATTTCAAAGACAGTCCGACCCTGATCGTTTAACCATTGATTCTGCAGCTCACAAAATATTGCCTTCCGCTCGTCTCTGGCTGCGGTCAGGTTCAGGCCAACGACTTTTGGAGAAGCTGGAACACCGATCATTGCTTTCATCCGTACTTACTACAGAGCATCGTGCGCGATCGGAGCTATCTAAGAACCATCATAGGGTTTCATTCTTAACCAGATATTGCACCTTGAAGATCGACAAGCTGGAGAGCTTGCGTGTACCAAGGCAAGAGGTTTGACAACTCGAGTTGACCAAATCACGATTCTACAAAAGAACTAAATGATTCATCAATAAGTTGAATCTTCTTTGCATTTCCATCTCTTTTCGTAATCGTCGTTGTTGTATAAGTTGGTGACATTCGCGAATGATAACACAGCATTGGTCCAATCAGTGCTGGTAGCTCATGGCGCGTGACGCTCTGCGTAGGGCGTGAAAATGGCTTAGCTCGGACCAATATCGGAGCATCATTTTTGGTAGCAATGACGCTTACCAAAAGCGACCAAGTTCAAAATGCTTCACATGAACAAGTTAAGACGAGGACTGATACGAAACCAACAGTTCAGAAGCCAATAGTATGTCACACCTGTATGAGTTGACTCGCGCTGGAGTATGACGTAGCAAAGTCCAAGATTTTGGATAGCAATAGCAGCTGTCGACGATGATGATCCGTAGGCCTCATCGCATCCTCGTCTAACTTTAAAAGCTGAGGAGCCTGAGGTATTGGACGGTGATATTAAACCGCCTCTCCTTCTTTTTCTTCGTCCTCCTTGATCGCATCAACCTGGACTACCGAATGCGACAGTCCCTCACCACCCTCCTTCTCATCAATGATCATAGCCGTCAAGCTCTTCCCATATACACAGCCAGAGTCCAGACCAAAGGTATATCTTGCAACCTCGGGCGAGTCTGCGCCAACCTGTATTCCAATTCTTGCATCATGGCCGTAGACCACAATACTGCGCTTCTCGGGATCCTCGATCGAGCTCTGCCATCGATTCCAAGCATCAATCCACCAATCGCCTTCTCGGGTCTCGAGAGGAAATCCAATAACACCCTCTTTGTACTGACCACTGAAGCCTTCACCGTTATTAACAACGTCTGCCCATTTCTCCAATTCGGTTTTTATATCGGCATCAGTGACATCGTGATATGCTGCATAGCGCCGCGTCCGACTCTTGGCTCCCTTGAGTAGACCTGCTCGAATTGGTTCAGTGACAGTGGCTTCTGGGTCTCGGTATACCAGTCCTCGCATATTCATGACAGCCCATGCATCTTGTTCTTCCAGTGGAAGTAAGGGGACCAAACCGCCATGCAGGACAAGCAGAGTCCCAGAGTTCCAGGGCGGTGATGTCGCTCCCTTTCGTAGTTTGATCCGTAAAATCAGCGGCTGTGAGGCCAGCCAGGAAATTTGCTCATCAGTAAGATTGGCGGCAGTTGTAAAGTCGCTTTCCGAACTGTAAGGCTTGAGGTCCTCCGGTGATATTGACTTCAAATCCTCCTTCGTCTCGGATGGGGCCGGTTCGCCATCTTTGACCTCCTTCTCCTTTTCCGCTTCGAGTGCCAGCCTCTTCAACCGCTCAACAAGCTTCGTATCCTCCCCCCTTTTGATAGCAGAATGCGCAGCAAGCACCCTGTCCTCATTATTCCCTCTTATCGCACTCGCCCCAAGCTCCATCGCCAACTGGACAACACCCGGACTATCTGGGCCCTTGTTGATCAAGTCCCCGACGAAAATAATTTTGTCGCCATTGGATCTGTTATACGAGACTTTCCCCAGTAATTTCTTCAGTTCAGGCAGTTGGCCGTGTACGTCACCGACGATGATGAGTCTGCCTGGGGCGATGACATCTTGAATACGAGTCTGCAAGGGGTACCACGGAAAGTCGGCATGGGAGCGCGCGGTAGAGGAATGGGTATCTATCTCGTATTCATTTTCGTGAGAGGGCATTTTTTTTGTTGTTAATAATAATCCTTGGCGAACTTTTGAGTTTGCGTTTTGGTGAGGGAGGAGAAGAAATGGGCTTGTTACGAACGGGCGAATCAGAGCGTGGTTATTGGGAATTGCATCCACTTTGCTGATGACGAATGTGATACAGAATAATTGCACGTGGGAACAAGGGAAGAGAAATTTCGTATTTATTAGTCGAAAATACAGACTGCGCAAGCCTAAGGAGGTAATTTCAGAACACGGGTAGGTATAGTATAGTCCTGTGCACGAGTTGAGGCTAAGACTTGCTGGACGATATAATCACCTTCAGAATACGGTCAGATAACTAAAAAGGCGTGGTGGCAGAGTGGTCTAATGCGATAGACTAGAAATCTATTCCCTTCGGGGGCGTCTGTTCGAATCAGGCCCACGTCGAATGTTTCTTTTTGACTATTTTATAAATTTCTATTATCTTTTTACCTGCAAGCTCTGTGTTTTTTTTTTTTTTAAATAAATAATCTTTAAATATATATTTACTAGATACTTATTTTATACTACTAATTTGCAATAAACTATAATTATAATATATAATTTATTTTATCTTATCTGTCTATAACGCTTATATCTGTCTTAAGGGTTTAGAACTTATTATCTAATTTATAGAATAGAAACTGCAGGTTTTTTCTGTATGAATTAGGGTAGATGGTGCATCTGTTCGATCCATCGTTTAAGCATATACCTATGCTTCCGCAATAACCTACTCACAAGATCCCGTAATTCCTTAAAGGCCATTAGGTTGAGTTAGTTTTACATGGAAAAGATCGTTTGGACGGCATCTAATGTTAGACACTCAATGGAAGGTGACTTGTCCGAAGGAACCGTGCTCAGCCCTTCATAGCACGGGATATGTAAAGTTCACTAGATCCAACAAGACTACGCTGACTCGTTCCCCATTTGCCCTTGGTTCAGAGGGCCAAAGAGCTTAATTGCCGCCAAGGTAGGTGGTGTGACAAATGCATGATATGATTTGCTTCAGCTCCATGACTCTGATCAGGAAATCCCCAGCTTCCAGTTCCCCGGGATACCCAGACCCAAAGCAGCAGGGCTGAGAAAAACAGAAAGTCTAGAAATGCGATATCTTTCACATGGCATGCTACACGGCCAAGCCAGAAGTTTTTCAACGCCCGGGCCTCAAGAAATTCGCTTAACAAAGAAGAATTCGGTGGGTAGCTCGCATACCAAATGCTCTCGGCGACTAGAAGCGCCCCAAAAAGCTTGATTGTAGGCAGAAAGGACGAAAGCGTGGAAACTTTGATGCCGGAAACTACGAGAGAACCAATCGTGGCTTGCGCTGTGTGGGGGCTAGAATCATTGGTCTTTGTTGATTGTCGTGTTTATTGCTGTTTGCGTAACCTGATAGTTTGGCCCTGCATTCCAAACACACGGGCCCCGTTGACCAGCCCAGGCCCCAGGTACGATACCGACAATCACTGCCAAGATCAAGGGCTCAATCGTCCTTTTTCTAACGATGAATATTGCGACATTGAACGTTGCATTGCCGCGTCTTGGCGTTGTTGATTATTTTTGAGCTGCCTGAACAGCTGTTGCAAGACATGTCAAGGGATGACGAAAGGACCAAGAAATCCCGCGATAAGGGCGACACTTGTTTTAGCGCATCCCTTGTGCCTTGAAGGTAAAAGACAGTTTTAGCCTCTTTTACTACCTCGTAGTGGCTGTAGCGTATAGACTCAGGGTCCTCTTAGTCGAAAGGAGAGGAAAGGTCGAATTCGGCAACTCGGATCTGGTGGAGCCGAACCAACTGAACTTGGCAACTTCGGATGGTGAGGCCACTGTAAGCAAGCCTCGATCATTCCACACTAACAAAACCGCTCGGAATCTAGGCCCTGCTCTCCACTTCAGCTTTCGTTGGACTGTGATAATGGGCACTTGAAATAAAGATCCAGCTGCTCCCCTGCTCGTTCTGGGGATCTCCCTTAGCAGAGTCGCATCATTCAGTGTTACGCTGTACGCTTGTCTTGTAAGTCAAGTCTACACACAATACAGGTTGAGTCGTGTTGCACGACTCAACTTGTAACATGGTAAACATGCAGTACTGACTTATTCCTCCAGGTATTAAGGGCCAGATCGTACCCAGGCAGTCACCCGACGGTCACCTCGTCTCCTCTCGACGACAAGATGTCGATGTTTGGTCGGTTCCAAGAGAGCAAGAAACAATGGCGTAACTGCATAGTGGCCTGTTTCGCAATCTATGCTCTCGGTTTTCTCTTTTTCTACTACAGCTTCCCGGCCTTTGGTGACTTTCATCGACCCCACCACCATGCCACTTCTGTCACGAAGCAGTCAAAACATGTCAAGCCGGACAACATCACCGTCAGCGGACTGGTATTCTACGGTCGACAAAGCCGAGTTGAGATAATGAAGTGCTACATCGAGCGTAACCTGATCGAAAACGGAGGATGGCTCGATGAAGTCCTCTGGGTCGTCAACACTGAGCAAAAAGGTGATCTCCGATATCTCGAAGAGATCCTGGCTTCCAACCCGAAGCGATACAAGAAGATTTATTCCGACGAGATTGCTGGGACGTACACATACAAGAACATCTGGAAGAAATTGGACCGTGGAAAGTATTACGTCAAGATTGACGACGACGTCGTACGTGCAATGTCATTGTCTTGGTTCGCTAAAAGCTAATCATTTGTCTCGCAGGTCTGGATTGACGACGACGCTATCCCCAGTCTTGTCACACGTAAAGTCCAAAACCCCAAGGACTTTGTTGTCTCTGGTAACATTATCAACAACCCCCCTCTTGGCTTCTTCCATATGCGCATGGGTGCCATCCATCCATACTTCCCAGAGGCCTTTGAGCCATTCAGCGTCACAAACGCCACTGATTACTGGAGACCATCACGACATCCTTCGTGGGACGGACCCAAGAAGTACAAGTGGGAACTCAAGAATGAACCTCCTTCCTGGCCTCATCATCGATGGCTGAGAGTCCCCGATGATTCGATGCTTGACCAAACTCCTGCTGCTGAACTCAAGTACGACATTTGGGGCGACAGCTACCGCAACTGGGCTATCGCTTCCCAAATGCACATGTCTCTATTTGAGAACATCGAGAAGAACCAATTAGACCTGTACAGGTTCGAGAAAACTTGGACCATGTACGAGGATCGAATCCGAATCAACTTCATGTGCATCTATAGCGATGACATTCTCGACACGGATCCTGAAAACTGGCCCCAAGGACGGGGTGACGAGGACATGATTGTCCTTGACCTCCCCAAGAAGCTTCGACGCCGTAAGTCCTCCAACAAAGACCCATCATGCTTCATAACTAACACTCTCTGCCAGCTGTTGTGATCCAAGGCGACGCCTTAGCGGCTCATTACCAGTACATGGACCAGAAACCATTGGAATCAACCGATATACTAAAACGATACCAATCCATCGCAAAGGATAAATACTGCCTGAGCTTAGATGCAGCTCAGGGCGTCGCGGAGGCAGATCTGAAACAAAGGTCGATTCGAGGTCTCTTTTCCACCCCAAGTGGGTATGATGTTTGATGTCTATAATACGGAGTTATATATCCTGGGATGGGAGCGTGTCGGTTATTATGCTAGAAATTGCACCAGTCGTTTTTTCACCGCTTCATCTCATGCCTCGTAGTTGTCCACCTTCGTGAAACTTGTAAATAAACTTGGTTTATGGGTTGTTTTATCTCGGTTGTTTGTTACCGTTGAGGTTACATGGCATAAGATGGTCCTAGCCTGCGATGGGGATAGGGGCCAGTGTCGTCGAGACCCTCTTTTGGGAGAAATCGTACTATCGCCACAGTACTGACCGTCATTTCTATTGGGATCTTCATTCATTATGGGCTGGCGAGGTCTAGAAGCGCAAGACGACAAAACACCTTGGCCTGGATGAGAAAAGTACCTGGCTATAGAGCGTGCCAAGTTCATCATAAGTTAATCTGAACATACCTATTCGGGTCGAGGGTTCAAACTGTTTGACATTCTTCACACGAGGTGCTGATTTATGACTGTAAGGTATCTTCTCACAGCATAACTTTGGCCAATACATGGAGAGTGCTTGGAGATTCGCGTTTATCCAGTTGGTAGAAAAAGATATTATTTTCAAGACAGATACAGAACTTTACCTGCTATATACACCAACATGATATGATTACTCTACTTTCGGGAGTGAGTGACTGTCCATCGAGTCTCAACACTGATCTCGTTGTTCTTCATCTCGGAAGATCCAACAGTCAAGTTCTTCTCCGACCCTGACTCATCAGGGAATCCTGCGACGGCATAACCGTGCTGAAGCTTATCATTCGGCCTGTAATCATCCATCTCCCATGTCGACAAGTTTGGGTCTCGAGCAATCTTGGGCTGGGTGCTGACGGCACCTGATCGGCTGGCATCCCTGAATCCTGTTGAACGCTCAGTAGAGTATTCATCCAATCGAGAACCCCCCATTCGCTTCTTGTACTTGGCGTAGAAAGGTCGGAGCATGGGAATGCTGACGCAGAGGATGGCCAGGTTGGGCTCGAGGATGAAGAGGAAGATGGTGGTGGGCATGGTTCCTGTGACGTTGTTGTTGAGATCGACGGTTGAGATGTAGATAAGTCGGAAGACGGCGCAGACAACGCAACTGTTCCGAGTCAGTATGTACTTCTTATATCAAGAGTGAAGAGACCTACGCAAGACCCAATGCAAAACAAGAGGTGATACCAATCTTCTCCGCACGGCGTGTCTTCAAGTTCCAAACGCTATGCATAGGAAGCGCCATAATGATCAAGTCTCCAATAGCGTTGGTAGCGATCAAAGACTGGATCATAGGGATGTACGCTCCACACTTTCCTTGAGCAGTCCACTGAGCAGAGACTGGGTTGCACAGGAAGATACAAGAGCAGAGATAGGCGATGAGCCACATGGCGACAAAGACGAGGGCAGCCTTGGATGACTTTTGCATAAAACTTGTTGGGAAGACTCGGATGAAGAAGGACAGCATGCTCGCTTTGACGGAGGCGAGAAGGGTGACATAAATGGCTTGCATGCAGAATGTCAACTTGAGAATGAAAGGAATATTCGCGGCGACTGGATCGAAGAGTTAGTTAACCGTACTAGCACAGAGCAGAGGATAGTCGACTGCTGGTGAGGAAACGCACGCTCAGGGTATTTCGCTAATTCGTATCCATTTCCAACAGGTGCAAAAAGTCCTTGACAACACAACATTGACACGCCCAACGGCTGCAATCACAGTCAGTAATGGCCGACCTCAGCAAGAGATAGTCACCAACCGTTGCGAAAATAACGAATCCATCATCCCATCCAAGTCCAGGTCCCATAAGTCTTCCAATGACCCGCAGAGTGACGACGATTAGAACCAGCAGCACAATCAAGCAATTGATGACAAGTTCGGCTTTGACATAACCCAATATGGGCATGGAAACCTGCGGTGTCGATATCACCTCTACTGCTTCCGCCGACATGATGGGAAGCAAGCACTCAATGCGAAACAAATACGCCGAACAAGAGAAATTTCACAATACAGGGAGAAGCAAAAAGGAACCCGTTCTTCCTTATATAAACAGGAACCATAAGCAGGTCATGTCGATCACTTTACTCCAACCGAACGGCTTGGGAAAAAAGGACCTGCATTAGCTGGGGGGTCCTTTAACGGAAACTTGGCCCAAACGAGACTGGTTTGTTACAGATGACTGAGACAAGACATACGAGTGTGCATTTGGCTGTGGTCTCTTTGCCTATTCGAGTGCAGAGGCTCCGCTGTGCATGAGGGTAACCCTGGGATTCTTGGGGGCAACGGCCTTGGAAAGATACAGTGATGAGGCAAGGAGATCCTTGACAGGGTCCTTTAGCCAGGGCGGATGACGGATCCGTGGCGAACGGGACTTGGCGCGGCAATGGGGAGCCTCAATGCTGGGTCTTGATACACTCAGGGGGGGAGGGATTGGATGCTTCGGTTGGTGCTGTATATCCGAACCTCACGTGAGAGGCTCACTTACGATCCAATGGAAGAAAAAGACGATACGTAAAATAACCTCTTGGCATCCGGAATATTGGTGCAGGAACAGGCGAACCAACCGAAGTTGCCGCATGAAACATTTTGATTGCAGACTACTCCACTACCAAAGACACTTTCTTGACTCGACTCCCGCAGTCGTAACATCGTAACCGGGTCGAATGAAAAGCCGGGAAAGTGCCGGGTTTCTAGTGCTTCCATAGCGAAAAAGTGGTATGTGAGTGTCAGGGCTGAAGGACAAGCTCACCGTCTTGTCTCAGCAGCTGACCTAAAGATTATAAAACAAAGTCTTGTAGGGCTAAGATCATCCGAGGGCTTGAGAACAGACAATGCGGAGAAAAGCAAAAGACGGCCCTCCCGAGATAGTGAGAGTCTAGAGAGAAAGGCTGAAGAAATGGTCGACTGAAATTACTCGCCAAGAATTAGAAACAACGGAGTATTTCTGGGGCCCGTCCCGTCTCGTTCCTTGACCACTTGGTGAACAATCCGCCATCAAGCGTCTCCATCGTTCCCCATATATAACCCACATGGGAAAAAGAAAACAAGATTTTAGCGCGCGTCCTGAAAATATCCCTTCGGAGAACGTTAGCCTACTGTACGGATAGAAAATAATCTGCTGCCTGTCCAAACGGATCATGTTTTGTCCCCCTGGGTTGGGTGACGATCTTGCACAAGAAGAGCGCAGTTCGCCGATGCTCAAAGCACAATGAGAGAGAAAAAGACCGCACTGACGCGACACTAGGGGAAACAAAAACAGGACTGCAAGATAAGCTTCCCGTGGTGCCCGTCGATGGTTTGGCACAAGTCTAACGGTCGCACAACGCCTTTTTTACATAGGCAATCAATTTTGAGTTTCGGAAATATCGATCGAAACTTTGACGTGCTTCTGGATGACACCGTAACCCTTCTGTCACATCACATCCTTCCATGCCACCCCCGTTTTTCCTTGCCACGCCACGTTATGGCTGCTGCCCACAAGCCAGGTTGTCGGTGTCCTTACTCAATGTGCCCGTCGCATGCTGCCATGCATGAAAGGAGGTCTCAAGGGTCCCTCCCTGCTAGAACGCTTGGTCGGAAATGCAACCCTCATGCCTCCCGGAGACCGCCACCGTAAAGGTTTAGGCCAAGACCGCACGGCGACGTTGCTTTTTTAATCACGGCAAACTCGCGTCGTCCTTATAAAGTATGGTTTGGCTGTATTTGACTGGACGGAACTAGGTTTAAAAAGCAACGTTTTTCGTAAAAGCCAGACTAGCATATTAACGATCTCCACCAAACCGTCAGCAGAAACAAAACATTTTTTTCCTTTTCATAACCTTTTCCACATACACACATCATCATGACATCCTCTTACACCACCAAGCAATGGGTCCTCGCCAACAAGCCTACAGGGGAGCCTGTTCTGTCTGGCCCAGACGCTACCTGGAAGCTGCAGACCGTTACACTACCTGAGTTGAAGGATGGCCAGATCCTCGCCCAAGTCAAGTATTTCTCCAACGACACTGGCTTAAGGAACTTTATCCAGAGCACCGTCGCGCCTGAGCGCTTCTACGTGCCTACAGTACCTGTCGGCTCGCCCATGCGCTCCGGCATCATCGCTGAGGTGGTCGAGTCCAAGTCGGACAAGTTCAAGGTCGGCGATCTCTGCATGGATTTCCACCTGGGCACCTGGAGCGAATATGTCATCCTGGAAGCCGAAAACTCCCAGGCCCTCGCGCCCCTGCCCAACGGCCTGCCCACCACTCACTTTCTTGGTGCGTTTGGCGCCTCTGGTCTCGCCGCGTATACCGGCTTGTACTATGCCGGCGAGGCTAAGCCCGAGCACACTATTGTCATCTCAGCCGCTGCTGGCGCCACTGGCTCTATGGCTGTCCAGATCGCCTCCAAGATCCTCGGCGCTAAGCGAGTCATTGGCATCACTGGCTCTGACGAGAAGTGCGAGTGGGTGAAGAGTATCGGTGCCTACGAGTGCCTCAACTACAAGAGCCCTACATTCCTTGAGGACCTCAAGGCTGCTACCCCCGACGAGGTCGATGTGTACTTTGACAACGTCGGTGGTGACATCCTCGACGCCATGCTGACCCGCGTCAAGAAGCACGGCCACATCGCTGTCTGCGGTGCCGTCAGCGGATATAACTCTGACGAGCCCATGGCTCTCAAGAACTGGTTCGAGCTTATCTCGTGCAGAATTAACATCCGCGGGTTTATCATGCTCGATTATATGGACAAGGTGCCCGCTATTCTTGGCGAGCTTATTGGCGCCACTGCCGATGGCCGCATCAAGCTCGAGGCTGCCGAGACAGTCATTGAGGCGCCCATTGAGCAGCAGCCCGAGGTTTGGATGAAGCTGTTCAGCGGTGTCAACCAGGGCAAGCTCCTCACCAAGCTCATCATTTAAGAAGCTTGGATGGATAAAAATAAATAGTTGATGAATTTAGGCGAGCATTTGCACTAGCGTTGCCATTAAATATAAACTGGCTTATTATACTTGATCATTTCTGAACTTTACTGTGGTATTAATTATAAAAATTCTCCTTCATTTGACGGAAGCGCTTGGCACTTCAAAGGTACCCAGGTCCTTGAGCTTTTCTTCCACTGTTTACGTTAAATCTCGCTGGCGATAAGGCGCTGTGATCAGCAGGGGATCGCTGGTCATGCAATGCACCCCAGGTTTGTCTACTGACAGAAGGATTCAACTCTCTGTGTTATTGTGGACCATCCCCGCCGGTTCATGAAGTCTGGAAGAGGATTCAACTCCTTGCGTTTTATGCCTAGATTAGGAAGGTCAAATTGTCTGGCGGATTTGGTACCTTAGATTGACGAAAGTTGAGTTTCCCGGGGGATTGTCAGATTGAGAGGCGTGCGTGCCGCCACTTACCCTGAAGATAGATTCTGACAATCACAGGATCCTGGTACTCGCGGGGATGCGATGCGGGGCAAAAGACGATGATTCTATCTTTCTCTCTCAAGTGTACTCCTTGGTTGCTGCTATTGACATGTTACCATCCAATTGGAGCTTTGGTGCACAAAGGAACCGCTCATCAATTGACTTTGAAGTGATCCATACCCCGCACTGTGACATGAAATTGACAAGATTGACCACAAAGGCGTGCCAAGAGCGCGAGACCTGTAATCAATAACCAGTGACGTGTGTCAATTGACCCCTCAGCCTTAGCTACATCTCTCACTGATAAGATATGGGCAGTGCCAGCAACGTTTTGCTCATCTCACTCACTAATCAAGCCTCACCAAGCGACAACCATGACAATCCCAGAGTCAAGCATCATCATTGAGACAGGATATCGCCCTGGCTTGCTTGCCAGATGTCTTGAGATGCACATCGCCTACTATCACCCGTTCAATTCCTGGGGTCTTGCGTTCGAGACCTCCCTCGCCAAAAGCTGGGCCGACCTCATCCAAAGACTCACCAATCCGCGCAACCAAATCTTCGCAGCAGTTCAGTCAGCGCCCTCTAACAATTCCGCCGACTTCACTCAACAGATCGTGGGGACTATCTTGATCGACGCAGAGCACCTTCAACAGCCGAACACGGCGCAAATACGCGGCTTCATCGTTGATGAGCGAGCTCGTGGCCTTGGAGTAGGCAAGCGCTTGATGGCGGCGGCGATGGAATTTATCGAGCAGCAAAAGTTTGATAAGGTGACGCTTTTTACATCGAATACCCAGGAAGCTTCCTTGTACCTTTATAAGAAGGCGGGTTTTGTCGTGGTGAAGGATGAGCAAAAGATTCTGTGGGATGTGCCAATGAATGAGTTGCAGCTTGATTGGAGGCGACCAGTTGTCGCACCGCAAGGAGTTGAAGAAAAAGGCGCAAATGGAGTTACGAAAAGTGATCTATAGAGGAAAGAAATTATATATAAAAAAAAAGGACAGAACCCTCAACAAGCTATTAGACGATCCCAACATTGGCATTTCTTTTGCGAGCTTGAACCCAATTGCCTGGATGGGACATGTACAGTTGAACCTTGTCCCAATGCTGAACCAGCCGCGCAACCAAAGAAACAAGAAGTATCAGCATGGGCGTCAACAGAAAGAACGAGAGCTTGGTAGGTCCCAGAAAGTCAGGGATTGCTTCCGCCTGCATAGAGAGTATTGCCGCCGCGAGGGTAATGGGCGACACGACCTGTCAAGTCAAATCAGTACATCTACACGCTCATGATCTCCAAGGAAACACACGTAGAGTAGAAAGCAGCTAAGAACTTGTGTGCTTTCAGCGACTTCAGCCTGCATCCGAGAAATTCGGTATTGTTCATCGATGTTGTGAAGATTTAGCTATGTTGGCGTGAGTGTCGTCCCGTGCCACTAGGGACTGCCTTACTGTTCTTTCATGCTCGTCACAAAGCGTGCGGATGTTGTATAGCTCCTTCAAGCAGTTCCTCACCTCTGCGAAAGTTTGCTCAATAGACACCATTGATTGACGTCCATGGCGTGTTTGCATATGGTCTGGATAAGTGAAGTTGTCCCAGCAGTCGATGGTTGTCTCTAAGCACACCACCAGCTCGGTCAACTTGCGTCTTGCATGCCGAAGCCATGCCAGCGGCTGTTGCGATTCTTTGCTAGCCAAAGCAAAGTCAAATTCATCGACCTGCGCAAGAATTAGTTGTGTTCGAAATTCGCAGCATCAAAGTTATCACATATGTTTCCACTCTCTGTTTGAACATTTGTGCTGTGTTCATCCATTCGTCTTTGAAAACGAATAGTTGGCATTCCAGAGAAGTCAGGAAGTAGTCGTCGGGATCTAGAATCGGAAGATCCGCATCGTGTTTACCGGTGGTAAAGGGATCAAGCTGGACTCCTCTATCACAATAATCTTCCACGCATTGTCTCTCGTCTTCAGATTGGAAGTATGTGTCGACAAAGCAGTAGCCGGTCCAAACTCCTCCACCTATGGGTGTAATGCATACTGCAATTTGCGCTTGACAAAGGTAGTCCATCGCGGGGGTTATCGGAGAGTTGCCTCGAAGACAGCTCATATCCTGAACCTTTCTCAGGGGACTACCGTCTCGTCTGAGCCGTATGTCTCGAGGCTCGCGTTGGGTTAATTTCCATGAGTAAAAAGGCAGATGGAATGAGAGCTCATATGTAACAAGGCCTTGAGGCTATTTGTGAAAGGTTTGTATGAACAGAAGCCATCATATGGTGCGACAAGCTTACCTTTGATAGGACTCCTATATAAGGCTGAGAAGCAATGTAGGAGTAAAGAAAGTGTATCAAAGCATTCTTTTGATACCCAGGAGCCGTGGCCATCACACTTACCAAGGCATGGCTATCTGGGTTCATGATAAACCTAGACGCGTATCAACACGGATGTCTCAAACCCCAAGGGAGCTTCTGAAAGTTCTTACACCAGTCTGCGGTCCGCGTTGGGCATTTTAGGACCCCCGTTGGATGGTGTCTCGTGGAATCTCTGATAACTCGATCAGCATCGATGCTCAATAATGGAGAGGAAAGCCTTCCCTTTTCCACGAGCCTAGTATACATTTCGTGGGGTGTCAGAGACTTCCGTTGGCCAAGTCTGGCTGAAACTGTACCATTGCTGGTTCTGTCGTCGACAAGGCAGGATTTTGTTGACGAGAGATTGGCGCTGTTAGACTGCAGTTCTCGAAGCTCGCCTGAGTGGCAGAAATTGTTGACCACTTCGGCTTGATACCTACGTCTCGGCTCCTTACCACCATTGGTCATGAACCAATCAACCAAGTCTCTGGCCCCGACTTTTGCAGGATTGGCGTATATATCGTTCAAAATCTCAAGCATTCCCATCGTGAGCTCTGAACTTTTCCCAGTGCTTTTATGGTCTTTGGCTCCCTCAGAATCAGCGGAGCTTTTTGCAAGAAGCTGGTTGTTGATAAAATCAACCAGCTGCACTAGCTTTTCGTTCTTTCCCGGCTTCCCTGGTAAGTGGCCGTGCCTGTGTCTCTTTGGAGTCATTCTGTTGCCCATTGCGATCCTAAGAACTCCCTGATAGCTGTACTCAAAGATTGTCAGTAATTAGTTCGCGCTGACACAGATGCACAAATGATTGTCCAAGTAGTAGTCAAAAGTCGATGGTACAATAATCCTCAATTTAAATCCCGTAAGCTCGGATATGTGTTGGGGTTTGGGGTGGACGCAACTCTTATATGGTTAACTACGTTACGACAAAGGCGATACAGCATATTAGGCAGAAATAGGTTTTGCGCTCACTTGTACCACATTACAAGTGCACGTTTCACATGGACCTTTCCTTTAATGGTTATATTAGACGACAGAGAGTGCCACAAGATGTAGAGCAATACATTATTTGATATCTACACTAATTTTTATAATAGGATTAAAGAAATTTGGAATTTAAGACAATATGTGGAATACTTATGTAATGTTTGCGACATGACCTCCAGAGCCTCTTTCAACAAAGATGGTCTTCACGGACTCGGGCGCCTGTACCCGACAAATCTGGGCACGTCAATTGGTACTCGCCATTTTAATTCCACGCAAGTATCGGTCACGAGACAGTCCTCCCCGGAGATGGTAGTAGATCTCATGTCTTTGGTTCCTGATTGGTTATATTGACCCTGATCTAAAGATAGTTCTTTAAGTGGCTTTCTCTTCTAGCTTGCAACTTTGGCACCTGGACTTGTTGCATTTAGTGCAGTCAGGACTAGAATATGGAATGCCCGACATTTGACAACTGCAACATGTCCAAACCCAAGTCGCTTGTCCTTTTTCCCGTACTTACAACTGTGAAATCCCATCCATCGCCATGATGTGGTCTGGCCAGCTCCCATATAAGGCGTCACAATGTGAAATATGATCAGGCATGATTGTTAGAAGTTCAACAGTAGGGAGAGATTTTGTGTAAATGAATTGTTCAGTTTGTTCCAGTCGTCAAGGAGCGAGGTCGCGAGACGAGCTTTTATAGTGCAATAATGTTGTTCTGAGCATCACTGAGGAAGACATCGAGTAACTGATGCCCTGTTCTATTGAGAAACAATCCACGGTAAGATCCAGAAGTGTTATTTACTGTTTCAGCTGAGACCTATCGCTGAGAGCTCATATTCACTACGCAGGACTTGGTGTTGCTCGCTGTTAAGTGATAGTTGGAGTTTGGTAGTGTTCACTTGGACATGCACTGACATGGATGTGTGTAGACGCGAGAAAACGAGGAACGGGCCCTGGTGGCCCAGATCAATCTGAGTTTAATTGCATCCCCAGTCTTGGTGTACATCAAGCCATAAGTCCATTGCTAATATCTTTCAGGACAAAAAGATCCAGGTTAGTATTTCCCTCTTGTATGCAATCCGAGGGCACCCACTGACATTCTGCATAGACAGACATCGAGAACGCTGACGTAAGTGTATCCTATTGACAAGAGATGTGGCTGGCAGCGCTTCTGTGTCAGACTTGGCAGTTGAAAGCGGAGGTGAGTAATTGCAGCCATGTTGTATCGTGAGTCTACTAATATGTGACAATAGAAACTCGCGCTGAAGAAGGCGGGGTCCTCCATTGGGGGATGCGTTCGAACAAGATTGCCTTTTCGCAGCGGCCCTGGTACGTCATTCCTCTCACGGCATCCAAGAACAAAATCGAACTAACAGACTTGAAGCAGAAGAAGAAAGCCAAGGAGGAAAGACGTCGACAATGCGGCCAAAGTCGGCGGCCTCGGATGCGTGCCTGCAGGTCTGCAAAGTTATGCGATCAAGAATACACAGCAATGGCGCATGGGGGGAGGTCCAGGGGGATGCGAAGACCGGCATTTAGGATGAGAAGAAATAAACTCCTCAAACTTTAGGATCCGTTCATACTAAAGTCTCCTAAAGTTGTCTAAGCTAATGCTGCTCTTAGCTAAAGATGGCCTAAGACTTGTGCAACCTACCGAAGTATCAAGGTGAGGTTTCGTGATCTTGCATCCGCCGAGTGTCGTGGGATAATTTGACATGATCAAGCGCCAATCAAAGTTAAGCTCTGCATGCACTGTAGGTAAGTGGTGGTTGTTTCCATTTGGTGTTATCCATCTCGAGGTAGGTAGTTCCCTCGACTCCTGCCCTCGCCTGCCCTAGTTTTGCCGTGGAAGACCACCTTCTTCTGTTTGTTCTCACATTGTTTTCCCTCTTTTCATCACTCAACTCCCACATCTTCCACATTTCCAACCTCACCTTACAAACCGTCGCGCAGAGAATCCAAGCCACTTCAAACTGCAAGCTTCCGACTTCCATCTGCGCGGTGAGTCCCCCTTGTTTTCCATGTTCCTGGCCGAGCACAGGTCCTGTTGAGATTGTTTCTGACTAATTGTTGATTGCAGTCCACGTACGTTTCCGATATCCCCGCCGTTCCTGGTCTCGTCGCTAACACGCAGTTCGCATAGCGCTGTTAAAAGCCATCGATTGCAAGTTCAACTTATACTCCATCCCATCTTTGACACTTCTAACATGTCTGTTTTCATCTAGCTTTCAAAACCCTTTTTCAACTTGTAAGTTTCCCCTACGTGGCTTGGTCCACCCCGAATTCCAAGCACTCTCAGCTGACCAGTCATGCAGAAAACACATCATCGCAGTAAGATCAACTTACCACCTGAGTAACGACACGTCTAGCTGTGCACAGGATTGCTGACAGCCCTTCCAGATGGCACCAAAGAAAACCGTAAGTGTGAACGTCCCTTCCACCCTCCCAACAATCCATTCAAAACATGCGATTGCGATCAATTCATGGGCACGATTGCTGACTACTTTCTTAGACACTCGAGTCCAGCAATGCTGGAAAGGCCGTAAGTGATTCACAGTCGACGATTACATGAATCAATAGCTAATATTTGCCTAGAAGCGTAACGTCTCTTCGGAGACAAAGGTAAGCACATATCCCTTGTCCCAAGACATTGGGTTTCATGGAACATCCTCGTCACATTCGTTTACTTTCTTCAATGTCGTACACATGCTGACAACTTTTCCACAGTCCCGCAACCCCGTATGTACCATTCCATTATCGACCGAACAGATCAAGATCTTGGAGGGCATGGGTTTCTAACAGGGAGGTGATTAGTCTACCTCTTCAGTCGCGTCCACAACCGCGACCGCGAGCCCAAGTCTGCAAAGCGCTGCGATCAGCATTTCACAACAATGGCATATATGATTGGTGTAACACTGTTCAAAGGTGGAGGTGGACATGGCACAAACCAAGAAGACGACTGCGAGGATCAGCATTTAGGATAAAGGAAGAATAAACTTGTCAAACTTTAGGCTTTGCTTATACTAAACTTCTCTGAAGCTGGTCTAACTTACTGCGGCTCTGCCCTAAGGCTGGTCTAAAGTTTGCGCAACGTGGGGAGCGAGGTCTCGTGTCCTTGCATGCGTCGAGCGTGACTTGTTGGAAGGACCAAATGAACAGTTAAACTTGTATATTCAGGCTTTGCCGTACCGCCCCCTTCCTCGTAGATCTATATCCAATTACATTCTCTATTTATACACCTGACTCCCATGTATTGATCTCCAAACTGTAGACATGGGGAATTGAAACGCCGATCGACACTGCAAAGCACAAAACTCCAGCACTAAAATAAAAGGGAATTGTCTACCAAGGCATACCGTTTTGCTTGATCAGGTCATCCTCGGAAGTCTTGAAGCCCTCCGACTCCTTGAGGAACTGCTTGTGGAAGGTTTCGAGGAGAACACCGGGGAAGACAGCACCGACGGCCTGGACGAGACGATCCTCCTTGCCGATCCAGACGTGCTTGATGAACTTTCCGTCGCAGCCTGAGTTGCTCTCGGGAAAGCCGTTGGCCTCGGTACAAGGCAGGGACAGAATCTCATCAGGATACTCGTAGCGGATAAATGTGCCGAAACCGCCCTGGTCTGTTGGTTGCCAGCCCTTTCGGTTGCGGAACTCAGTGCAGCCGGGGAACTTGCCGCCGTCGTTGGCACAGTCATCCCACTCCTTGAAGATCTCGTACGTCTTGTTCTTGTTCTGCATGATCATGAAACCAGTGTTCAGGAACAGGTTTCCTCGTCGGTCGCGGTTATGCTGGGTGTCGGGATCGTAGGGGAGGGCGAGGGAGTTGTTCTGGGGAGAAATGCTCCAGTAGTTCATGAGCCACTCGAGGGGAAGGTCGAGACGGTTGAAGAGAGCGTCGGAGTCGATGAAGACGCAGACGTCGTGCTTCTTCAGAACCTGCGAGAGGACGGAGGGCTTCTTCCATGAATCGCGACGGTCGGGGTAGCCGTTGATCTTGATGTGGTAGTACTGGTATCCGTGGATCTTGGCTATTGAGACATCAGTACACAGCGAGCGCTGGTGGGGGGAAATAAGCGAAGGACGTACAGTAGACCCAGTGGTTCAGTGTGCCACCGGATGGGCCGTGGACTTCTCGGCTCTTGTTCCATGTCATTTCGTCGGACCAGATCTGGCCGGGCTTGTCGAAGCGACGGCTCTCGAGGTCGACGATGCAGAGCTTCTTGCCGAGGGGCTCGGTCCAGATGGGCTTGTCGGAGGGAAGCTTGGAGGGCCAGTGGCCGTAGGGGTAGTATTCGGGGTCGTTGACCTTTACGGCGGGCTTGATCCATTGCTCGGGTGTGAAAGCATCGAGGTTAGGACCGGTGGGCGCTTCGGGAATGGCGGCAGCTTCAGGTGTTTCCTCGACTTCGGTCTCGGGAATGAACTCTTCTTCATTCTCATGCTCGTGTTCATGCGCTTCCTCGTGCTCGTGCTCGTGGTCATGCTCCTGCTCTTTTTCCTGCTCAGCGGCGGGCGAAGCAGCAGCGGGAGTAGGAGAGGCATTCGCAGCCTGCTCCTCAGCCTCAGCAATCTCCTCAGGATCGCTAGGCTCCTCCGCAGGATCAGCCTCAGGCTTATCGGGCGTGACAGCATGGTGATGCTCCTCAGGCTTCGGCGTCTCAGCTACGACCTCAACAGCGGGTGTCGCGCCGATCTCCTCATCTTCGCCGGGTACGAAAGTCGGGGCAGCAGCGGCGGCTTCTTTCTCGGGGACAAAAGGCGCGGGCTCGTCGCTGTTTAGAAGAAAAATTGTCAGATAAAGTTTATCGCTGCAAAAAAAAGAGGGGGAAATGGAAAATCTTACACTCCGCTCTTTAAGGCTGCTGTCGACTCGGAGGGAGACTTGAGGTGGAAATGCGCAAGACCGAGAAATATGGTGACGAAAACGACGGCGGCCAAGAGCACGGCTCTGTTTGACCTTGGAACGGTCATTTTCTGGCGACCGGGACGATTAATTTGCTGTGTGATGGGATGATAAAAAGAATGTAAGGAAAACGAATGTCGGAAAGCAAGAAAAATAAAAATAAAGCAAGACAAGAAAAGTGACAGACAGCTGAGCTCAGAGAGGGGGGAATAAAGGAACTGACAACAGACCCCTGACTCTCTTTTTTAAACCAGTCCAGGGGGTTCTTACTTTAGATACAGTATCATTTTTGCTCTCCCTACCGTAGCGATCTTGCTGGTGCTTGTCTCAGTACAGGTAGCGCTTCACAACGGTTGGTCAAGGCTTGACGCCTCGTTGATCCACTGTAATCAATCTGCGACGACGCCTGAGGGAAAGAGGGAAAAAAAAGGGGACCATGAGGCCACGGTAGTTGGGAATTAACCTTGCTGTGTTGTTTCTGATCAAGTGTTATTCCGCCGATCAGATTGATGGAATTGAAGATTGTCTTCATAAGGTTATTTATTATTAGAGTCTTTACTGATGGTGATACTGTACTGGGCACTGTAGGTTGCACGCGATGCGGGGGCTGCTTACGCTTACTTTTTGGTGTTGGTCCCTTTAACGGATCCTGTTCCGCCAAGCAATTTCTTACCCAGATCTCGTCACTCTTCCAGCGTGTTTCTCGAAGTGCATCGCCAGACCTGTTCTTTCAAGGGTTCTGCCATCAATTGCAGCGTCTTTAGGCTTGAGGAGTCAGCAAGCACTCGCAATCTCACATGATCGCCATTCGTCCAATGCTTGATCACGCTTCGCTCCATAAACTTTGAATGTTGCAGGGCTGTAACTCTGTTTTTCTCCTCCCGAAACTGCCGTCACTAGCATCAGACTCAACGGTCGGGCACCACGGTTTGAGCCAAACCAAGCTCTGCCTCAACGATTCCCCTCAAATATCCACTGCCGTCGCAAAATGAAGCTATAATGTTCAATCACTGAATAGGAGAAACATTCTCATCTCTCGATTACTTTTGTCTTCATTTGAGCTGCAAAGAGGGGGGCTTTTTGTTACAGCACGATTCCTCAGCTGAAGCTAAAGACGCCACTTGAAACGGGTTTTAATTGGATAGCTGTTGAGCTCCGCCCGCCCCCTTGCTTTAGCGATGATGCTCATGACCGGTAATCATACCTGTAGGTAGGAATACTCCATCCTCTGGGCCTTGGTCATTTCGGCACTGTCAGTTTCGCGTTGATATGCCTCAGGCGCAAAGCAACTGCTACTCTGCGGCTTCCATGACCATCGCGACAAGCTGCTCAGATAACCAAGTCCCGATAAGCCCCTGGGCTAGCCCTGTCTTTCTTTGTCCCTGATCAGATTCTAATCCCTGTCACCTGAAAACGCGCTCTGTCAATAGCGCGCCCAGCCACCAATCAGCGTCTGTCTATCTGTTCCACCCTAACCTAACGGATGTTTTGGCCATGGTCCCTCCACGCTATCGATTTGTTTCAACTCCTTTTGTCACGCTATTGAAGCTATCGCCAGTTTTTGCGGCGTTGGTTCAGGGGCGATTAATTTTTGTACAAATTTTGTGGCTCGTTAGGTTCAGGCACTAGCACCTGTCAGTCATCGATATCAGCCCTGTGCTTTGCCAGCTATAGGGTATGGCAATCTCATCAGTTCGTCTGTTACGATCTATCTTCATCATGGTCAAGACGCGTGCCTACTCAGCCGTAGCTAAATCACACATGTTTTTCAATAATGTAACTTACTCCCGAGTGTATTTAATCATCGCTTTCATATTCATCTACTTTAAGAACACAAAACTCTGTATAAAGCTGTCCTCTCCATGAGAAACTCATCAATTCTTACATGCTTCAGTAGATGCCAAGTATCCCTGAAATTTAATGCATGAAGAGCCTGCAATTTTGACAAACCCATCTCCCGTTCCTCGTTGGGAGAGATTGTCATGAGATGCGACTAAGAATATGAGCAGGTTTATGATACGTCGGTAAAGTAAGCATCAAACACTTGGTTATATAACTTAACAATAAATAATTAGAAAATTTTAAAAATATATTACAAACCTACCTACTAATGTAATTTATACTATAAATCCGATAGTAAACCCTCATCAGCAAGGTGAGATGATTAAACGTTCGCAAGTCATCATGCAGAGAATCCAAGCCTCCTCCAAGGGCAACCTTAATACTCACCTGAGGCCGCTTCCTTCATAAAGGGCTCAAATATCACTCTGGCTAACTAACTCAATTTCAGTCACTCGGCAATAGCGCCAGAGACGACCAACTTGGATGCCGGCAACGTAGGAAAGCTCAAGAGCAGTCACCACATCTTTTCGGAAACCCAACTCTACCAAATTGGCGAGGGAGCGGTGCTCGTGAGAAAAGGTCTTCATAAGAGATCAACAAACGGTACCTTGTAATCAGTCAGTCGAAGGTTATTCGTCGGATCTGCCTCTTTACCGAAAGATTGCAAGAACCCTGGAGCTGCCGAGGGCTTTCTATTCTTACCGACTTGTCAGCCCTAATTCATAACGAACGTGAGACGAGTCTGCCCAGTGGCTGAACCGCAAACCGGAGTTATTGTCGCAACACCTTCGGCACGACGATATTTGGAGTTGGGTTGAGGGTAATGTACTTGGGCATCTGAAATGACTGAATTGGGTTTTACAAGCTGTTGAGATGGAGGCATTGGCGCTGATCGAGGAGATCAACGAGAAAAATGGAGATTCTTTTCTTTCTAACTTTCTCGTACCGAGGCCACTTCGATACAAGCCTATATACGCTCGCGAAGTAGGGAGACATTGATCATTATCACCATGGTCACCGAAGATTTCATAGCGATGTCCGGTATGGTCGAGTTTAGATAGTATTCGAGGACGATTGGACCTCTATGACTGTATTTACCTGTAGTAGTCTCTAATCCCTATTCCCAGAAGCTCCTTTCTAAATTCGTCTTTAATACCCTGGGTAAGGTAAAGAACTTCTGAAACCTCATGGGGCCAAGGAATGAAGGTCCACTCCTACTAGGCTTCAAGGTCTATAACTACGAGTCTCTGCATCGCCCATGGGTATGCTCTCAAGAGCGAAAAGAATTTGCGCCTAGTCCTGAAGGCAGGTATAACATCCAGGCTTCTTATTCCTGAAACCGACGTCTATCTCCACTTGACATTCTGTTGCAGAGGCAATGATACCAATCTTCCAAGTTGTCCCAACATAGAAACAAATAGCCAGGATTGTCCTCTGTTGACTTGGGCTTTTGTACAAGAGGCAGCATATACTCAACCGTACAAGGAATTGAAGGCAGGCCCCAATAAACAGAGTTGTGCCATTGGTTAATCACATAAGCGGTCGAGGTCGTCTAGAATAATCACAACAAATCAAGCTCCTCTGCACTACCTATTCGTGATGCTAGAAAGCAATTTACCCACCGGACTATCAGATTGACTACGAGAAAATTCTAAAGACGAGGGAGGAGAAAAGGTAGGAAGGTAACGGGAACCAATAGACCTTATGATACTCCATGACAGCATCCCAGGCTCCGAAATCCGGAAACCGTAATACAAAATTATTGTTCCGTTAAAATGCAAGTTGATCATTTATTTAGGGTATGGTCTGATGACTCTGATCCTTCATACAGAGCCTAACTGGTCATGGCCACTTTTGAACGGTCTGGCACAGGAGCTTATTCAAGGCTTCGTTTTGCATCGCCATCCTTATCATTTCAAGCTCGTGTTTTCCATATAAAAAAAATGTTATGAATGTAGCGCACCATCTCCAGGTCCAAGCTTTTGCACACCCAGTAAACTCAATAATAATCTGGCATATAAACTGGGATAGATGTCCAAAATGCCGTGGAAACTCTCCATGCTCAGTTTATAGTTCACAATACTGTTCAGGACATCTTTAGTGTCGGTATTATTGCCTTCGGCGATAGCAGCTGCAACGACATGCAAGCTGCCAAGAACCGATGCCCACTTTAGTGTTGGACATGGGTTTCAGGACGACTGTATTTCTGAAACTGGTACGATCCAGGGTTACATGATCTTTGTCGACTTTTCCGATGCTCCAATCACCAGCTTCTGAGTCCGTCAAAGAGCTTCGCGATCTTCTTGTACCGGATGCAGCAAAATGGTACCAGACGGCCAGCTACGGCCAGCTTGAACTTAACATCACAGCCGATACTACCAAGTTCTAGCGCATGCCCAAATCTGCAGCATCGTATAGACGGGAAGAGGGCTTTAGCGCTGAACAGCATCTGTCTTACATCCAAGATGCTTGTGCGAGAGCTCCACCCGCCGAGACGGACATTCTCTACATCGCGACATCACGCAATAATGACAAGATGACCCGATCACTCGGATCCAGCTTCAGCGTCTCTACACGGAATGGGAAACTCGTCTCCAGAAGAGCTGTCACTTTCGGCGCCGATCCCTACATCTCGTGGGGCTATAAGGCGGTCAATCACGAGACAGGACACTCGATGTGTTTGCCCGACTACTACCCTAATACGCCGGATCTACCGACTGGCTACTACACCGGAGGATGGAGTACCATGGGAAATGTGGGAGGAGTAGCGCCTGATTTCCTTGCTTGGGATAAATGGAGACTTGGATGGTTGGCCGATAAGGCCATCGACTGTGTTCTTGAACGTGGTACGACAAAGCATACGTTGACGCCTGTTGAGGTTGAAGGCGGTGTCAAGGCTGTTGTCGTTGCTAAGAGCGACGCTTCTGCTCTGGTTGTTGGAGCTCGTGTTGTGAGGGGCGTTGATGGGAATATTTGCGCACCGGGAGTTCTTCTGTATACCGTTGATACAACGCTAGCCACGTCGGAGGGTTCAATCAAGGTCTTGGATACAACGCCCGGATCGAACGGCTGCGGGGATAACAGTGGCGCGGAACCATTGAACGACGAGACTTTGTCGATGAATGGGAAGCAGTCGTTTGAGACCTCGGGATGGGGAGTCAAGGTCACGTTGATTGATGACAAAAATGACCAGTTCAATATCGAGGTTCAGAACTCTTAGAACCGTTTAGCTAGGGTTACACTGCAGACGAGAATTTGGGGAGAAATACACATCTTTCATTGGCTGTGCCATCTTGACCTGCAGAATAGATGACATTCACTTGTGAAGACCGACGGGATTACGATCATGACTGGTTATAATCATGACGAGGGTAGTATCGGCCAAGTCACCCCCTCGGCCAATTCCAGGTCCATGGTTCCATCACTAGTGGTCCAGCTGCCAATTACGGTCCCATCACAAGAACCTTAACGGCCCGTTTGTGGTTCCCCATCGATATATCCGGGGTTTCAAGTCTCCCGATGTTTTGCCATCCAAGGTCCCCGCATGATGTTTATTTGCGATTCCCCATGGGGAATACTCTTGCGTGCATCATTCGACTGCGATTCAGCAAAAGGGCGGACGGCAGTTGACCTCGGCAAACGTGAATATCCGGAATTGTGGTCGAAATAGGGAATGGCATGGTTGTAGCGTGGTATACCTAGTTGGTAATATACGTGATGCATCGAGGATTTTGATGGATTTTATGGGAATTCTTCCGCATGACGTTTCTGTTCTCCGCTCGATGGCACTCTAGCCGGAGCTTTGGTCATTAACCAAGACCTTGATTTTTGCAAGACTGACGGAATAATAAATAATCTCGAGTTCCACTGACGAGATGGTTCTGAGACTCGAGAAGTGTCACGCCAAGCCTTCTTTTCACTATGCCTTCTCTCCTGAAATTGGCCACTGCGGTCGCCCTTCTCACTGAAGGCGTTCTTGGACGACAAGCACCTTCTGTGCGAGTCAAGAACGGTACCCTTGAAGGCAAATATGTCGCTGGATTGGATCAAGATCTCTTCCTCGGTGTTCCCTTTGCTCAACCTCCTGTCGGCCAACTTCGTCTTCAGAACCCTCAGCCTTTGAACGAGACTTTCAAGGTCAAGAAGGTAACCAAGTATGCTGATTCTTGTGTCGGTTATGGAGTGAGTGTTCCTTCCCATGTTCATGGAAAGTCTCTCTGACATTGCGTAGAACACCGCTGATCAAGGTCATTCGACCTTCAGCGAGGACTGCTTGACTCTAAACATCGTCAGGCCTGCTATGTCCAAGGGCAGCAAGAAGGAGAAACTCCCAGTTGGTGTCTTTATCCACGGTGGAGGCTGGACCATGGACTTTAGTGCCAACGGTGTTTACAACATGAGCTTCATGGTAGAGGAGTCTGTCAAGATGGGCAAGCCCTTCATCGGAGTCTCCCTCGACTGTAAGTCGACTATCTCATACTAATTAGACCCGTGACTTACGATCAATAGACAGACTTTCTTTCTGGGGATTTATGGCTAGCAAAGACATCTTCGATGCCGGAGTTGCCAACCTCGGCTTGAAGGACCAGCGCATTGCCCTGCACTGGGTCAAGGAGAACATCGCTGCCTTTGGTGGTGACGCTTCGAAGGTTACCATCTTCGGTGAAAGTGCCGGCGGTGGAAACGTCGCCTACCAAGCCATGGCTTACGGAGGCGTTGACGAGGGGCTATTCCGTGGTATCATCGCCGAATCTGGAGCTGATGGCACTGACATGAAGAACTACACCGAACCACAGCAGCGCTACGACACTATCGTTAAGGCAGTTGGCTGCGACAAGGAATCCGATAAGCTTGCTTGTCTCCGCCAAGTCCCCTTCGAGAAGCTCAACGCCACAAACACCAAGATCGATGGCAGCTTCTACCCTGTCGTCGACGATGACTTTATCCCGGACTATCCTTCCAAGCTTCTCGCCAACGGCAACTTCACCAAGGTGCCTCTCATGGCTGGAACTAATGCTGATGAAGGTAGCTTCTTCGGTATGCCTGGCGTCGACTCTACTGAAGAGGCTGTTTCTAACCTTCGAGCCGCTGGACTTGATGCTGATACCATCGATACACTCTTGGCTCTGTATCCCAACATCGATGCTCTTGGAATTCCATCGGGCTACCGTTACAAGTCAAGTGATCCTGTCAAGAAGCAGTATAAGAGATGGGCTGCTCTGCGGGGCGACCAGCTCTTCATGTCGTGGAGGCGTGCGCGAACTGATGCTTGGTCTAAGTACAACGTGACTTCATATGCATACCTGTTCGAGTCCCCTAATACCAACATGCGTACGTATATTCCTCATACTCTTAAGATGATTTGTGTTTACTGACAGGGACTATAGCCGACTACATCGGAACTCCTCACTTTGTCGAGATCGCTTACGTCTTCTACAACATGCTCGGCCAAGGCTACAGCAAGGGTCAAGGCCCTCTGGTCAACGCATCAAAGGAGGTTCTCGACCTCGCTAAGCTTGTGAGCCATATGTGGATCAGCTTCATCACTGAGCTCAACCCCAACGAACACGGAAGTAAGCTTTCATGTCCCCTACATGCAAGATATCAAAACTAACCTTTACAGTTTCCGGTGTTCCCGAGTGGCCTGTTTTCAACAACGGCGGTGGCTATGGCGAGCACTTCTACTTCAATCCCAATGGATCAATGGCTCAGCCTGATACTCTCCGACTGGCTGGTACCACGTTCATGAACTCGGTTTCTGCTGACCAGTTTGGAAGATAAGCTTGAAATGATCTCTCTTTTACTTTCTTCAGTTATATAGTTGTCAATCATCCATGGATGAGTTGGGGTACAAATCTTGACATAGTATCAATTTCAGAACATTTCCACAGGCGCTCTATCCGCAGTGACATTCCTTGGCGGCAAGATCTTATCGGCAAAGGCACGGTTCAGAGAGAAGTCGTTTTCATTTATTTAAGGTTCAAGGCTGCATTAATGCATGTTATATTGAAGACTGTCGAAAGCATGTCCAAAAGTCAATCAACGTACGCGAACAAGATACCCTGGGCTTTCAAGTGCACCAACCAATGAGGAATTGAGTTTATACCAGGGGCTCATCACGAGCTATTGCTACTTAGTCGCGGCGTGGCGCTGATTAAGACGATGAGATGCGGGAGGATCACTCTAGCCTGGAGCATAAATCGTACGACTCTGCATGGGCAAATGTAGTAATTGCGCGTCTCGTGTTGGTCCATAGGTATTTAGTTAGTCAATTCATATCATGGCTTCAAGACTGCATGCGCCACGAGAATTATTGTCGGTTAACAATGGACAGCTTAGCATTTGTGTCAACAGGGTATTGATGCACGCTTTGACAAATCCTTGCCATGACAGCAAATCAAAGAGCCTTCTCAAGATTGTTGGTCGAGACTGAACTAAGTACGTCGGTTCTGCTCAAACGACGCTACATCTCGATTCTACGTGCCGTGCCGGACCATGTGTTGGCATGCCGCTAGTTTTCTTCAACAGATCCGGTCCAACCCTAGACCCCTGCATCACTTTTTCTCTGCAGTCAAGGCCCACCCTTGCATGTGGCTTGAAAATGCCGTATGATCTGTGGAATGGCTTCCGAGCCTGCCTTGCGTACCGAGGCGAGACGGGACGGCGTTTAGTAGCGCATGATACACGTTGACATGAACATGCAATCACCTGATATTCATAAAGGGGTATCAGACAGGAGTGGATGTATCAATGCCAAAACATTACATCCAAGGAGAATGGGCAACCAGTGCAGGAGCGCTGACTGTGTACACAAGTGTTGGGAGGTTGACAACTCAGCGCCGAGCCTGAAGAATGTGAGAACTGAGCAATGAAATTCGACTGAGGCCAATCAAGCTAGACAATTGATAATCAATGATCGACAATATCATCAACTGACAGCAAAGCTTGGCAGCCCGGGATCGTCCAAGAGAATACAGGCATATGCCGCGCACCAATGATATCTCTCAACAGAAGCATACACTTTGAACGTTAACTATCATCACCGCGTCATGCATATACTGCCACTTTACAAAAGGACCTACGCGTACAGTTACTTAGGCCCCCATTCTGGCTTCCTCTTCTCCAAGAACGCCTTGACACCCTCTTGCTTATCCCCCGCCCCAAACGCAAAGTAATACAAACTCCTCTCAAACTCATGATCGGCCCCCAAATCATCAGCTATAATGAATGTGTTAGTTAAAGCGTGGCACACGAACTACATGATGACCACTTACATCGACAAATAGCCTCTTTAGCCAAGCCCAGCGCCGTAGGGCTCAGGGCCGCAAGCGTCGATGCATGATCCTTCACAACGTGCTCGAGGACTTTGCCGCTCTCACACAGCTGCGCGACAAGACCCATGGACCGGGCCTCTTCCGCTGATATGGGCTGGCCAAGGAGGATCATCTGCATGGCCTTTATCACGCATGTCAGGAAAAGGTAACACGAGGCTTGGGGGGAGGGAAATACCTTGTACTTTCCCACGGCGTTGGTCAGACGCTGTGTACCACCAGCGCCAGGGATGAGACCAATCTTGACTTCTGGAAGACCGAAGCGGCTTCCGTCCGCGGAAAAGATCAGGTCACACTGTGAGACGTCAGCAACCCACGGGTTCCGTCCACGGAAAGGAAAAAAAGCCCAACCCACCATGAGAGCAAGCTCAAAGCCCCCTCCGAGCTGTCAATCCCCAGTAAAACCATCGTCAGCCTAGCCTCAACCAACACCTCGGGTAGGATCAAAAACTAAACTCACCGCCATTCCCTCAACAGCAGCTATCAAGGGCTTGCGCACGGCCTGCATCCCCGAACAAAGGTCCGCCAGATAGCGGCAGCCCCGCGCGTCTTCCGCATCGAGCCGCGAGATCTCCCCGATATCAGCTCCCGCTAAAATTAATTGGTACGTTAGTTCCAGTTCAGCTTAGCCCTGCCACTAACTTAGAGCGCGACAAGTGCCGGGGGGGCTATACCCCTGTGGCGTGTGGATTCGCCCATGGGTACGGAGTATGGGTATGGTCAGGGTACAGTACCGCAGAAGAAAGAAGAGCTGCCGGTGATGACAATGACTCGCACGCCATCATCCTTGGACGCCGTGTTCAGCTGTTCCAGAAACACGGTAATGAGCTCCTGCGAGAGGGCGTTTCGCTTGGAGGGTCTGTTTAACGCGAGGACGCGTACGCCGTCTGCAGGCGTCGACGCAAGGACCAATTGCTGCTCATCCATGATCAGATCGATATCGATGACAGAATCGTAAGAGAGAGAAAAAGTGTAGCTGAAAGCACTGCACTTGGCAAGATTGACCGTCTTGTCGGGTTGCGTTGGATCAAATAGTTCGGGTACGTCAATAACGCGACCTTAGCCGCGTCGATCACTCAATCGATAGTGGGGACCCAAAAAGTGTCTTTGATTCAACTGAGACACGGCTGGGATCAACCCAGCAGAGAGAGCAACGAGCAGCTGCAGCCTGCACTGCACTGCACTGCAGAGAGTGAGACACTGCAGATTTTTGGTGCTGGCTGAGGCATTTTGAAAGGGCGGTGGTTGGGGAATAATTCCACGTCGGGAAGTATTGGTGAAAATCTTGTAGTTTGTTGTCTCTCATGTCGATCTTGGTGTCTGTCAATTCCGTTGGCTTGGTCCAAGTGTCGAGCCGTTCGCATGCTTAGCTCTTAAGACCCGATGATCTTTTTGTTGAGTAAGATTTGACTGATAGATTTCGGTGAGTCTTTGGAAAAAAACCTGTTCAACAAGCTCAAATACTTGTTTTTTTTTCTTCTTTATATTTTATACGATATAGGTGATGAGTAAGCTATCTGTCATTTAGGCTTATCTTGCATAACCTCATTCGAAAAAGCGGCACAGCTTACAGCCCAACTCCACCTCATATCATGTCGGCTCATGTGAGATTTTGCAGATGCCGAACTCAGATCCTGCAGCTCCCGCAGAACCCGCGTGCTAGAGATGTCTTGGCCAACCCTTGTATCCACAGCCACGGAACCATGCCATGGCCAGGGCAGATCCCTCTCTACATGCGGGCCTGCGGGCCTACGGTACGTACGTACTGTAGGTATTCTGCTGTACCTACAGGGGTACGCACGCAGACCACATCACACGCCTCGTTGTTCTTTTCGGTCAAAGACCTCGATGAGTTCATGTACATTACCAACTTACCTAACTGGGACCAACGGACCAAAGCAAATCAGATTCTTGCCCCATCTGTCATGTGCTATACCTGTTGAGCTGGCCCTCTTTTCGACGCTATCTGGAACTACATGCCTTAGCTTGGCAGATGGTTTCTTGTTTACCAACAGATTTTTACCGTATTGGGTCGACTCCGGAGTTTCAATGCGGATCCTTCTTGTATCTCGATAGAGGAAAAAAGACGCATTCTAGGGGCGGCTGGGGGGCGTACTCCTCCGAGGTGCAACTTGAAAGGGCAGCTGACCGGTTGACGATCCATCGGTTGCTGCTGTTGGGTCTATCCTGCCAAGCATGACGAGAAGGCTGGGTAGGATTAGGAAAAAGCGGGAGAAAGACTTTGGCTTTATTTAAGAACAGACCTTCTTTTTGTGTGTGGAGAGATGTTTCTTATGCAACTCCTTAATTTCAAATCTTTGATGCACAATCTCCCGCCATCCCCGACCCGAACTCCTACTCAATCTATTTGAGTTTATGTCTAATTGGAATTGTACGACGATCCTCATCTTATCTTGCACACGCCTCAGATCTTAGCATGGCATCATCTGTGCTTGACATCTCATCCCCACGGGGAGCTGCCGTGCCAATCTCATTTACACGAGGTACATGCAGTAGACCTAGCTTCTCAACTATCACAGAAGCATTCTTCCACTATGCCACTACACAGCCTTCGGCAACTGCGGCACGAGATCTATCTGCCGAGCCAGCTGTTGAGATAAGCTATGGTGAGCTTGCTGAACGAAGCATCCGGTTGGCGCAACGGTTACGAAGTCTGGGCGTCATGCCGGGACATCGTGTGCCGCTTGTTGTCAAGCGTGGTGTCGGTATGTTGGTTGGTATACTTTCTATCTTGTCTTGTGGAGCTCAGTATGTTCCTCTCGATGGAGGCGTAGTGGCAGATGAGACCTTGCGGTTTGTGCTACAACAGACCGGAGGAAGGATAGCTGTATCTTCAAAGGCTACGGCACACCGTATCTCGAACACGGATGTAACAGATGTTGTCATTATTGAGGATGAAGACATCAGTAAGCAAAGTGTCGAAGACTTTACTCCAGTCAGCAAGCCTGAGGATGGCTGCTATGTGATATATACATCAGGTATTTTGATCTATCTTATACTACTTTTCATTAGACTAATAGGTATCAGGCACAACAGGCACACCAAAAGGAGTTGACATCACTCATAACAATGTGACAAACCTGTTATGCCAAGCACCAGGCAACCTGGGTATTGGTCCAGGAACATGTGTTGGTCAAGTGTTGAACGTTAGCTTTGATATGGGTAAGTAAACCAATTACTTCAAAGACAGAGGACCATGCTGATATACCATTTGAAGCTGCTTGGGAGACTCTTGGTTGTCTATCAAATGGTGGGACCCTGGTCATGCGGGGCTCTGACTGGTCAAAGGCCCTCAAACAAGTGAGTTTACTATATCCAAGTGTTGAGCTAGTCACTGACTATCGTAGATTGATGTCCTCATCTGCACTCCAAGCATTCTCTCAAAGTATAACCCGCAGGACTTCCCAAGACTTAAGACCGTTGCCACAGCAGGAGAGCCTAGTTCTCAACAGTCAGTTTACATCTATCTCTTCTTTTTTTATTTGAACTGACCTCTCTAGACTCGCTGACCTATGGGCGTCTCATGTCTCATACTTCAACTGCTATGGCCCTACCGAAACCACCATTGTCAACACCATGCACCAGCACCAAACAGGCCAACCTCTCTCCATCGGTAGACCAACACCAGGAAATACTGTTTATATCCTAGACGAGTTTCTTGTGCCAGTACCCGTTGGAGAAGTCGGTAATGTTTGGGCTGGTGGTGCAGGCGTAGCTCGTGGCTATGTCGACTTGCCAGACAAGACAACTGAGAGATTCAGACCTGACCCTTTCACTCAAGACGGGTAAGTTGTCTAGACATGAGATATTTAAAAAAGATACTGACCTTGAACTCAGATCAAATATGTACAACACCGGTGATCTCTGCCAGTGGAACTCCAACGGCACCCTCCACATCCTCGGCCGCATAGACGACCAAGTCAAAATCAAAGGTTTCCGCGTCGAACTCGACGGCGTAACAGCCTGTATAAAATCCTGTCCCTCCGTCCAGTCCGCCACCGCTCTCCTCATCAACGATGAGATCCACGCCTTCATCACCCCCAAGCACTGCCCCATCGCCGTTGTTGAAGCCCATCTCAAGACCCTTCAGCCCTACTACGCCATGCCAACACACTACCACCAGCTGGACAGCCTTCCTATGACTGCAAACGGAAAGATCGACAAGCGAGCTCTGAGGATGAAAGAGATGGTGGAGGTTGGGAAACCTCAGCCTGCTGTCTTACATACGCGTATGGATTCGAATGCCTCGAGTGCTACGCAGCTCAGTTCTTTCTCCGATGCGAGTGATACGACGCTTATTAATGAGCATCAGTATGATCTTGAGAAGGCTCTTCCTGAGAAGGATATGCCTAAGCATGCGAGAGGATTGCGACACAGATTACTCATTGTTTATCGTCGGCTGTTTTCCCTTGTTGGACTCTTCAACATCGGTGCTGCTATCGCTCTCCTCTTGACTGGTATCACCAGAGAGTGGATGGGCATCATCACAGCCATCAACCTAGCCACAGCCGTCCTCGTTCGTCAAGAATTTGTCATCAACGCCCTCTACACTATCACGTGTAGCGTCCCCAAGACCTGGCCTCTTGCCATCAGAACCCGATGCGCAAAGATCTACCATCTCGGTGGAGTTCACTCTGGTGCAGCTGTCAGCGCAGGAGCATGGCTTCTTGCAACAAACATCGCCGACATTGCTTGTTCGCTCGGAAGCTGTGCCAACTGGGGCAGCTTATCCATCGCTTCTCAAGTCATCTCTTGGATCCTGTCTGCCATGTTCGTTGGCATGATCGGTATGGCTTGGCCTTCTGTCCGCAAGCGGTATCACGATCTCTTCGAGAGAACCCACCGCTTTGCTGGATGGACTATGCTCGCTCTCTTCTGGGTGCAAACCGTGCTTTCAGCCCACGACAGCACACCTTCTGGTACTACACTTGGAGAATCCTGCGTCAAGTCGCCTGCCTTCTGGTTGCTGGCTGTAGCGACAGCCAGTGTTGCTTCTTCCTGGTGCTTCCTCAGAAAAGTCCCAGTTGAAGCTGAAAAGCTCTCAGATCACGCTATCAGGCTTCACTTTGACTACACTGTCCCCGTCAACGGTTCTTTCACCCGTCTTTCTCACAAACCTCTCAAGGAGTGGCATTCCTTCGCCACGATCCCCGCTCCCGAAGCCATCAACGGTCGATCAAAGGGCTACTCCCTTGTCGTCTCTAACGCCGGCGACTGGACAAAGTCCACCATACAAGACGGCCCCTCTCACATCTGGACACGCGGTGTCCCAACCTGCGGCGTGATGCGCATCGCAACCCTCTTCAACCGCGTCGTCCTCATCGCAACAGGCTCCGGCATCGGTCCCGTTCTCGGACACATCCAAAACCCAACATGTCCAACACAACTCATCTGGTCAACCAAGAACCCTGAAGAAACTTTTGGGGAGGAAATCTGCCAGACTATCAGCGAGCGCATTCCCAACGCGGTCATCCACGATACTAAGAAGCTCGGGAGACCTGACTTGGTGAAGATGGGCTACAATCTGGTAAAGGGCTTCAAAGCTGAGGCAGTTATCATCATTGCGAATGAGAAGATTACGAAAAAGGTGGTTTATGGTTTGGAAACGCGTGGTGTTCCAGCTTATGGTGCTATTTGGGATAGTTAAGTTTATGATTTTGGAGTTTTGAGTTTGGGAGTTTGTATTCATGTTTCGGTACTTTCGATTGGGATGAGTTGTACGCCGGAAACGATTTTGATACGATAAATGATTACATGTTATGATCTGAAACAATATCCGTCAAGGTTCGCGGGTTGGAATGTAGTTGTGCTTGGCATCGGAGGCTGAGTTTGAGTTTGGGGCTGGATTGACTTTGAGGTTGACCTGGGGCCCCCGTTACAATCCGATTGAGTTCTGAGATCGACGATGGGCTGAACCGAGCAGGAAATGCACGGAGAGGGTGAAGATATCAGACTGTCCCATCGCTGCAGATCATGTTGCTGGGGGATCCCAGTCCGGATCATGTTTAACTCAGTGACGCAGATCATTATGCTCGGCTATTTACAGAGTAATAGGAACTCTCATTTCTGACTAGATAATATATGTGTAATATTTAAAGGCACTATACCGCTTCAAAGGCATGGCTGTACGTGCCGCGAGGCACTCAAATGGTCTGAAATGAACGAAACGAAATGAATTCCCCCCTACACCTGATTGAAGGGAGATCCAAAGGCCAACCAATCAGCCTCCGGATCGGGCACTCCGTTGTTTCTGGTTGGTTCCCGCATCGGCTGTAACTGTAGTTGTGACTGGCTACTTGAGCTTGCTGACACTCGAGGACAATTGAAGAACTCAAAGATGTCGATGCTATCAAGCTCGCTGAGAGACGTAGGTTGTGTTGATGTCGGCTCAAGGCCGGAATGTCGTGCTGTCGATGTAAGGGTCACTAGGTCATATGCACTCCTGTGATCGTTAGTTGAGATGCCACATGCAGTACCTAGATGTTTGGACTTACCTTCGCATAGCTGAAAAGTTCATGTCACCCTGTCGGGCTCTCTGAACAACACGATGCAGAATCTTGGAGTAATTGTTCGCAACCTCCCAATGCTGTCCAACATCGCGCAACGTATCAATGAAGAAGTCAATCTGCGAGTCCACAGCACATCCAACCGTCGCAGCATGTACAAGAAGTAATCTCGCAGCAACCCAAAGCGAGAAGGCAAACGAGGGACCCAGGAGATTCAGACCATCAGCTTCAAGAACATCTTTGGTGATATCCCCCAGACTCTGCACAGCAGATAAACATCTCTGCATGGCGTAGTGCGAAGGAACAAAGATGTGAGAGCGAACTGTTGGATACGCGGCCGAAGAGTGCAGTCTCACAGCAGCCGTGACATACGCGCTATGCAGCATGAACCAATTCGCCACACGACTCGCAGGGTCAGAATGGCAGAGAGCCGAGATCTTGCTATATTCGCTCGGTAAACTCTGCAACCAGCCATCCAGCGTCCTGTCCAGATTGCGATACGTGTTGCGCCATTCAGCCATGTCGCTTGACGAAGTGACATCAACGGGCGTTTTGAGAAACTCGTGGATTCTGCTCACAATGACAAGAATCTCACAATGATAAGCAAAGCTGCCGAGGTTCTCGGGTTTGTTGACGAGATATGTCATTATTGGTGATTGTTTTTCGTTGTAGGGACTTAAAGAGCGTGTTTCGACTGGTACGTTCTTTGAGAAGAGGTCGTATGAGCAGGGGAGGAAACGGTTGATCTTTGTGTCGTTGAGGATGAAGTCAAAGGTTGGTGTTGCGATTGTTGCGTATCTATCGAGAACATAGATCATCCAGTAGAGTCGTCTTCGCCCCTCGTCTTCGATCCAAGATTCGGGTTTGCCAGCAGTGACTCTGTGAGACGAAGCGGCACGCGTAACCTCGGAAGCATCCGCGGATAGAAAGACGCTGCTTTCCTCGCTCAGACCAAGCTGCCTGACGTTTTGCGCCAGTAAAGATAGTAGATTCCAGCCACGAGGGCCATTGGAGGTACCCAGCTCGTCGAGGGTAATGATGACAAGAGCTCTCATCGCAGGTATCGTGGTGTGTTCCATGGCGTACAACTGGACCGTGTGCTTCGCCACCTTGTGATAATATGAACTCATCTCCGGTGATAATCTCGGATCCTTGAGAAAGCGCAACGTAGTAGCCACAATCGCGTAGAGCAATATTCGATCAGCTTCCTCCATGGAAGTCGAGCCAAAGAAGGTGGCAAAGATGGTCTTGCGCTCAAGGATAGGACACCACGTATTGCAGTGCTTGAAGTAGAGATCTACCAGGCTGTAGATGATGTCGTGCGGCGGTAGATCAATCGTGTACGACTGAAACGATGGATCTCGCCTCGCGCCAGTTGGGTTTGGCGCAGTACTCGACTGACTTGGCGTTGGTGCACTGGCGCCTTGCTGGGCCTGCATAGGTGACTGAGTAGTGTTCTGGTTGTTTATAGGCTGCCATGGACTTGTGATGCCTGGTGATCTCGCCTGCGAGAAAGAAGACTGTCTTGGAAGGCTTGTGTTCGGCGTCGGTCTCCCATCCACTTGCGATAGTCCATATCCGTTGTTTATTGACGGCGATACACCTGGAGAACCGACTGAAGAGTGATCTTGAACGATATGCTCCTCCACTCGTCTTCCCAACGCTTGAAGCAACGCATCAATTCTGTTGACCTTTGCCTCAAGCTCAATGCTAAAGCCATTACGCCCAGCGCCTGGTTTCTGCCTCTCAAGGTAAACACAAGCTCTGTTATGTCTCGCGCACCACGAGCACGCTGGTTCAGCCCGGTCACATTTCACCTTACGCGCCTTGCACATCTCACATCTATCACGCCATTCAGCCTCAATTCTCACAGTATTACAGAGCGTACATACGATATCTTCTGATGCTTCTCCCTCCTGCGCTTCTTGTTAGGTCCGGCGCTGGTCATTCTCGACTCGTCGCCGCTGGACCCATCGTCGTTGCTCAGCGTCGAATTTGCCTCTTCCTCAGCGATTGAGGGTCCGCTCATTGACGTGGATGGCATGTCGATCTCTCTCTCTCCGCAGTCTGGGGAAACAAACTACTGGGGAAAGGAATAAGCAGAAACCTTGCACGGCCTGTTATCGGTTTTTAGTGGAGGTGAGACGTGTTGTTGGGTATTATGAGATTGGATGCAACGGAGTAAGGCCGAGCCGCGGGAAGTGGAAGAGAAAATCTGGAGGTGTGACAGAGTGGAGCAACCTCTCAGTTAGTTAGTTGACTAATACTGGGTCTAGTGAAGTCAATGGCCAAGCAGAAGCGCTAAATCCAGCCAGTAATGAACAAAAAGCACTGAACACCAAGCAAAATATCACTGCATCAATTGCAACCATTCAATTCAAGTGCCAATGCAATGGAACTACAACGCTGCAAAACTGTCTAGAAATGCATGTGGACATGAAGCCCCAACGTTGCAGGCGATATCCCTGTCTAGCCAAAAGCCAAGTACCTTACGTGCTGCTGTTGGTTGACAAGGAACGATATCCATGTCGTGGTTTCAACAAAGACCTTCTATCTACGGTTAACCTTGCATTGCCGTTACGCATGTGACATGTGCATCTTCGGACCACAAACACCGGCATATATGAGGGAAATATCTTTTTTGCCGGATCACTCGGGGGTTTCACAACAAACATCCCGATCCTTGACTCTTTAGCAATAGGTGCCACACCAGCAGATGGTCTACAGATCCCCCCTCCCCCGGAAATAACAATAAAAGTGCGGAGCCGCTCATGGTACGATCACCAAAGAGTCTAGTGGTTGTTCCAGAACAAGTCAAGTTCCATATTTATTTATCTGCCTCGTGGCGAGTGGTAGACGCTACTGCATGTCGGGCTTATATCTGGTTACCTTCTTCGTACAGGTTGGTGTTCCATCAGGCAGCAGTATTTCAGACCATCCATGTAAAACATACTAGTACAGAATCAGACCTAATCAAGCTAATGGACTACAAAGCTAACAAACAAAAAAGCAAATCAACTACTCGTTGGCCCATCCCTTGGACATCTCAACCGCTTTGGTCCAACGACTAAACCGCTTCGTCGCTTCTTCCTCGGCGATCTGCGGTTTAAAGATGGTGCGACCCTGGGTATTCACCTCCTTCAATTCATCAAAGCTCTTCCAGATGCCGACGGCGAAGCCGGCTGCAATAGCTGCACCTAGTGCAGTTGTCTCACGCATGCCAGGTCTGTTGACAGGGATCCCAATAAGATCAGACTGGGTCTGAGCAAAAGTGTCAGCAACATCAAGAACAAGGGTTAGTAATTCCTTTACGTACCTGCATGATGAGATCCGAGTTGCACATGCCACCGTCGACGGCCAGCTCGGTCAGCGCATGTCCGCTGTCCTTCTCCATCGAGTCGAGAATGGCCTTTGTCTGGAAACACGTCGCCTCCAGCGTCGCTCTCGCAACGTGCCCGCGCTGCGTGTACGCCGTGATACCAAAGATTGTACCTCGCGCATCGTCAATCCAGTACGGCGCAAACAGGCCGCTAAAGGCCGTCACAAAGGTGCACCCACCATTATCTTCCACCGTCTCCGCGAGGGCGCTGAGCTTGGCTGACGACTCGATAAAGCCAAAGTTGTCAACGAGGAACTTGACGCTTGAGCCTGCGACGGCGATGCTGCCTTCAAGGGCGTACATGGTGTTGCCCTCGCCAAAGTCAAAAGCCACCGTTGTGAGAAGTCCGTGTGTTGAGATCACGGGCTTGGAACCAACGTTGTAGAGCAGAAAGCAGCCTGTGCCATATGTGTTCTTGGCGAGACCGGGGGTGAAGCCCTTCTGTCCAACAAGAGCTGCAGACTGGTCGCCCAGACATCCAGTGATCTTGACGCCCTTGAGCGAGGTCTTAGCAAGTGTACCGTACGCCTTGCTATCAGACGACCGCACGATTCTTGGCAGCGTAATCTTCTTGTCATCGATTCTGAACCAGTCCAGAATATCCTCGTCATACTGCAAAGACTCGAGATTCATAAACATGGTTCTCGACGCATTTGACGGGTCAGAAACGTAGACATCTCGCTCCGTGGCGCCGTTGAGCTTATACGTGAGCCAAGTGTCTACCGTTCCAAAAGCAAGAACACCCCGCTCATAAGCATCTTTGACTTCGGGAATGTTTTCAAGAAGCCAGAGAAGTTTGCTGACGGAGGGATATGTGGAGAGAGGAATTCCGCATCGCGAAATCAACTCGCTCGCGCCAAGACGACGCTTCAGACGACGGACAAGATCTTTCGATCGTGTGTCTGTCCAGACGATGGCGTTGTGCAGAGCATTGCCGGTGGTCTTGTCCCAGACAACAGTAGTCTCACGCTGGTTTGTGATACCAACGGCCTTGATCTGCTCACGAGAGTGGCCTTGACCTTCAAAGGCTTCTACAGCGCCATCAATGCACTGCTCAACAGAGCTGATGAGCTCTTCAGGATCATGCTCATGCCATCTAAACCAAACGTCAAAATCATTTACGCATCATGTAGTGGACAAACTTACCCAGGATGAGGATAGTATTGCTTGAATTCAAGCTGATGAGTAGCTACGACCTCGCCACTGGTGTCAAAGATCAGGAAGCGAGAACTTGTCGTACCCTGATCAATGGCACCAATAAAGGCAGGATTCGGTTTTCCGTTGAGCATAGGCATAGTGAGGATGCAGTGAAATTGCGGGGAAAGGTGTCAGATCCGGGGAGAGCGAATGCAACAGTGACTAAGAGGCAGCAAAAAGGAAGCGACAACAGCAAAATTGATTGGGGACTGCAGGATCAAAAGCGTATCATATTGGGGTGTTTAAGTATATCCCATCTCGGGTTCATTGATGGCAACAAACACCGAGATTTCAGATGTAAAGTGCATCTCGGGGAAGCATTTCCCACCACCCTGGGATCAATCTGCGGGGTATTGAAATCCTTCACAGCATTGGCAAAATTGGCCCTTTTTCGTCTCACGCACACCCTTTGTAATAACACAGACCAACGTCACTTTCCTGATGTAGCTTGCAAGTAAGCTAAGCCTCGGCTTGGTGATACCGAAATACAGGCCCATGTCACAAGACAACCATCGGGGATCTAACAAACGACCAGGAGCCAACAACACCTACCGATGCATGTACATCTGATAGAGAGGGGTCGTCATGTTACGTTTCCCCGCAGTCTTGTTCCAGAAGCTCGACTGGGCGCATATGCTGCGGGTCTGGGATAACACACCTTGGCCATACCTTAATTCCTAGCCAAGCCAACCTCGGTCAAGCGGATGTGCAAATCCTTTTCTCTTTTCGCACGACGATCCGGGGTTTGGCTCGGACTGTGGAGTAAAATATGCAAACACAAGTCTCGAACGTGTCCCCCCCTCTCTATCTCCATCCCACCCGGCCTTCGGTGTAAGCAACCTGATCAGAGCAGATTCTTCGGTGATGATATCCACGTCTGAACGCCCGTCTCTCTTACATCTCGCTCGGTGTGTGCCGCCGAGCGGCATTTCGATGGCACTCTGCACCGCCGCCGTCCAAGCTTTCGTATCGCCCGCACCATGGTTCGATTCATCGGGTGTAGTCGCTGCGTCTCCCCGTGCTCCGTTTTCCCTCTCTTTCCTAACACAGTGGCGGATCGACATGCTTGCAAAGCCCACTCGTTGGTGATGTCTGATAACCTCGCGGGCTTCGGTATGCTCTGCATGTAGAGGGTGGTGTTTGCAAATACCGAGGCCGAGAGCAAGAAAGAGGATCCATCTCTTGGGGATGAGATGAGGGGCAAAAATATACCCAGGCTTCAGTTCCGTTTGCTGACCATAAATTGTAACGTGATCCCCAGAGATGCTTGATGACGCCAATCCTCTCAGTGTAACCTGTCTCTCTTGCATCCGCCAACCTTTCTCCTCTTTCTGTCTCAAAGATCATCTTCACAGGCTCACTCTAGGATGCCTATCCCTACCATGAACGACTCCATCTCTGAATCTTCTGTGCACAAATCTTCCATCCCCACTAAAGTCGAGATGAGCCAGAATGAAAAGTACAGCGAGGCTCCGAGTGAACCGCCCACTATTCCTCCCCCGCCTGAGCAGTATGCCTGGAGTCGAGTGAGAGAGTACTGCCAAGATGCCTTTTCAGAATTCTTTGGTACTTTCATTCTTCTTCTCTTTGGTGACGGTGTCGTTGCTCAGGTTGTCCTCAGTCGGGGAACCAAGGGTGATTACCAGAGTATCTCGTGGGGATGGGGGTAAGTCGTTATTGCCGCGGTCAATTGAGCTCATACTGACATGAATCAGCCTCGGTGTCATGCTTGGTGTATACGTTGGCGGTAAATCTGGTGGTCACTTGAACCCAGCCGTGACTCTCGCCAACTGTATATTCAGAGGTCATCCGTGGAGAAAGTTCCCTGTGTATGCCGTCGCTCAAGTGCTCGGAGCCATGTGTGCTGCTGCCGTTGTGTATGGCAACTACAAGTCTGCCTTTGATGCTTATGAAGGCGGTCCAGGAATTCGAACAGTGACTGGCGAGAATGCAACCGCTGGTGTATTCTGCACATATCCTGCTGAATTCATGACACGCACTGGCATGTTCTTCTCTGAATTCATCGCCAGCACGATTCTGCAGTTTGTCATCTTCGCTATGGCTGATAGCGCTAACATCGGTGCTGGTCCTTTGATGCCGCTTGGCTTGTTCTTCCTGATCTTTGGAATTGGTGCTTGCTTCGGTTGGGAGACTGGTTATGCCATCAACCTGGCTCGTGATTTTGGACCTCGTTTGGTTTCGTACATGATCGGATATGGAAGTGAGGTTTGGTCTGCTGGCGGGTACTACTTCTGGGTGAGTCCAATGCCAATGCTTTTCCTTTCAATATCAACTGACAGTGGAGTCCAGATCCCCATGGTGGCGCCCTTCATGGGATGTGCTTTCGGTGGCCTTCTGTATGATGTCTTTATCTATACAGGACCCAGTCCGATCAACACGCCAGGCATGGGTCTTCCACGTCTCTTGAGCCCTCGTCGCTCAACGTGGTCCAACACTTATAGTGCTTCCTCTCCCGTATAGACGCGCTCGATCCTTGAAAATCTGAGTGCTTTCGTGGTGAGGGCGAAGGGTGCGAGACCGTAGACGATGGTTGAAATTCGTGTGATGAGATGCAGAGGCACGGCCTAAACAGTGGCGCTAAAATGGCAGATTCTTCGTTCGAGAAGCGATGAGCCTAGCATACGAGAATGGCGTTCGTGTTCATCTTTTTTCTTTTTTTGCCTCGTTGGTTGTTTGCGGTGGCGGTGTTGAGTGCTCGTTGATAGCGTAGATAATAAGCTCATGCTATGACTCAGAATTCTCAAATGATCGTGATCGGTGAACGACAATGACATAATCTCAATCATATTTGTCTAAGTCTGCAAGCTGTTAGCAAAACCAATTTTCTTTGTTGTAGAAGGGGTGTCTGTGATGGATCGGTATCGCGTCAATGCCCAATATTTGAGTAAGGTACCTTGGGAAGATGGTACAAGAAGCGTAAGACCTCGAACAAAGATGGTAAAAGAATCGGATCAACTCATGAAGGCATATACAAATGAGTACTTACCTTTAGATGGACGTTTCATATCCTAACCAGAAGCCAAACTATGTGCAGCCCGCGGGCGCCGAGTTGGTTGTATCGCTGATGGTTTCAATGAGGTACTCACCAATGGTTGTCGCCGCCAACTGTCAGCCACCAACCCTAGACCTTCAGCACTCAACTTCTCGATCCAACAGCGTCGGCACAACAGTACTGTGAACCTCGTAATGGACACAAAAATGCATCGTCAATTTCTAGCACTCATAAGTACAGAAGTTGCACAAACAAACGTATGTTTGCAATAGTGCTCAAGCTGGACATGTTGTCAGTTGTATGTCTTTCAGCCCTCAAGCCATCACGACACAACATCCACCAGTCAAATCACAGCATGACTGTCTTTCGCCTTCTGATTAGTGGAACAATTTGGCGTACACAGAACAACACATACAGAGCAGACGTTCTATGCAGTTCAAGTAAATGGCATAGTTATTTCCCGCATCGTTTAGCCAGAAAACTCCTGACCTCTTGAACCTTTTGACTCTCACCCCAAAGTCTAGAACCTCGGGCTTCCCCTCCCCGACAGTGGGGGCAGCACATGTAACTCTCCGCACATCGGCACGGCTTATTATTGATCCAGCTCTCGGCTATTCCATTATCGGTCACGCTCGGGCTTTAGCTTCGGGGTATGCACACCGAGCTGCATAAGATCAGGGGTAAAATCCTCATGTCGACGTCAGCAGCTCGGTGTTTTCGCCCCGATGTGCATTAATGGGCTTGAGGCTCAGGACCTCCCGGAATTCCTCTTTGAGCCATGCGACCCAGCTCGCGACGTCTATTGCACCGATTTTGCATTCATTGCATCTCGCTTGCGGGTCGGATGCTTTGAGTAATTCGGGCATTCTTGGAATCAAGTAGAGACAGATGATGCATTGCATAGCCTAATTCTAGGTCTGAACCCCCAAACTTTTGCTTTGCTTCCCATGTGCACTCGTAAAAACTTGTTAAAACCTAAGCAATCCATGATATCAGAATCAACTTTCGCAGACCCATTTCCAACTCCGCTAATTTATGGAAACTCCCTTCTCATTCTCCACGATCATCGCGCTTCGATTTACTTCTTATAAACCCCGAAGCCTAACTCTCTTTCTTTATTCTATCTGATCTTTGTTCCCCAGACCCAAACTCTCCATCTTTTCTCCAATCTCCCTCCCCCAAGCTTTTTACACCTAAAAAAAGCTCTCCACGCAAACAGTCGCTCCCGGCGCAACAGCACCCCCAAACACATACATACACACAAAATGCAACAAAGATTACGGTCGCTCAAGCGCCCTCTGCTCCTCGCAGCAGCAGCCACAACAACAGTCACCCTCGGAGGAGCATACTACGCCTCCCGCAACAAGACTCACGTCGTTGACAAGCCCCTCGTCCCCCTCAAGCGCGATGAGAAGAACCGCATCGTCCCGCCTACATTCAGCGCCACAAAGACCCGCGCATCACAACTCGCTGAGCTGCGTCGTAGCGGCGAAGACACAGAATACGATCTCCTCATCATCGGAGGCGGCGCTACAGGAACCGGTATCGCTGTTGACGCCATCACTCGCGGCCTCAAAGTCGCTCTTGTAGAGCGCGATGACTTCTCCTCTGGCACAAGCTCAAAGAGCACAAAGCTTGTCCACGGTGGTGTGCGATATCTAGAAAAGGCTGTTTGGAACCTTGACTATGGTCAATTGCAGCTTGTCATGGAAGCTCTTCGTGAGCGCAAGACATTCCTCAACATTGCGCCTCACCTGTCAAGCTCATTGCCAATTCTACTACCCCTCCAGAAATGGTGGGAGGCGCCCTACTTCTGGGCCGGTACCAAGGCCTACGATCTCCTCGCCGGGTCGCAAGGTTTGGAGAGCTCATACTACATGAGCAAGAACAAGGCTCTCGAGGCATTCCCTCTGTTGCGACGGGAGAACATGGTTGGCGCGCTGGTGTACTACGATGGTCAGCACAATGACTCTCGAATGAACGTCGCTCTCGCTCTGACTGCTTCTCACTACGGCGCTACTGTTCTCAACCACGTTGAAGTAACTGGTCTTGAGAAGGATGCGAACGGCAAGATCATGGGCGCTCAAGTCCGCGATGTCCTCGCCTCCAAGGACGGTGATGCCGCTGGTGCTCAGCCTTTCAGGGTCCGCGCCAAGGGTGTCGTCAACGCAACCGGTCCCTTCACTGATGCCATCCACCAAATGGACGATCCTTCTCGCAAGCCCATTGTCGCTCCCGCTTCAGGTGTGCACATCATGCTCCCCAAGGAGATCTGCCCCAACGGTCTTGGTCTTCTCGACGCTGCTACCTCAGACGGTCGTGTTATCTTTGTTCTTCCCTGGCAGGGCTACACTCTCGCCGGTACCACCGACAACCCATGCGAAGTTGAGGCTGCGCCTGTTGCTCAACAGCAGGATGTTGACTTTATCCTCAAGGAAGTCAGCAAGCTTCTAACACCAGAGTCTGTTCTTTCACGCAAGGACGTCCTCGCTGCTTGGTCTGGTAAGTCGCATCATCTCAATTGACTTGATCCGAACTCTTCTAACAATTTACAGGCATCCGACCTCTCGTCAAGAACCCTAATGCTAAGAATACCGAGTCCCTCGTCCGAAGCCATCTCATCACCACCTCCCCCTCCGGTCTCCTCACCTGCGCCGGTGGCAAGTGGACCACCTACCGTGAAATGGCCGAGGACACCGTCAACGAAGCCATCAAGCTCTTCGACCTTAAGCCCCAGGCCGTGGCTCTTCCCGACATCAGCGGCGCCGGCGCTTCCGGCTTCACCACCCGCGGCGTCTGCTGCACACGCGACGTTCCTCTCATCGGCGCCCATGGATACTCCACATCTCTCGCCTCTCAATTGATGGAGGTCTACAACATTGACGCTGACATCGCTGACCATCTCGCTCACAACTACGGTGATCGGGCCTGGACTCTTCTCTCCATCTCTCCCTCCCTCAATACCCGTCTCGTCTCCTCTCTCCCCTTCATCGAGGCTGAGGTCTCTCACGGCATTCGCTCCGAAGCCGCCTGCACCATCCCCGACATCATCGCCCGCCGCACCCGTCTCTCATTCCTCGACTCCCACAAGGCTCTCGAGGCCCTTCCCCGCGTTCTCGACATCGCCTCCACAGAACTTCACTGGAGCGCTGCCCGCAAGGAGCAGGAGAAGGCTGATGCTATCAAGTTCCTCGCCTCCATGGGTCTTGAGCAGCAGACCGATGCGCCCGTGCAGGCCTCCCAGGAGGAGAAGATGCCAGTGCGCAGCATTGAGCACTCACCCCGACCTACCCGCGTTGGTGGTCTTGATGTCGACCTGAACGGTCTTGGTGGTACCGGCTCTTACAGCAAGTCGCGCGACGACTAGATGAGCATTTCATTTTTAGAGATAGCATGTAGCATATAGAGATTCCCGGCATTGGTTGTGTTATACTTATACTAAAAGCATGGCGCTTAGATGCAGGATTATTGGGCTGGGACTGGACAAGGCGTCACGGGTTTCCTTGATAACTATATTTTTTAATGAACTCCTATGATCATCTTCATCTCCCCAAGTTTAAATGCCTCTGGTGCTGTAGTCTATCCATCCACGTGCTGACCACATCTACACTCGAGTTAATTCCTCCATGTCCGGTGATCAATTGGAGATTATCCCCACAATCAAATCCTGTTTAGAAAATCCCCATCGGATCGTCGATGATTTCCTACATCTCCATAAAATGCGGCTCCAATACACCAGGACCCATCTGGAGCCCCAGACTAATTAGACATGCATCATGACCTGGAGATGAATGACGTAGCAGTTTCGTAACCATGGGTCATGCACGTAACGACCTAAATCCTACGAGTGTGACTCCGGTATCTCCAACTACATAATGTTGTCGATCCTGAAGATGACGACGCTGAAGATGGAGGAAACGAGGAAACACAGGCGAGAGTGGATTAAATGGCAGCAACAGGAAGAGGCGGTATAAGGAGCTGAAACGTCCTGACCATCTTGACCACCTGGGCCGTGCCATGCGAGACATCAATGGTGCTGTTCGGAAGCGCGCTATGAACAAGCTCGAGCGTGAGCTCCAGGGCATTTGAGACGGTGGTGTCCACTGCGCTATCTCTGTTGGTCGTCACCAGTTTGCAAAACATTCGTGATGCATGGTTTACACGCGTCTGATATATTGTTGGTATAATCTATATGGAACTGTATATCCAAGGCCTGATCATTGTTTTGTTTGTTCATCTCGACAGGTACTACTTCGTTCGCTTGTAAGCTGACTCTTGCTGCTGTTGAAAGGTTAGTCTATCGAAGGCCGCGAAATTTGTCTCGACTCACCATCGGCGGGCTCAGCCCTGATGAGTCAAGCACCAAGTAATAATGAACTTGATGTCGTGATACAGGTTGTGTTGTCAACCGTTCCAGGCTGCATCTGCGATCACGAGCCACTGGCGAGAGTTTCCCTGTCCGAGATGCTAAATGGAGGCCCAGGCCTGTTCCGAGAGTCTTGCTGTCCATTAAGGATATGCGGCTTATGCGAAAACTCATCAGGGAGTTGCTATTCGCGTTGTCGCCCTGGGACATGGCTGACGGAACCGACGCATCACCCATCCGCACGAGGCAATTGTTCTGGACTGGATTGCCCTAAAGTCACACCACGGCTAGTAGTAGCTCCCGGATTTAATGACAAGGCCAAACAAGAATGGAGCGTGTTGCTTTCTGGGTCGACGCCATGAGGGAATCTTCAAGATGGTCTCAAGCTAACCTGTCACACAGGATGCTGACGCCTGAGCTCAATCCCCCGATAATCGGGTCGTGATATCCAGGAGTACAGCGTCTTTTATCTTGGCAACAGACTCATCGCTAACTTGCCCCTCTTGAATGAAAGAAAGTTGATGATCTAATTGACTTATATCCTCGCGCAGCTCTGCCAGTTCATTGCCAACACTCTCCTCAAATTCTTGTGTATTCTTCTCGACCGTTGTCTCGAGGGCTCCGAAGCTATGGTGCATATCTTGTTGCGACTTGTCGAAGCCTTGGTATTGTTCTTGGAGCTTGGCTACGGTTTCCCGCAGTTCCTGATTCTCTTTCTCCAAGAATGCAATGCGCTTCTCGTCTGTGTCTTTCGATTGCTTGAGCATCTGGATCTCAGCCCAAATCAGAGCGATTTCTTCAGCACGTTCAGTCGCAGTATCTTGTCGTGGACGCTTTCTGTCAGGCTTGGGGTCGATCGGAGGTGGCGGCGGCGGCGGGGGCTCGGTTTCTTCATATGACGGCGGCGCAAGCGTGTCATCTACACCAAGTTGCACAATCTTTGCTCCAAGGCCGGCATACATGCTAGCCAGTTGAAAGCGGCTGCTGCAAGTTATCTTGAAAAGACCCTGGTTGACTGCATCGCTGACTGACTGGAGCTTCGGGGATGCATTGCGCGCCTCGATGTAGACGGTGAAAACAGTTGCCCGAGAAAACTCGCGAATGGCATCGAGCACAACACCTGACCGTGCTCGACCTGCTGGACGTATTGGCTCGAGAGCAGGGGTAGGGACGAGGATGTCGAGATGGCGGTTCAGCTGGAAACGAAGGCCAAGAGCTGGGGACTTGAACTCTTGCTCAACCTCGCTAGAGACGGGCGAGTTTTTAACAAGGTCAAGAGAGATGATGGAGGAAGCGCAGGCTCGAAGTGTAATATCGGATGTGCTGTCAAGGCCTTTGAGCTTGAGGGGAATGTGTATGTCGAAGAGGGAACCTTTCGAATCGAATCGAGGTGTCAGCGTAATAGAGCTGACTTTTGGATCGGGTTTGGCCAGAAGACGTGTCGTGTGATCTGACTGCCAAATGTGTTATTGGGGAATCAATCGGCCTGAGGTGACGCTGAGCCTTACCTCCTTATCAGACTGCCACTCGATGACAGCACGGGTAGTGAAATGGACGTTAAGGCATGGTGAAGTCGACATTCCTGCAACGAGTCAGTTCTACAACGTGGCATAACTTGCCTGCGTAAGCTCCGCACTGCGTCGTGCCAAAACGCGCGCGACCAGAAGAGGGTGAGCTTCGCTGCACAGGCAATCTCTGAATCTCCAGCGCGCTGCGAGACCAGAGACCCCTTCTACAGACCCCGGTTGTTCCAGCAAAGGAGGCGCGAAACGCACTCGTTTGAAGGGTACAAGTCGGAATTTTATAACGGTCTGTAGTGCGATTTACCGCCTCTTCTTGGACGCGACGAGTTGGCAGGGCGTAGTTGGAGAGAGTTGGACGATGGGAGAAGAAAACATTGCGACGCTGCTGGGTTGAACATGCGTGCGAGCGTGAATGAACAGTTGATTGTGGATGCTGTCGGTGAATGGAAATGAAGTGGGGCTGTTCGCTATGGAGAAATAGTTTGTCCGTTGAGCCGATGAACACTGTTCTTGCGACAAATGCTCCACAGTTTCACTGCTTGCTAGGTCAGTGACCCTTACTTCTAAGATTGAATGGAATGGATGGCTGTAAGTAAAAAAAAGACGCCTGTGCGTGCAAGAAGTGCCCTGAGGTGCTAATATTGGACAGAATCTCTGTCAAAAACTTCTGCGATAACTGCTCAAGCTCGAATATCCCCGTTTCTAACGCCTTCTACAATTGCCAAAGTGGAAGCGTATTTCTGAACTGCCTTTTAAGAGCTCAAATAATGGGGAAATTTTAATATAATGCATTTTCGTGACATTATATAATCTTTAACCATTGACCAACAGGACCGCTTGTAAGCAGTAAGTCTTGCTGAAGCCAGCTGCGGGAGTGGACGGGGGTTTCTTAACTTCAGCGAATGGGTGACTGCTTGGATGTTAGTTCCATCTGTGTTATTGACATTTCTTTCTAGCGTCTGAGAGACTTGTCTCTCTAGCTCGCAATGTACCAAGATAATGCCCCAAATGAACATTCATTCTGATAGCCGCATGTGACCTCTGCTTGGGTTTCGTTTATGCATCTGGGGAGTCTCCCTATGCCCAATGGAAGCTCTAATGGGGGCCCTCACCAAGGACAGAAAATCCTAAGCCTTGAAGCTTTGGCATGAAGGTCTTTGAATCGCTAAAGTTAATCTGATGCTCAAAGGAGCCTCTTTTCGTCTTGAGCGGGCATGCATAAGCCACTATCACATAAATTCCAAAGACTATTCGAACATATTCTGACCACAAACGAGACTGCCACTCCTCATTGTCACCAATATATTACCGCGGTCGCGATCGCGTCGGTCCCTATCCCGATGCCGATCTTTACGAACCTTATCTTTCCTGTCTTTGTCACTACGATCTCTGTCCTTTTCCCGACGCCGGTCGCGACGCCGGTCACGGTCGTAGTCTCCATCCCGATATCGATCTTTCCGGTCTTTGTTACTACGGTCGCGGTTGTAGTCTCTATCCAGGTGCGAGGGGCGGTGGCTGGACTTACCGGCAAGACTGACTCGAAGTTGACTTGAGATGAAGACAAAGGCGGGTTTGGAAACTCTTCTTACAGTACGGGATGGTCAGCTTCGGCGTATAGTCACATCAGCCTGTACTGATTGCTAGACCATGAACCATCAGAAAAGGCAGTTTGTAAATACCGTACAATCCTATTATTGAGGCCAAAATCTATGCACTATGCTCCCATTCCTTTCACTCTCAAAGGCTCATACAAATCTAACTCAACGCTCACGTCACAATTCGCCACAAGGTTAACCTTCTCAGATCTGCTGTTCCTTCACCCACTCCTCAAGACCCTTCTCCCCCAATATCTCTTCCATTTCCTCCCCGCCCATTGCCGCAAGACGATGAATAGTAACGAGGCCTCGACGGGCGCTTTTCTTTGCGTGTAATACGTCAAACAGCTCGCTGATCTTACTGTTCAAAGGGTCCATGTTGGCCTCAGCGATCTGGACCTTGGTCTTGAGGTCGTTCAGACGCTTTTCCTTGGTGCGCAGGGTATTCTCGGCGTCTCTCTTCTCTTTCTGTGCAGGGGTATTCTGTTTGAAGTTCTGAAATATCTCTTCTGTGAGGATTGTCGGGTTGTCGCTGCTTATACGGCGCAATTCCTCGACGACCTGGGCATCTGCTTCGCAGAGTGCTCTTGCGTGCTGGACCGCTTGTGAGGCCTCGGTGGCTTCTTTCGTGGCTTTCTTGAGAGCCTCGGCGCTGGTACGAACGGTTTCGAGATGACCTAAACGGCGTTGGGACGAGTTGTTGATATTGGCTTCGGTGCGGCTGATATTCTCTTCCAATTTGGCGATCTCGCCCTTGAGATGATCGGCATAGGCAAGTTGAGCTTCATTTAGCGACTGGTTCTGTACGGGTCAGTTAGACTAGCCAGTGCCGCTTATAATATGAACTCACAGGTGTATCGAGAAGGCGGTTTCCTCCTGCGGCATTTTGCTGTGGAATCGAGTGTTGGGATGCCCCGCCGTTACCGCTCTCAGGTGTCTAGTTCGACTCATTAGATCCTATTGCAAAGGTCATGGAGTGTCGGGTTGCTACCGTGATGAAGTCTCCCATGAGTTTAGATAGCTTCTCGGTGTTCTCAGGTGAGAAGTTGAAGAAGACCATCAGTCTTCGCTTGGCTGGAGGCTCGGTGGGCTCGAGCTCAACCTCTTCCTGGGTTTCCTCGTTTCCTCCATCTTCGTCGGCGTCACATTCAATGCCATCATCTTCAGGATCGTCAACATTGTGGAGTTGGAAATAATGACGGTCGTTGTAGTTGATTGGCCGCTTGCGAGCGGATCGAATTGCTAGCCTTGTAAGCCTAATATCATTCTTCTGGAAGCACAAACTTACGCGCGGATCTGGTAGCTGCGCGAAGAGCCCTGGCCTGCTTTCTGTTTTGAGTGACGTTCTGAGGCTCGTTCAGGATGGAACCGTCAGAATCGGAATCGGAATCAGGGTCGTGTGGTTGGGCACTAGGGACAGCGAGCTCACGCTTCTCTGCTAACCACTTGGTTGCTTTCGCGATTAGCATTCTGTTCAGCTGATACTGATACCGAGCCATCGGGTGCTCCGCAGAGTTATCATGCAAATAGTCGATAAGGTCCTCCAGCGATACACTCTCGGTCTTAGGAAGGTCGACGCTCAAGAGTCTCGTGAAGTCCGAGACTAGATTCTGACCCCATTTCCTAGGGCCGAAGTCGATGACCTGCCAAGGCCATTTCCCGATTTCCTCGTAAAAGAGGGTGAAAAGCCGATTTGTGAGCTTGGCATGCGAATTCTGAGGCGCAGGCACAGGTGGTGCTTCGAAACACATTGTGATGAGCCAACTGTGGGCGGATGGTTGTGGGGGGATTACTTATGACACGATATGCAAGAGTATTCGATGTAGGGTTGAGAACAGAAAATGGAAGGACCTAAGGTAGGACGCGTCGAGGCCGCGAGGCTGTGGAAGTGAGATGCAAGAGCAAGGGCAGCGGCAGAGGATCCTGGTAACACAAATACCTAAGGCAGCCTGGGGTTAGGACGAATAGCCTAAGGATTATATTAACTTAGTAAATTTTAGAAAAATATATCTAGGTTTTACATGAGTTTTATAGAATCTTATTAATTTTATATGAGTTTTATAAGTTTAATAAATCTCTTAAATATTTATATAAACTTATCTAATATTAGGTTCTGATAAGTTACCATCACCTCAGTGACAACTGACGGCGGCTGGACGCAGATTCCACCACAGGCAGCCTGTTGCTCTGCCCAGTTGTGCCCAGTTGTGCCACACCACCTTTTTTCCACTCACCGTAATCGTCTGGATGCATCTATTCCTCATTATTAGAAGCGTTTTCCTGTGATTTCTAGATGCTCTGGTTACTCATCTCACTGCCTTCTGTAGTGATTATGATCACTCCTCAGCCACGGGCGCAAAGAAATTCATCTCACATTATGCTGATACCCGTCTCAGGCCCATCAAAATTCCTCAATATGAAATACTGCGTAATTCGCTGAAGCCTGAGCCAGGCATGCCATCCAGGAAGATGTTGACCCGTGACCCTTCTGTTTTCCTCGATGTAACGAGTTGGCACCTGTTGTGGTTTTTTACCCTTCCTTGGTCACACCACCGAGTCTCTTGTATACTGTTACTTCAATCTTCCTCCCTAGATCTCAAGGAAACCTAATATGCGCCCTACAGGCCCTGCTCTCCAATCGCATCGATCTCAAGATGACTGGCAGGCATTTCAGGCATTAACTTAGTAGTACCACGATCGAGGCCTTGACTCTTTTAACCTATCGGCTCATCTTCAGCTCTAGCTCAAAGACTTACAAGAGAAGGGAGAAACATCTAAAGGCCAGCATTCTCGCACAGCTAGTATGGGCATCTTGGAGCATTATCGGACAACAGGGCACAAGCTAAATTAGACAAACCTTTGGTTGAGATTTAAAAATCTCAAAATACCTGCAATATCTAAATGGCTTATTTCATTTTACAATTACCTTCATGACCTGCTACTTCTTGGTGGTTCAACATTCGCCACGTGACGAGAACATCGCGATCACCTTGTTCTGTAAGTCATTTATCTACAGTCGTAGTGCTGCAGGATGATAGGTCCCTCAACAGCGCCGGCTAAGAAGTAATAGAATTCTGAAATTAGGATATAAAGTAAATATTGTACTAAAAAATCCAAGCTTTACCCCAGGAGCGATGGGTATCTCAAAACGCCCCATCACCTTCACTCCAGCTCCTCTTCTCAACTTCAGTCTCCTTTGCGTAACCTCCAAATGGACGGAAAACTTCAGCCAAGGCCCTAGCCCATCGTCCATCCCATCTGAATCCCTCAAACTGGGCCTTTGTACAGTCCCAATACTCTGGATAAAACCCACTGTTTTCCCAGTCAACGATCCCCGAGACCGCCCAACCCGTTGTCCCATCTAATCTTGTTACTTTGTCCACGAGAATGTTTCGCAGATTCAAGTCCGCATGAGTGAATACAACCTGATGGCCTCTCCGGGCGGGATCATCTGGATGGCGAAGACTTTGACTGAAAGAAGCTTCGTCTTCGAAGGGGCCAATAGGGTTGCCATCCCGAATTCTTGGGTCGCTACATGCTTGACCCAGAGTATTACATATGTGGTTCTTGGGACCGACCGGGGGGATTGCTCGGATTTGAGAAATGAAGCTTTGCATTTGGTCGACGAACTCGTGGCAGTCTCGATCAGAAAGCATGTCCATTGCTCTAGAGAGTGGTTCGCCGGGGAGACCTGTCGTCAAGAGATACGTGTTTCGTGAGTCTGCTACCAGATCTAGCACACGAGGGACTGGCACAGAAGTGTACTTGTAAACAAGATCGAGCGCATTGGATTCATTGAAAGCCCCTTCGTTAGTGGCCTTCAAGTAAAGACCGAAAGGTAGACGGCCAACTGCCAAGGAACTGATACTTCCGTAAAGATGGTGTCCGATATTCCGCAATATTTTGTACGCTGATAGTCGAATGATATGGGGGGTGACAAGCCAAGCTCGCCAGAAGATTGTGCGGAACATCTGGAATACAGCTGATACCAAACCCGGTCTGGATGCTGAAGGTTGTGTCCCCGCCTGAGCTATCACTGTTTCGTTGTCCGCGATTTGCTTCCTGACCTCTAACCACCGCATGCTTGAGGCCAAGCGGGCCTGGGTCCCGATGAAACGCGCGTCTACCTTGCGTATTCCCGACCGTGAGTAGTCTCCGAGAAGAGGATATTGGCCGTCGACGTCGATCATTGGTTCTACGGTTCCAATCGAACACCAACCAATCCTGTACTGAGATGAGTTAGCATAATTCCAAGAGGATCAGGCGGCCATCACTTACTTCAATCATTGATGGGTGTAGCCGATGCAGCTTTACTAGTCCATTCCTGTAAGCCTCGGCAGCTGATCTTCGAACAAGCCAGTGGCCGTCGATGGGATCTACCCGCTTCAATCGTTCTGCATAAGCTAATCACCAATCGAGATAAGGGGGACTGAAGAAGGCTCGAAGCATTTCATGGACTCTCGGCTAGTCGTCGTGTCAGTCGTGGCTGAGCTCGGTGGGAAGATAATCTCGTTACCTCGGCTTCAAGCCAGCGGGATGGCGCAAGAACAACGGGCATCACTACCAGGGGGTCACCAAAACTTGCTGGCTTACCCGTGATGCAGCATCGGTTTCCATCTCTTTTGAAGATTTGAGCTTGGGCCCTGCTGTCCGGGGCAGGTGGTGTAGTTCCGTACTTTGTGACTAAAATTGGTTAGAGCCAGAGTGTTACATTGTTGATCAAGCAAACTTACTTGATTCCACGATAAACGTCCAATCTGAAATAAGTGCATGAAGATCAGCCTTGCGCTGTTGGCCTGGACGACAGTGATTGAGGACATGAGTCGCAGCGATAGCAGGGTTCAGCGCATTTGCGATGAAGGAACTGAGTAATTTTCCCAGAGGATGTGGCAAGTCTTCGTTCTCAATGACAGAGAAAGCCTCCTGGCATTTTGGATTGGCGGTGGAATTCATGACGAATGGAGGGCTGCTCGACGAGATGCTGTTGGTGGATGCGGGGGTCATTCTTATTAGCAGCACATGTTAGCTGCTCGTAAGAAAGTCGTGGTCTGAGACTGGGAGCTTGTAATCACCGCGTAGAACATAGATGATTGCTGTAGAGCGGAATAATAATTAGTGAATGGGTAAATGACGATTGCGCAAGGTCAGGTAGGAGTTTGGTAATTGTTGGTTTGTCTTGAGATGAGAGATGGACCGATGCCTAACGAGATCACGTGCCACTCAACGATTGTCTTCAACCAACAAACAATTTGCACATTTCAAACACATTGCAATACTTCTATTCAACCTGCTTCCACATCTTCTCCAAAACACCAACCCTCGCCACAGCCGCCGGACCCGTCGCAGCAGCCCCGACCTGCTGCATCGAATGATCCGCCATCGCCGCCTGCAACAGCTGCTCATTCTGATATCCATGCCCAACCGTCGAGTTTCCCACCGTATGATCATAATAAAAGTTTGTTGCGTTCAGATTTCCTGCTGCGCTAAACGTCACAGCTGCGAGGCCAAGTGTTTGAGCCTGACTAAGAGCGTGTTTGGCAGCTGCTAGCATCCTATTCATTTCGGGGACTGTCCGGAGATACACTTCGCGGCGTTGACGGGCGAACGATAGGAAGGATGCTAGGTCCTGGGTTTTGCAGGCATTCTTGTAGAGCTGTCGCATACGAGGGGAGTAGAGGTCACAGAGTCGGGACTCAGCGACTTGGTTTCCCTTCATGGTGAAGTGTTTTTCCAGCTTCGTACCCTTCGCCACGACGACGTAACATTCTTGACAGATATGGGCATTATCCCATCCCCACCATCGACGATTCTTAGCCAATTCGAGATCGATTTTGGGACACGCTGGTGCGGTACTGAGGTTCACTGCCAATTCGCTAAGCGGTCGCCAATCATTGATGTAAGCTGCCTCGGCGAACTTCTGCAAGAAGAGCACTCCACGGGGAAAACCGGGCAGGTTGAATGAGCAGAGGCGCGCCTCAGATGGTCCAACAGAATTCTTTATTTTGAAGAAGTGAGTCATGTTCATGGAAGCTACAGTGCCCGCCATACACGTCGCGCAAACATCGAATTCCGGAGGATCACTCGGAAGCGTATACCAGCGTATTCCCCTTGCGCCCTGAGGATTACAAGGCGGGTGTTGTGAGAGGCTTTGCAGAGTGCTCCAGAATCTGGGGTAGTTGCCCTTATCAACCACCCGAATGATTGGAATGAGCATGTTGGCCTGTCCCATGTCACACGATGCCTCCTGTGAAGGCCCAAGACGAGCTGTGCGGAAAGACTGACTTTCGGTAGACTCGTGGAAATAATCCCAATAGCAGGCTTCGCAGACCGAGAAGTTCGATGGGCCGCGTGAAGACATAAACCAAGTCCTCTCTGGACCTGCAACAGGTTGTGCTTTGGGACACGGCGGAAGCTGCAGTCTTTTGTAGAACCCCGTGGTGAAAGCTGTCCAGTTGTTGTTGGGTGAATAGAGCTTGAGCATACGGCGGATGTACCAAAGACTATGATCACAACTTGCCGCACCCTGAGGCTTATGCGTACTGAATCTGTTGCCGAATGAGGTATGTCTGAAATAATCTTCATAGCAAGGCTTGCAAATCGCCATCTCCGGTCGATCGGGTGGATAGTACCACTCTTGCCCCTCGACTGACTTATCCTCTGGACAACTACCCAGCGCAGGTCTCATGGCCATGAAGCTCATCATGTTATCGAGGCTCATTGATGAGAGAGCAGTTGGCCAAAGATAGTCTTTGACGCGGGGCGTTCCGAATAGACATTGCCGTTCTAATCTGTCATCGTACCATACAGTTGTGAACGTGTCTCGAAACGGTGAGTTGAGAATTCGATCTGCGTAGCAACGACTGCAGATGACAAAGTCTGGGTAGGAACTGTGGATGAACCAGTAGGTTGGTAGTGTGAATGGAATGTCGATACATTCAGTTACCGGCTGGATTCCCAGTGGCATCGCGGTGTTGGGACCTCTGTTGGAGACAGCCTGGTTGGGTGAAGATTCAACATTTCGAGGCGCAGGAGCACTTTCGCTCGCTGAAAGCTCTCTAGGAGGTTGTTGAGCTTGATAAGGGTATTGTTGCTGATGATACTGTTGCTGCGGAGGCGAGGCTACAGGTGAACCCTGGAGTTCCGCTTGGGGTTGCACTGGCGGAGGAGGGTAATTCTGATAGTACTGCTGCTGCGGCTGTTGGTATTGCACCGGATATCCGGGAGCGTTGGGATATCGCTGAGTCTGTTGACCCTGTTGCGGCTGTGGGTACCCAGCAGACTGTTGTTGCTGCTGCTGCAAATCCCTCCCAGCTTGCCTCACTGCTTTCTCCGCGTCGGACAGAAATTTAGTTAGTCTACCCATTTATTCACACAGATTCCAGCAATATTAGATGAGAAAATCCCACAGTGAGTCAAATATCTCAGCTGAGCACTTATACTTGGACCATGCTGCCCCACTGATGTCGTTCCGTGCCGACATTGCCGGCCAGTATGCCTCGTTTTCCCAGTTAGGCTGAACTAACTCAATTGGATTGACAGCTAGGAGAGATTGAAGCTCATTGGACTCGGAGCAATTACAAACCCGGTATGGGACATGCTGACTTCGTTTGTGTTACGCCCTGCTGCTGCGTGATTTATCCCTGCTGAAGTTGACATGACTCGCCGATGGAGCAGAATCAGACTCCTCGGCTGTCTTCGCGATCATCAAATTAAGCTTTAATTGACAGTAGTCTAGCGTTACAGTATGTATATGTTCTAGTACTTGCGTTCCTTTTTCGTTTTCGTCATTGGGTCGCATTCCTTCAGACATAGACATTGAGTTAATCCCATTGACAGCCATGCCAAATAAGCTGCCAAAAACGCCAACAGTAGACCGATATGTATAACACTCCGAACTACAACACCACGCTTTGAACCCTGCTCAGACTGGCATCTGGTAAGCCTAATCACTTAGAAGACGCCTGGGATGAAGCGCGCGGTAACCCGACTCCATGCAACCCATTTCTCTCCAAATGTCTCCTTCAACATCTTTTCCTCATCCTTCACCCTCATCATGAGCCTTCGCAAAATTCCAAACACGAGAACCAAACAAAAGATCAGGCCCCAGCCGCTGACTGTCGATCGGAGGCCATGAGGAATCCAGCAACCAAATGCGCCGTCCCACCGCAAGAACAGGGCGAGGTTGACGACCAAGACCACAATTTGTCCCGTATAGCCAGGATGTTGAATGTACCGATAAATACCATTCGTCATCAAAGTATCAGGTGGTCCAAGTTGAAAAGTAAAGTTCTTTCCAAGTTGAGCAAAGGCCGTGAGTCGAAGTGGTCCGCCGAGGAGAATTATCATCGAGAGACAAGCCAGTGTGTATGAATTCCAGCTGAACAGCTCCGAGTTCAAGTTCTCAGGATGAGGACATACGAGGCTAGAATCACCGTAGCCCATGGAAATGAGGGCGTGGAAAACACCAACGCTGACAGCAAGAATTCTCCGAATTCGTGCTGCTGTTGGGCTGGCGTAGGTTCCGAGACTGTCTTGCTTCCAGCCGTCGCGTGGAACCTCGTTGGGAGGCTTGAAACATGACATGGTGATGAGGCTGGACAGTAGAACTGCCCCTGCGAAAGAGGTTTCGCGGAATGTTGCCATCGTTTGATGATTGCTGAAACTTAGATTTAGTTGAAATTTTATGAGATTACTGGCTTGACATCGCCGGGGGTTGTTGATTGCCGCTGTCTTTTTAAATGGTCTCAGCATCGGCGGTCGGCGGTTATAGCCCCCGACATTGGACCAAAGCACGGTGTATGACGCATTACCCTGCCGCCCGATATTTCTTGATACCTTCTCGTTTCCATTATAGCCATCGGCAAACTTGCTTCCGATTGACCGTTTTAAAAGTCGTATGACTATTCTACTAATACGATTAATAATCCCGACAACCAACACAACCATTCAGCTTCGGAGTTTTACATAATGCTGACCTCGAAACCGATGGCTAGACGCTTGAATTGCCAGAGAATAAAAGGAATATTAGTTGTGTCTTTACGTTTCCAAAAGATTCTCTGCACAGATTTGTATGGGTTGGGGAATTACTCGCTATGCTGGCGCCTGACTGCATTGGAAGACGGAGATTTAACACAGCTTCGACGTACCTCAACTTCCATGGTCAATGTATTTACACGTTAAGAGCCTCGGGAAAGGCGTCCGAGAACGAACCGACTGTAGCTTGAGGTGAAGCGTTGTGCTATAGCGCATTGGGTCCTCATCTGCCAACCCTCACAATGACCAATGTAGAGGTGGTTCATATCTCTTCATTCCTTCAAGCTGATACCGGTAAAACAATACTAATGGCCAAAAATGTGAAATGAAGTTATTGACCTACAGTCTAGTAGCTTGCTAGGTAGCCAACTTACTAGCGATAGCACCAGAGGCTCTAAACTAGCCGGATACCTCAGGCATCTTACCCCACTCTGACCTACTCCCTGTCGCGATAACGGCCATTCAGTATCTCTGGCATTTGAATCAACTGCGAAGTCGCACCTGAGAATGTAGTGATTGGATCCTGCATGGTTTGCTGCTACTCAGAATGAACTCTCCATATCGACCAACTTACACTAAATCTCGCCATGGCTGTTCAAGATGTAAAGAGAAGAGAGTCTGTAGAGCTCACTGAAGATCCTGTTGACAACGCTGACCTTTCTGTCAGGTGAAATGCGATCAAAGAAGGCCGGGATGCAAACGATGTGAGGATTCAGGCTCCTCATGCCCTGGCTACGCCTTCAATTTGCGATGGTCTGCTAAGAACCAACTTCAACAGAAGTCTGTCAGCTCTGGCCAAAAGCCTCGAACGAGAAGAAACAATCAGTCATGCTCAAGTTCAGCTAGTCATATGAACGAGGGAGAAACCATTGACATCACGACGTCAACATTGGATCCCTTGCTATTATTCCCTCATTTTGGAGATACCAACCCAATGCCATTCCCAGCACTGAATGCCTCTGACATCCTCGGCTTAGGGGACGATCCTTCAGTTTCACAATGGCCTTTTCCAAATTTGGACCCTTCGGAGACCATCACCATACCAGACGATGCGGCCTTTACAGATGGTTCACCGAGTTTGGATAAGACTGGACAGTGGAAAGATCAGGGAACGGAGACGGATCATTCCATCGATATGAGCTGGCTGCCCGATGAAGGCCAACGACCTCACACTGATCTAAATACGATACCTCTACTTACAGAGTCTTACAACACCGAAGCTCATGATCACCACTCGTCTCTAACAATACCGCAACAACTGAGTAACCTTCCAACAGCTCTTTCTGACTTCTTTATACGAGAAGTCATACCACTTTATTGCGCATGGGATAGTCAATCGAACCTGATGCGTGTAGTAGCAGAAAACTCATGGCAATCGTCAAAGGTCCTATATCACACGATGCAAAGCATGTCAGCCGCTTGTCTAACAAGTGTATTTCCTGAACTATCCACCACTGCAATTCAAGAGCGCCTGATAGCACTTCAATGCTTAGATGAGGAGGACCCAAATACTGCAGAGTATGTTGAGGCAAGACTACTGGCAACGGTTCTCCTCTGCCACACAGCAAGCTGGCATGATCCTGGAAATTTGGCCAAAGAGAGATATCATTTGACTCAAAGACGAGTGCTGGAGTGGAGCTCGACTTCTGGGGCACAGTCTAAGCCCATGGTCAAATTCTTCCAGACTGCGGTCGATTACTGGGGAATGCTGCTATCATTCTTTACAGATGTGTCAGGCAACCCTGATTCTGATACTCTGATCGGGCCCTCGGAGCCAAGCAACCAATCTGTGCTGCACCCGTTTGTCGGAATGGCGGGAGAGACAGTCAAAACCCTAACTGACGTCGGGAATCTCGTCTCCCAATACCGTTCTCGAGCCTCATCTATCAGATTCATCACAGAAGACGACATGAACTTCTTCAAGAGCAAAATACGAGAAGCCCGATGCCTAGAGAAACGGCTACTTGCATACACACCTGCCGACACATCTAAGATACCGGATACAGGGGACCCCAGAACAACGCTGGCTCACCTGGCCAAGATCGACGAAGCATACCGATGTGTTGGTCTACTCCAAATCTACCGCGTATTCTCTGACCTTCTCGCTGAGCGATACAACCCCTGGGATGCAAATCACATCTATTCAGCCAGGCCGCCGTCCAAGGTCCCAAGCAAAGCTGAGAAGGACTACTGGTTGACGAGTCTAGCGCTGTACACCCTTGAGCTTCTCCGAGATATACCATTTGAATCGAGAAGCCGGTGCATCCAGCCACTGATTCTCGTTGCTATCTCGAGCGAACTTCGTCGCATGCCACAGGATGTCACATCGCTAGGCGCAGCGGATGAAGAGTCACGGTACATGGGACAGAGCATTATTGAACTTGCCCAAGCGCGGAACTTTGTGAAGAGTCGGTTGTCAGCATATGCTGATGTCTTGCCTTTGAGAAAGGTGAGCAACATACTCGAGCTGGTGACGAGTATTTGGAGTGCTCTGGACGAAGGGGAGGCTGATGTTTACTGGTTGGATATTTGCACTCGGAAGCAGCTCAACACACTCATTGGGTAGATGCTTAGAATTCATCATGATCATGTATGCGAATGTATATAATATTCTGTTTGCTACCAATCGCCAGTCTTTGCTATCGACACCCACTTGGCTACAGACTTCTCCACCGTGATATCTCGCTCGAGTCTCTGCTCTGTAAGAAGAAACGCTTTGGGTAGCCATTCGGGAACCCCCTTGCCAGAAATCATATTGGCAACTGCTTCACCAGTCATCCAAGCCTTGTCCATCCCGTACCCACTGTATCCCCCAGCAATCCATTCGCCATCGCCATCTCTCCCAGAGACACTCTTCGGAAGCCTGCCTACCAATGGAAGTCCATCTGATGTATGCCCCTGCAGTCCAGTCCAGACTCCTTTCAACTCCGGTCGCTCATCTTCCGGCCATCCCTCGACAAAGTACTTAGGCAAGAACTTCAGCAGAGCCTCGACCGAGTAACCCGGCACAGCAGTGTCATCAGACGTAAGGACATCAAAGACATTGGAGTAGTCAGTGCCAACCCATACATCTCCAGTGGTGGCGTGCTGTTGGAGATAGTACAAGCCTCCATCGAACCTTTCTGACACTGGATCAAGAGTGGACTTGGTTAGATAGCTCCATGATCGACTGTTGCCCGCGTTTTCTAGATAAGGGCCAGCCTTTTGTACAGACATGGTCCCTCTATATGGATAAAGTCTGCCTATCAAGGGACGCAACAAGTGGGCAGCGTTCGCGTTGGTACAGTGAATCACCTGCTTGGCTCGAATAGCACCCCGTGAAGTCTCAATGATGTATGGGTAATCAGGCATAGAAGAACCATCAGTCGTCATGCCAGGCGTGTATTTTATCGCTGTTGCAGGGGTATTTGTCTCGATCGAAAGGCGATCGTGGTATTGGACGAGAAGACGTTCGAAGATTCCAGTTATGAGGCGGTATGGCCAGACGGCACCGGCAGGATGGTCGATGACGCCATGGCCACTCTTGATGTTAAACTCCTTAATAAGAAAGGGTCAGTACTCGCAATAGTGCGCAGAGAGGACTCTTCCAAGTCAAAGAGGCATACCTTTGCTAGGTCGTCTTGCTTGGTAACACGATGGATAGTTTGATGACTGGGAATTGCCTCCCGAAAGGACTTCAGAGACTCTTTCGAAGCCATCCAAGTCTCCTCATCCCCAGCAACCATGACTTTATGTACATGTCGAATCTCACTGGACTCCCGGAGCTCTGGGTCCAGTTCGTCGAGCATACCCATGATCCGCTCAATGTTCATGAAGCTAAAGCGACACATTTCCTTGGCCGTCTCTTCACCATGCCTCTTGCACATAGTATTGTAGAGATGTCCTACTGGAGAGACAAGCTGGCCCCCATTACGGCCTGTTGCGCCGCTGGTAAGAGTACGCGCCTCGAGTACGACAATGCGACTTGTAGAGTCCAGACGTTCATCTTCGAGGAGGGCTTTGGTAACGCTGCATCCAGTTATCCCAGAGCCAATGACAACAATATCAGCGCATTGTGGAAGGGTCGGAGACTGAATACTTGATACAGTAGGATGGGCAGGTTCTTGCCAGAGCGAGATAGAAGGGTTTGGTCTCGGCAATAATGGGTCCGACAGCAGCGCAGCGCGAAGCTTTCTCATGAACTCTTCAGGTAAACCATAATTTGAGTCTGGATGCTGCAACGATCGGGCAATAGCTAGAAGCCGATCTGTGGCTTTGCGTGAATCATCCATTGTTGATAGGGTTTGGTCGACAGTTGGTAGTGATGGCCGAGATAGCAGTAACTAAGTGCTTTTCTCACTGATATACTTGGGCTATCAACCCATGCCGCCGTAGATCGGATAGATTAGCAAGCCTCTGGCGTCTAGCCAGTCTGCTTCGGGCAAGCATCCCATATCACTGCGTGGCTTGGGTTATCATCTGATTCCCTTGAGCACAGTTTACAGTTTCAATCGTCTTGCCGTTTGGAGCATGACCTTGAATCAGAAATGTTTCCGTTATAGGGAAATGATGTTCAGTTTGACTGAGCAAGACACTAATCCGTATTTGGTTCAGTTGAACGGCGAGATCTGATTGCTCAATTGAGCGTTCTCCTCGAGTTAGTGTCGTGAATTGCCAATCAGGGTTCGTCAGTGGAGCCAGCCAAGTGCCGTTGGACTAACTGAATAGCGTAACATTTCTATCAGCGACACCAACGATGGATTATCAGTGTCGAGTGACATTATCGGCGAACTAGCAGTACAACCGAGTCAGCGTTATCAAGCCAAGACATGAGGTTTCCATATTCGCTTTAGCTGTTTCCAGATGCCAGGTTCCAGATTCTGGGGCCCCAGGATCTATTATCAGTGGACCTGATAGTACTGATAATGGCTGTTCACTGTATTATTGCCTTTCATAGCAGCTTGGGTCGAGACCTCTCCTCTATAAGATCATCAAACCCCACAATGGACTGACAGCCATCCCATCTCGAACGTTCCAGCTTTGTCCACTGTTCATGACCTCTCAGCTCATACTTCTTCCTCCATTGTATCAAGCTTGATACCATGACTGCCTCGCTTGAGAAAGCAGATGGTGACGAGAACATCTCGACCATTGTCGCTGATCATGCCGTCGTCACTATGCAACAGACCCGTAGAGGTCTGTCACCTCGCCATGTTCAGCTCATGACCATTGCCGGCGGCATTGGTGTCGGTCTTTTCGTCGGCGTCGGTGGTGTCTTGTCCCAAGCTGGTCCATTGCCTCTTATCATCGGATACCTAATCTACGGTCTCGGCTTCATTTGGCCTACTATGCTGAACGTTGCCGAGATGGTAGCATGGCTTCCAATCCGTGGTTCAATCTACGAATTAGCCTCTCGATTTGTCGATCCAGCTCTCGGATTTGCAATGGGATGGACATACTTCTATGCGGGAGCCATGTTGGTCTGTACTGAGTGTTCTGCCGTCGCAACTGTTATGCAGTACTGGAATACCGACATCAACCCCGCTGTCTGGATTGCTATAGCGTTATCTGTATGTTACTTCATGAATATGGTTGCTGTCAGGTAAGTCCCCTTTGGATCGAGAAAACAATACAAGGTCTAATAGTTTATGCGTAGATGGTATGGCGAGGCCGAGTTTGTCATGGGCTCCACCAAGATCCTCTTGATTCTCGGTCTTATCATGGCGACCTTTGTCACCATGGTTGGCGGGAACCCTCACCACGACGCCTACGGCTTCCGAAACTGGAAGAATGGAGATATGGCCCATGAATACTACGTTGAAGGAGCCACCGGCATCTTTCTCAGTATCTGCATCTGTGTGCGATATGCCGTCTTCACGATCGGAGGCCCAGATATCATTTCCCTGTCTGCTGGCGAGATCCGCAACCCACGAAAGACGATTCCCAAGGTTGCTAAGTTGATCGTTGGTCGCGTTCTGTTCTTTTACGTTGTCGGAATCCTTGCTGTCGGTATCATCTGCAACTCGCGTGACCCTCGACTTCTGGGAGCGATCGAGAATGGCGAAGCTGGCGCAGCAGCATCTCCCTGGGTATTGGGTCTCCTCCGTCTCGACATCAGAGGGTTTCTTCCTGGACTTATCAACTTCCTCATCTTGATGTCTGGTTGGTCCTGCGGAAACGCGTATTTATACTCGGCCAGCCGAACTTTATACTCGCTAGCTCAAGACGGACAAGCACCCAAGATCTTCTTGAGATGCACCAAGTCCGGTGTGCCGTGGGTATGCGTTACAGCAGTGACTGCCATATCTCTTCTTTCATTCTTGGTAGCCTCCAACAGCGCGAGCGAGGTCTTCTCCTGGTTCTTGGACCTCACCACTGTTGCACTGGTTGTCAACTTCACAGCTATGACGTGGGTGTTCATCGGTTGGCGTCGAGCCCTCAAAGCTCAAGGCATTACTCGCCAAGGCGAGAACAACTTCAAGAAGTCACTCTTAAGTGGAACTCGGATAAGCAACCTGCTCCCGGAATCGTGTTCCCTTTCACCGCCCCTTGTGCGTCTTGGACGCCGTACCTTTGTCTTTTTATTGGAGGCTTAACGTCCATCTTTATCGGGTTCGACATCTTCCAGCCATGGTCACTGAAGGGCTTCATTACAAGTTACTTTGGTCTTGCTTGGTTCTTCTTTATGTTTATCTTCTGGAAGATCTTCAAGCGAACCAAGTTTGTGACTCCTGCCACTGTCGATATCTTTGCCGATGGCAAGAAGCAGGCGGTGGATGAGGAATGTCGCTTTTGGGAGGAGGGATTTGGTGATGAAGCTGAGAGGGATGCGTTGGCCAAGAAACATGTTGTTATAAGAACTTGGGCTCGGTTCTGGGGTGGCTAATGGTCTTGCTGTACGGGATCACAGGTAACTCAGCAGATGCAGAACTTGACCGCTTTTCATTGCTATGAAGTGCTTGGTTATAATGATGAGCTTTCCACCCAATATTCCTTAGGACAGACCAGTGTTATGGCTCATTATAGTCATAATACAATTCCATGGAATTATTTAGCTTCGAAAACTACGTTCTCTGACCAGAACTTATGCCTAATTGAGAGAAGTGGTGATTCTGATTTCTACTATCAAGATTTGAAGAGATTACTCCTGGAGTGGCCAGTCACCCAAGATAACAGAATATGCTCACGGGAAAATTGGCTGCATTCTATAAATTTACCTTGATAAATCGATCGTTTGATAAAGCATATAATCTACACGCGAAGCCAAGAGATTGAGGATTTCCTGTTTACCGAAGCCTCCATGATGGCCTTGGTCAATACCCTGAGACGTTGATAGAGTTCAAACAAACTAAAGTTTACAACGAGGACTGTGGCTGAGAGCGTTGTGCGTTGGGACTGAAGCCTCTTTTGACCTCTCAACGTTATCACAGAGAGCTTATATCCCCACACAGAAATTTATTGATCTATAAGATGTTTCCAACATTCACGTGAACTGACCGCCTGCTCGTGTATGCACGAATTCCCTCCTCTCCCAACTCACGACCGATACCAGACTGCTTGACACCTCCAAATGGTATACGGAAGTCCGAGTCATTGCTACTGTTAATCCACACCACTGCAAATGTCAGTAATTCACTCTAAACTGAACGGGGGTGTGACTTACTCCCTGCCTCGATCTTATTCGCGATAAGATGTGCTCGAGTGATGTCTTGCGTGAAGATGGCCGCACCAAGGCCATAAATCGTATCGTTAGCCCGGCTCACTGCCTCATCTTCCGTTTTGAACGCGCTTATGATGGCAACCGGTCCAAAGATCTCCTCACGGTATATCTTCATATCATCCGAAGCATCTGTGAAAATGGTGGGCTCAATGTAGAAGCCCTTACCATCGACTGCGGTTGCCTGGCCCCCAAGAGCAACAGTAGCCCCTTCGGCTTTACCGCTCTCGATGAAGGATAGCACTCTCTCATATTGTGCCTTTGAGACCTGCGGCCCTTGAAATGTATCGCTTTCATAGGGATTGCCGATCTTGCAAGTCTTGACTCTCTCCTTGAACAGTTCGATGAACTTGGCGTACACCCTTTCGTGTACCAAGATGCGACTTGTTGCAGTACAGATCTGGCCTTGGTTGGCCATGATACCGTAGTGGCTCCATTTAACAGCTTGGTCCAAATTTGCATCCTCGAAAACGAGCAACGGGGACTTGCCTCCAGACTCAATAGTAATCTCTTTCAGATTGCTCGCTGCAAGCCTTGCTACCTCACGTCCAGTTGCGGTGGATCCAGTGAAGGCAATCTTATCAACATCCATATGAGCTGCTAAGGCTGCACCAGCCTTCTTTCCAAACCCGTTGACGATGTTGATCACGCCCGGTGGGAATCCTGCTTTCTTGACGATATCTGCAAAGAACAGGATAGACAGAGGTGTCTGCTCAGCTGGCTTGAGTACCACACAGTTGCCGGCGGCGAGGGCTGGGGCAATTTTCCAGCCAGCCATTCCTAAGGGGTAATTCCAAGGAATGATCTGGCCGCAAACACCAATCGGACGAACAGTGGTATAAGCAAACTTCTTCTCCGTTGTACTTATTACTGAGATCGTTAGTCAAATACTCCCAAGATCTACTAAGTCTAGCTTTCAGACTTACCTTGCCCATACTGCTTGTCTGCAAATCCAGCGTAATACCGAAGCACGCCTGTCAGCTCACCAACGTCTCCTTGGGCAGACGAAAACCTCTTGCCGTTATTCCAGGTATCAATAGTGGCGAGTTCATTTGTGGCAGCATCAACAAGGTCAGCGAGCTTGCGCATCATTTCGCCTCTCTCGGTTCCAGACAGATGCGACCAAGGGCCTTTAAGCGCTGCCCGAGCAGCTTTGACAGCATCGTTAATGTCTTCCTCGCCGCCAGCGTGGACTTTGACAATCTCATTTTCGTCACTGGAGTCTATCAGTGAACTGACTTCTGCCACTGCCCAACAACAAAACTTACATTGGACTCACAACAGATATGAATTCCTCTGCCTTTGATCGGCGCCATTCATTGTTGATGAAGAGGCCCAAAGGTTGGTTGTGAGTGACTCCATTGGGAGCGGTTAGTTGCTGATAAAGCTCGCTACTCATGATGTTTTTGGTCTTGGAGATCCGATTGCAGGATTATCGATAGTATCAGTTAGTGAGATTATATCACGATGTGCTCTGGTCTCTGAGTGCTTCCGCACACTCCAGCTCCACGCTCTCAACATATTGCTTTCCAGATCAGGCAAGTTTCTCGCAGTGGCCATGTATGTTTGCGCTAGTATCAAACAGGCAACTTTGAGACAGCTGCCAGAAGTAGTAAAGATCGAGGCTTGGGGTGCGATAAGCGTTGACCCGCCCTTATCAGTCCCATGATAACGGCGATGCAGGGTTGCATCAGACACTCGGAGTCTTGTCCGATCGTCGTATACAAACTATGCTAATAGTGGCCGTACAGAAACCACGATTGCTGTGTTATCTTGCATTGCCTTGGCTTTCTTTTCATATCTCGACCGCTGTTATCTCTTTGGCATAATGTGCTCGGCTTCTTTGCCCCCGCCCGAAGGGATGTCTTCTTTTTGGAGGACAGAACCAGGCAATCTCGATAATTATCGGTCAACTGCGGAGCTCCCAACATGTGTAGACATTGCCATCCTTGGAGCCGGATACTCTGCAGCAGCAATTCTCACACATATCCTGGCAACAACTTCACCTGAGAACAGACCCTCAATTCTTGTTCTCGAAGCCCGGCAGCTGTGTTCGGGTGCGACTGGACGAAATGGTGAGCCGAGAAGCCCATGAGACTCTTCTGCCAGCACTGACATTTGAAGGTGGTCACCTCAAGCCAGACTCATATAACGCGATTTCTGGGTACGCATCTGAGTATGGGATAGAAGCCGCGGCAGAAGTTGCGTCGTTCGAAGCCGCAAATGTTAAAGCTGTTACTGATTATATCCAACAAAACAAAGTTGATTGCGACTTTGTGCTTACGAGGGCGGTTGATGTACAACTTTCCACTGGCCATCAGCGTCGCATCAAGGAAGGTTACGACAGGCTTATTGCTGCTGGACTTGAACCGACCAAGAATACGTTCAGCGTTGAGGGGAAGGATGCCGAAATGGTAGGTGTTTTGTATCTCTTTTTTTTTTTCAATGCTAACATCATGGCTTAAGATGTCTGGTGTTAAGGGCGCAAAGGGGTGCTTTACCTACACAGCAGGTCATCTCTGGCCGTACAGACTCATTCATCATATGTTTTTAGAAGCAATCAGTCAAGGAGTTAATTTGCAGACTAATACGCCAGTCACTTCTGTCTCTGAGACTCAGGATACTACAGGTCAATGGACGTTGCGTACCAGCAGGGGCGAAGTCAGAGCGCGAAAGATCGTATTCGCAACAAATGCCTACACAGGTTCTCTGCTTCCCGAATACAAAAGCAAAATCATTCCATATCGCGCTGTATGCAGTCGGATCAAGACCCCAGGCCCACATCCTCTGCTCAATAATACCTACGCTCTTCGATTCTCAGACTGGAACTTTGACTATTTAATCCCTCGGCTAGATGGAAGCATAATAGTCGGTGGAGCTCGAGATGCGTATATCAGGTCTGTTGACTCATGGTATGGGAACGTTGATGACACTCAAGTCATTGATGAAGCGCGATCCTACTTCGATGGCTACATGCAGAGGCATTTCCATGGATGGGAGGACAGCGGGGCATATGTAGATGATATATGGACTGGAAGTAAGCCTTATAACCGCATAGTATTAGTACTGACCGCAGCTGACATCAAACTAGTCATGGGGTACTCTTCCGACCGGCTCCCTCGAGTAGGACCTATACCTGGACGACCAGGCATGTTTATCATGGGAGGCTTCACTGGCCATGGTATGCCGCAAATCTACTTGTGTGGACAAGCCATGGCCAAGTTTCTCCTTAAGGATGCTTCATTCACGGAGACTGGTTTACCCCGATTATTTGAAGAAACACAGGCTCGTTTAGAAGACCCAAGAGACAGAGTACTGGAGTTGTATGCTTCGGTTCTCAATCCTTCGAAATTATAATGACTTTGGCCAAAGGCGGCGGATTGGGCCAAGTTTCGTCATTGAGTTTCCAAGTTTCTTTTACATTGATTGATTTAGCTGTCATTAAGAATGTAATGCATCATCTCTTTTAGGTTGCGATAACTATTGTTGTTACCGTTTTGTTTATGGTGACCTCAACTCTCGCAAATAAGGCTGTGAGCATTAGACAAATAGAAATTCAATCAAACTCGAGCAAAGATACACCCTGTAGCTATTATGAGCAATCAAATTATTGTGAGTTGTCAGCCTTGGAGCCTGGTCTTTTTGCATTGTGGTTGGTTGGTTGCCTGTTTGTTCCCTGCTTGTTAAGTCACGTGTAGCTCGCCGCAGGGCGCCGTCAGAATAAGGCAGACTTCCCCTTTTTTTCAGCCCTGTTTTCAATCCTCACAATTAATCTTTCTTTTTTCAACAATTGCTATGGTGTTTTGATAGCTGCGGTATTGTTGCCTGCTCATATGTTTGTTGCATTATCTCGCCGCGTCGAGTAAAAGTATCCCGATTTCCAACCACTGTCTGCCGTCCAACAAGAAGCCCAAATGTCGGCTGCAAGTGGCAGATCGCAACGTCCCGTCTCACGAGCCGATTTTCCGCTTGCCATCATCTGCGCCCTCTCCCTCGAAGCCGATGCGATAGAAGCCCTATTTGATGAATACTGGGACTGTAATATCTACAGCAAAGCCCCCGGTGACCCCAATTCCTACTCAACTGGACGCATCGGCCATCATAATGTCGTACTCGCCTACATGCCCGAAGCGGGAAAGGCCAACGGAGCCGCTGTCGCGACCAATTGTCGTGTGAGCTTCCCCAATGTCAAATTGGCCATCGTCGTCGGGATCTGTGGAGTAATCCCTTTCACCCCCGGCCCTCGAGATGCACACCATGAAATCATTCTGGGAGATGTCATTGTCAGCCAAAGCGTGGTCCAGTACGATTTGGGACGGCAATATCCTGGCAGTTTTTGATCTGTCGACATTGGCTTTGAAACTCGAGTATCTTCCTCTGATACTCGTGCAAGCCACTGCATTCATTCAAGAGAACGGTATTCCGATCAGGGAGTATCTGAACCTACTGAAGAACGATGATGACCTGGTAGAATTGCTTAACGAAGACTTTGAGACAAGCGGAAGGGATCCGGACTCACTGCGAGCTGTTGCCAAAATATGGGCCATCTCATTCCACCAGATACAACGTCAAAACGAACTAGCGGGCAATTTGCTGGCCTTTATATCAATGTTCAACCATCAACATATCCCAGAAAGCTTCTTGGTTGCCTATTTATCGTCCACTTACAGGCAAAAAAAGCCTTTGGAACTCATCAAGGCCATTGGGGTTTTGAAGGCTTTCTCTGTAGTGTCGACTGGACAAAACAATAGCATTTCTATGCATCGACTGATACAACTAGTAATACGCAGATGGCTGATTCAAGAAGGCATCGTGGAAAGCTTCTTGCGACATGCAATGATGGTAATGCACAGCGTATCTCGTTCGGTACTTGACGAAAACGATCGGATGCACATTGAGCATAGCATAGTTCACATAGGTTCTATCCTATCTGTGTCTGGAAGCGCCATAGATGCCAAGCTATTGAGATACACGAATATACGCGACATGATCCAGCTGACGGTTCGCAGGGTTTCCTTACATGAATATTTACGTCTTTTCCATTATACTGAAGAAAAAGATTTAATTCGAGCACAAGAAGAAGCAACAAATATAAGCTTGGATCTACTTGAGATGATGATGAAAGCCTCGAGCGGCGGTCGCTTTCAGGGCGAGGTTCGGACTATGCTCAGTAACACCGTGAAGAAGACTCTGAATAGATGGCAACGGCTTTTACGTCTTGACACCAGTGATGCGGTTAGCGATTTTAGCGATGTGTTGGAGAGATGCGAAACAGACGTTCAGGGTTGTTCATCCGGACGCAGTGGTTAGGCGTGTAAAGGTTCGGGAATTTGCTTCAACTAAGCTTGAGAGTATTTCATTGTGGAATTGAAAGAAAGGGGAAAGCAGAACACCTGTGATTATTTTTATTCAGTCCTGGTTTCGAGATCAATGGTATGTAAGTTACGAACTCGCCATCTCAGAACCAACGCACCTTGCCGCAACGTGTCGTGAGGTATTGGTTGCTTGGTGTTTCGTGCTGTCATCGGCCGATTGAAAATTTTAGTAGTTGAGTGTAATACTGTCATTCCCCTGTTTCCCTTTCTCAAGATACTAAGAGTTATATGAGTGATTCCTTGACATTTCCCTACATCGAGTGGTATCCGTTTATGAGTTAACAATAGGTCAATAGCAAAAGGATCAGCGTATTGAACTTGACCTACAGTAAGTTCAACAATATTTCGTGACTGCCAAGCATAAATGAAGCTGGCGATCGACCATATCAAGATATTTCAACTGAACTCTCAGCCTGTTAAAGATTCAGGTAAAAGATAACCGAAAGACAAGTGACATGTAGGGTATCACCAAATCCACTCGAACAAGGAACGCACTGACGATCCACGTGGGTGATGGATCTCAAAAATTGATCTGTTCCACCTGTGCTGTTACCACGATCCACTAATGACTAACATAGCGCCCACGATCTGCCCCTACTGACTCTGAGGCTCTGCATTTTTATCACCGTGTGCTACTATAGGCAGGGCTACGCATTGAATTGAGTTATGTATTGGGATCTACCTACAGATGATCATCTCGACGGTGCGACCTACTGCGAGATATATCGTTTCTGGGCGTTGAGTGCCGACGTTATGTCCGGTTTCTTGGAATGTTTGAGAGAGGAGGAATTAGTCCGAGACCTCGGTTGAACAGGCGCAAATTGGAGTTCGTCTCAGAATGTCTCCATTTCGGAGGAATATTTCATCCCAATAATCTTTTTATTTCCGTGGCCCCTTTCAATTCAATGGAGATCATGCACATTCGGCCCGGAGCTCGGAGCAAACCTAACGGCGGAATATCTGCGCCAATGTGTCAAGAAGATGTCTCTGTGTTAACCCTAACTAAGTCTTGGGGAAGTGTCGGCAAACTTTGACAACGAATGAGCTTGTTCGATATTAACTTCATCTAACGTTTCAGCAAAGAAGAACGGTTCTCTCCCCTATCAAAAGACCCAAGTGGCGTTGACAAAAGCGGAAGCTCAGCAACTTGGCACAGCGGAACTTGATCTCAAAGGATTCCCAAGTGCCGAAATTTGATACGCTGCCATCTCCTGTGGCGCTGATTCCAGTGGCGTCCCCCCTGAGTCAAGTGCCATTTTAGCGGGTTAAAATCTTTAGCGCAAGAATGTGTGATGACATTTCGTTGAGGCGCGAGAGGGGAAGCCGAGGCTTGGTGGCATAAAGGGAAATGCAACCCGGAGCCATTGGTAACTCTCCCGTATTAGAGCTCGGTTACAAGATTATAGTACGGAAATACAATGCGTCTGCACGGTGATGTGATGCTTATCCCTGTAGATCATGCGTACCGAGAGACGATCATACCATGCACCTGGGACCAGACCCTCGGGTAACAGTAGGGATATGGTTAAGCTATTCGACCAGCGTATTCTCCCATCAAATCAGGTCGTTCAATTGACCGCAGTAGTTCAAGTGTTAAAGCGAAGGTCAAAGCGCAGATGCGATTCATCCAGAGACTTGGCTAGAGAACCTCGTTTCGCCACGCCACGCCAGACCGTTCCTGGAGTCTCGTCCCGCGGCACTAACATCTCCAGCTTCATGCTACCTCCACCTGCCAGGAGCACCCAAAACGTGGTTCTGGTAGTGTCTGCATGTATAAACCCCCTGGATCCCCAGATTCAGTCCATCTTCGCTCTCTTTCCCCGGCCGATCCCTCATTCCTCTTTGCTTTTTTCGTATCACTCCTTTATACATTATGTCAGCGACTACGAGTGACATCAAGATCGCTTCCATTGCTATGGGGTTCACCCTTGGCTTTGGCTTGCTTACTGTTTGGGAGGCGTGGAAGCAGACTCGACGGAACCGAAACCCGCTGCGAAGTACTTATATCTATATGCTTTGGGGAGAGATTCTAGCAAATATTATCATCGCTATTATCGGATGGGTTTTCTTGGATGGAATCATCGGACCGACGTAAGACAGCCACTCAGCCAGTGTCGAAAGTGGCGTGCTAACAGTGTCTAGTGTACCGGTCTTGTTCTTTATTCTTTTCTTCTGGGTCTTTGAGGTCCAGCTTCTTATGCAAATTATCGTCAACCGAATCTCTATCATTGCCGAACATCGATCTACTATCTTTAAGCTCAAATGGGGAACCGCCATTACCATCACTCTCATCAACATTGCCGTCTTTGTTATCTGGATTCCAGCTCATACTGTTCCTCCTGCCAGCCAAACGCAAGTTATTATCTGAAGGCTTGACTAGCATCGTACTGACCAATGCAGTTTTGTGCGCATCAATGAAGTCTGGGATCGTGTGTCCAAGGTTCTCATCCTTCTCGTCGATGCTGGCCTCAACTGGTACTTTCTGCGAACTGTCAAGAAGCGACTCGTCGAACAGCATCGCTTGAAGAAGTATGAGCCTCTTGTTGGCTTCAACGCTAAGCTCATGATCATTTCTATCCTCATGGACGTAAGTATCTCGCCGTTCTCTCTCGGAACACAACCCATGCTGACTCTACCAGGGCATGCTCATCGGTCTCATGTCGCTTCCCAACCAGGTCGTCTACATCCAATTCCACCCCGTCGCATACATGGTCAAGCTCAACATCGAGATGTCAATGGCCAAGCTTATTACCCGCCTCGCAAAGGGTGAGAACACCGACGACTACTACCCCTCCATGTCACACTCTGGCCATCACCAAAGCAACAACCAGCGCACCAACGATGCACCATGGACCCAGGGTAACAACGTCCAGTTGACACATCGATCAAAGGTTGTCGCTGGTGATTCTGATGAAGACCTGTCTGGTACCGTGGGTAGACATAATAGTGGGCCTGGCATTCATCGCCGAACAGAGTTTGAGGTCACAGTCGAGACGAAGCCTCAGAAGAATCCTTTCAGGGAGGGAACAGAGTCGGGCGATGAGCTGCCTTTGACTTCAAATACCGGACATCCTAAAGAGATGACGGTCGAGGAGGTTAGCCGTAACCCTTCTATGTCTAGTAGCAGACGATCATGAGATCTTCACATACATTCTTTAGCTATATACCATTACATAATACCTAATACATCGACATGTCAGCAATATCATAAGGTCCGATGGCGTGAAGTATTTAGCGCGTTACAAGGCTGTCTGGACCTAACATGGATGTGCTTTTGGTCCCGAGTAACATCGTCTAGTGTACTAAGGATAGAAAATCTGACATTTTGTGCCTAGCCTCAGCATACTGCTGTCAAGCCGCAACATTCTTAAACGATTAATTAATTAATTGGCGGTTAAAGCTCATGATGGCTCCACGCGATATGTCAAGCCAGCACACTATAGAATCCCAACTAACTCAAGTTTTGATAGATAATATGAATGTAGCCCCAACGAAGATAAGTCTCCCAATTTATACATAGTAATAAGCTTGAAGTAAAAAACGGAATGATGCTTATCTAGGGCATTAGACTGAAGAAGCTTTACTATGCAAATTGTAAATTTAGGCTGCCCACTAAACATATCTTTTCTACCGATATAAAGTTCAATATCGGAATAGCCTTTGCACAGGACACAATCTCAGAGTTACTCTATCACATGGCGAAGTGAATAATGTATATAAATAAGAGCATTCTTCCATCAGAATTTTATATTCTTTTCCCACAAAAAAAGCCCATTCTTCTACCTTTAATGGCAAGATCGGACTTCACCCTACAAACACTCCTCGATTCAGCGCTTGATCCACGAACGTTAGATAAGGAGCCGTGGTTGAGATGCACGTGCCAGCCATACGTGTCCATTAATTGATTTGATCAGCTACCTACATCCCGCCGCTCGGTGAGATAGATCTCGGAGCCTCGGCAAAAATAACACATACGTGTCCATGCATTGCCTATTGGAAGGACTGCAAGCCCCATGAACATACTTTCGGCAGCTAATATAGGTAATTGGAACACGTCATTTATTTCCATAATATAAACTTCCACTAAAAGCTTCCGTGATAACCCTTGAATCTTAAATTCCATTACGGCGTCTATGTATTGCATTGGCATATAAAGGCGACCTGTCCGTGTCATCGAGGGCAACGAACAGGATTCATCGACTCCAACTCATATTTATTATTTAGTAACGCATGTCTTGTATTTAGTTGTTGATCAAACCCTCCTTAAACACAACATGCCATCATCTTTCTCATCCAACTTCGTGTCGTATACAAATGGCACCAAAAGCATCCATTACCTCACTGCCGGTCCTTTAGATGGTCCACTTCTAATTTTTCTTCATGGCTATCCTGGAGTAGCAAAAATCTGGCGACCACAGCTAGAAGCTTTCTCTACCATGGGCTTCCGCGTTGTGGCACCGGACATGCCTGGCTTTGGAAAGTCGACCGCTAAGAAGGTCCTTTCCGATTATAGCGTCGAGGCCATTGTCGAGGGAATACTGGCTTTGCTGGCTGACACTGGTCGTGAACAAGCCATCTGGGTTGCCACTGATTGGGGCGCTGGAATTCTGGTGTGTTTAACCTAAGTACGCTGAAAGACAATAGCTTACAACCGCATCCAGTGGTCGCTTGCCGCTACCCATCCCGAAGTCTGTCTAGGAATTGTGAACATCGGAGTTCCATACCGCATCCTGGAGCTTGGTCTTGATCAGATGCTGACCGTTATTAATCGCGACATCTACCCTGAAGACAAGTATCCGTACGGTCAATTCGAATACCAGGTTTACTTCGAGCAACATTTCGAGAAAGCTACAGCCTGGTTTGACAAGGACAAAGCAGCTGTTTTGAGACTGATGTTTTCTAACAAAGCGGACCCGGAGAAGCTGGGCCAGCCAGGAAATGTTGCAACTGTGCTCCAGGATGGCGGTTGGTTTGGCGGTATTCCATATCCACCACCAAAGAGCATCGTACCACCAGGAGGCTGTCTCCTAGACATTCTTCCTGAAGAGGATGTACGCGATATGGAAGAAGACTTTGAGAGGAACGGCTTCTTTGCACCAGATGCATACTACATGAACCATAAGGCTAACCGAACATGGGTTTTGGAACATTCTAAAGAGGGAGGTGTCTTGCGAATGCCTGTCCTCTTTATTGAAGCCAAGTTCGACACTGCAGCTGATGCCGCCGTAAATCCAAAGCTCACAGAGCCGATGAAACAGCTTTGTGAAGACTTGAGTTACGCTTCAATTGCTGCGGCACACTGGGTCGCCTTGGAGAAGCCGGAGGAGACCACTGCCACTATTACGAGATGGTTGGTTGAGGCAATGCCGTTATATTGGCCTGGACAGGCTATAACTAAGTAAGGAAAGTAGCTATTATTATAGCTTGTATACTTATAGCATTTCTATAATAAGTTATAATAAATCTTATTTAATATTATTATATATAGTATTAATATAAT